>JALPQD010000523.1:428107-903107 GCA_023101885.1 Typhlomys cinereus | reverse complement strand
CATCCATGTTCACTGTGGCTTCCTTCTCAGGGCGTGCCTCAATTTTTTGGGGAGGGAGGTATTGGAGACTTTCTTTTTTTTTTCTTCTTCTTCTTTTTCTGTCTTCAGCAGTCTATCCAATTCCTGATTGAAAAGATGGGAACAGAACCAAACCTGTAATTTCAGCTACATGAGAGATTGCTGAAAAGTGGATCTCAAGTTCAAGAACTGCCTGAAACCACCAAGCAAGTTCAAGTTCAGCTGGGCAACTTACAAAGACCCTGTCTCCAGTTATTTTAAAGACAAATTGAGGGACTGGAGAGATAGCTCAGGGGTTAAGCCTTTGCTTTGCAAACAAAAGGACCTGAGTTCAAATTGTAGGTCTCTGTAAAACACGCCAAGCAGAAATTTTCAGTCCTGGAAGGGAGAGCCTGGGAAACCCTAGAGCAAAGCAAAGGTGAGCAATTCAGGATGATTTCCAAAGAAGTCACCCTTGGGTTCTCTATGTGCACACACAGTGACCTTTTCTACACATACCTACACACACACACACACACACACACACACACACACACACACACGTACACAAGAAAAATAATTGAAAGCGGGGACTTTAGATACAGAGTATTTACCTAGAGCAGAAAATCCAGGATTTCATCCCACCCCTGCTTAAACTAGGCAAGGAGCTTGTGAATGTGAAGGCAAAAGGATCAGAAATTCAAGGCTATCCTCATTTTTCATAATGAATTCAAGCCAAGTGGCTAAGTGACATCTGTCTAAAAATAATAGCAATTTTTAAAGAGCTAGAAATGTAGCTCAATGGTAAAGTACTTCTTTTTAAGACACAGAAAGAGATAGAGATAGAGAGAGAGAGAGAGAGAGAGAGAGAGAGAGAGAGAGAGAGAGAGACTAAGCTGCCTTACCTGGAAGCCAAGTAGCACCATGTCCTATCCCTTCCAGAAAGAGCTTCCTCTTTAGTTCTCTCTTGTCATCGTTTGGTCTCTGGTCAGAAGTCATATTTCTTGTTTTACAAGTTGTTATTCTATCACTGTAAGTATTAATCAACATGTGTGTTTTAGTCATAATATAGCTAATGCATAATTTTGTTTGCTTTAAAGAAAATTAAATAAAGAATTGGTAGCACATTAAATAAATGGTTAAATGAATTTCCCCCAAATCTTCCATAGTAATGGAAGCTCTCAGCAGATGTGCTATGTTTATCCAACATCTCCTGACACCCCAACCCCACTGCACAGTGTACTGCCAAGGTCCCCAGGATTGTGAGGACAAAGCTGAGTGAGTGCTTCCAATGTACGGAGTCGGAGCATGCAGAAGGCCTCAATGTAAACAGTATTAATTATGGCCATTGAACGGGACCAAGGCGACTCAAAATTTGAATGACCGAATGAAGACCGTGTTGGATAAAAGTCAAACTTGAGAGTCTGTCTGTCGAGCTGCTATCCACATTCTAATTTGTTCCAAGGCCTCAACACAAAGAGAAAATACAATGCCATTAATAAGCACACCGTCCTCTTCCCTTGAACTGCAGAATATTGAATAATTCTGCCTGTGGTGTGCTCACACACAAGGCTCCTCCTCCCCACAGCATTCAGCTCTGCAGTCCCAAGACCAAGTAACACAGGATGTCAGGAAATTTAGAAGACGAGAATGTAAGCAACATCTCTGTTCCTCGCGGGATTCCTCAGCTTCACTTGCAGCTTTCTCTGAAGAAACCCGCTCATGCATTTATTCTTCTGCAGGTCTGGAACAAGCTTTGATCGTCATCACAAGCAGAATCCATGTGCTTCGGAAGCCTATGGTGGATCCTCTTTGATCTCCTCCCAATTGTTGCTCAAAGGGATTTGAATCTTAGACTGTCCCCTGGATTATTAGCTCTTTGATATTTGGCTCTCTTTTAGCAAAAGGATATGCACATGGTGTTAGAATCCTGGTCTTATCGTAAGTGGGCAGCAAACACTAGTGTCTTGAAAGACAAGAAGAGAAAGAAGAGATTCCATTACAAAACTCCAGTGCTATTTTTAACTGTTTTACATTGTCTGCTTTATATGCTCTGAGAACATGGCAATCTTTCATTTTCATTAGTGGTATTTTAGGTAAAGGATATTACTCATCACTTTTCAATGCATAACGAATACAGCAATCATCGAGCTAGATGCAAGTTTTCAAAAGCTATGTATAGTCACTGATACAGTTGTGTTTCTTGCATCAATGTAATTAACTCCACTGGGAGACCATTGGAAAATCCCATTGTGAAAAATGCATTCAAGTATGAAAAATGATGTCTAAGAGACCTTTTCTTACTATTGCAATTCTTGCTTTGAAAAAAAATCCTTTTAAAACAAAATATTTTTTATTATCTGTGTCTGCTGAATAGATGTTAGCAAATACTGTGATATTCATGTAAAGGTTTTAGAAGTGACTTCTTCGTTGATTTTATTTTTTGATAATTCCTGTCATAGTGTCAACAGGAGAATATTCTTGGTATAAATTGAAACTAATTAAAAGTTATTTAGGGAATACAAGTGAATAACAATGTTTTCACACTTTGGATCTCTCAGAATAGAAACTCAAGCAGCTGACAAAATGGAGGTTGAACAGATTCATGATTCTGACTTCTCCAAATCACAGCAAAGCCTGAAGTTTGCTTATGTAACTGGTATAATAAACCCAGGATTTTACACGGTCCAGTCTCGGCACTGGTCCGGTCCAGCAGAAAACAAAACAAATCTTTTCTGTCACTTGAGAAAATGTATTTTAATATCTAGCAAAGCTCTGAAAAATAATGTTTAGATTTCTCTCTCACTCTCAAGCTCTTCTCTTCCCCTGCATTCTTTCAGCATCCCCAGAAAACCCAATTTCTTCCCCGAGCTGTAAATCCCTTGTCTCCTTCATTTGTCATTCCTGTTGCCCTTTCAGACTTAGCTTTCCTCCAGACTGCAGTCACTAAGACTCTGCATGACAAAGCAAAACTCAAAAGCCATTCTCTGTGGCTAACAGGGGGTGAAGTCAGAAACATTAGGGGTGTGTGTGTGTACACATGTGCACGTGTGTGTACACATGCATGCATGCGGATGCCAGAGGCTGATGATGGATTTCTTCCTCAATTACTCTCCACCTTAATTTTGGAGATAGGACCTCTCATAGTACATGAAGTTCATCAATTCACCTACACTAACGAGCTGACCAGCAGTTCCTGGGGATCTTCCTATCCCCATCTTTCAGTGCTGGGTTTGCAGATCTAACCACCTTGTCTGACTTTTTACATGCATGCTGGGGGATCTGAACTCAAGTCCTCCTCCCTCTTTACCTACTCCCAAGTCCTCCCCTATTAGACTGTCACATGAAGTCCATTTCTCTTAATCTGTGTCTGACCTAAGGAATATGAAAAGCCAGCCAGAAGAGTATTTGGCTGTCAAAACATTTCCTGCATTAGCAAGTATTTAGACCCTGGAGCAGTGGAGGATAAGGCTTAGCTAGAGTTCCTGTTAACTGTATACTTATATTCTCCTCCTAAAGGAAAGTTAAAGTGAGAATGTATATTTCTCTATGTATACAAAACAAATGCACCAATCTTACTCTTGCCTTTTGTGGTTACTTCAGAAGGGGCCACTCAGAACGTAGCATGAACCCTAGTGTATGGACAGAGCATCATAATTGGTATCAGCAACATCATATTCCAGGGCTGGGAAGATAGCTAAGTCAGTAAAGCGCTTGCTGGGTAAGCGTGAGGACATGACCTCAGCTCTCCAGCACTTACATAAAAAACCGGATGTGGTATTATGTGTCTGTAATCGCAACACTGGGAGGCAGAGACAGGTAGATCCCTGAAGCTCGCTGGCCAGCCAGCTTAGCTGAATTGCTGAGCTCCAGGTTCAGTGAGAGACCTTATTTTAAAAAATAAGGTTCAGAGCAATTGAGGAAGGTCCCCAACGTTGAACTCTGTCCCCCCACATGCGTGCACATGCAACGGCACACACATGTATACATGTACACACGAACATGCACACAACACACACAAAGAAACAGCAGATTCTCATCCTGGTCAGTTTACTACTTGCAGCCTAGTGGGCTTGAACACACCACAGCACTCTGCCGAGCTGCTGGGAGAATGAAACAGGACACATTAGAATTTTCCTCACAGATCCATGACTTCCTCCCTCCATTCCTCTTAAGGAGGGAGAGGAACACCAGGACAAGCTGAACCACAGCTCTAAGACTGAAAGGCTCCTGATGAGCATCATGTGTCCAATATTTATCACAAAATGATCGGTCTGTCTGCAAGGCTCAGTGCTGGACTGAAGTGTAGCGAGGGGGCGGAGGCCAGATCTGACAGCAGGCCTCTGGCATCCCAGCGCTCGGGAGAATGAGGCAAGAGGTCCCAAATTTGAGGTCAACCCTGGCTGCACATCAGTATCATCACAGCAAAATTGAACACACACACAAACAAACAAACAAATAAATACCCAAACTGAACATTTCAGACAGACCATGGCCACGACTGAGGCAGTTGGTATGGACTAACTAGACTCTGTCAACTCGAAGGAAATGTTCAAGTTCTCTGCAGTCTGTGCTCGGGCTGCCCTGTGCAGAGAGCTTCATCACCGCAAACTGCAGAGGAGGCAGGGCTCGACTGCAGTGAAGATTCTTTCTGAAGGGGCCGCTCCCCCGGAAAGTGCCCGAGCAGCCTCTGTTCCGGGGCAGGGCTACTAGGTTGGCAGGCTCGGGGTTGCCAGGAGAGAGAGGGCCTGGGGTCCACAGGTAGTCATGCGGCCCGGGGAGCCACCCTTCTGCAGTGGGCTCCCTCTGTCCGCAGTGGGCTCCCTCTGTCCGCCGCTCCTTTAATGACGGTCTGTTGCCACCTGCTGGCCACTGGCCGGCAGCACTCCACTGCACAATGAGGAAGAGATGGGTTCTTGGGGAGCCCCACCCAAATGAGGGTGAGGACAGAGGGTGTCCTCCAAAGTGAAGCATCACAGGAACCCATCATCAAACCACACAAGACGAATGCACTCTTTAAAAAACATAAAGTGACAGCTTTCATTCATTCACTACCTGGTCAATTTCAAGCGTTCTGGACTGTGATCCAGGTACTTAGAATGACATTAGGAATCGCTTTCTTATTTTATTCCTCCAAGTGACATCATAAGATGTAATCTCTTGGGGGTGGGTGGGAGGAGATTTTACTAGTGCCCAGGCTGATCTGGAACTGGAGATCCTTCTCTTTCAGGATTCCAGGCCTGCTCTACCCCACCCTGCGCTGCGCCCTTTCTGTTCTTTTTTTTTTTTTAATTTTATTATTATGTATTCAACTGTGCATATGCGTGTGTATGTGCCCGCGTGCGTGTGTGTGTGTCTGTGTATGTGTATGTGTATGTGTAGAACCACGGACGAATTCGCGAACCACCATGGACGCCTCCACCTCCTTCTGCCCCGGGATTCACAGGCTCCGCCCTACCAGGACCAGAAACGCAGGCCGCCCCCGCTTCCGCCTGGCATCTATACGTGGGATCTGGGATCCGAACTCAGGACCTTCCGCCTGCAAGGCGGAGGCTTAACCCCTGAGCCACCTCTCCAGCCCCCCTTTCTGTTCTTGAGTTAAGCCTTCCTCCCCTCAGCAGCAGTGGCTTGCTGATTGTTCAGGCACAACAGGCTTTGGATACAGCAGTGAGCAAAGGAAGGCCCAGTCAACACTCCTTGCTGTGCAATCTAGTGGGAGAGATCAGTGTGGATCAGTCACACAAATAAATGTAACAGCAACCAAGATGAAGAACAGGAGGACGGCAGTGTCATAAGAACAGGCCAACACGACTGGCTGAGTCTCATTAGAGATGCAGGCTATTTGCATATATTAGAGTTATTTGAGTATTTCCACGTTGGGACTGTAGCTTAAGGCAACAATAGGAAAAGTGGGTCAATTCTGTATAAGGATATTCGTGGTATAGTTATTTCTTAAAAAGCAGAATATGTTTTCTTTAAAAATGTATAAACATCTAATGATAAGGGATTGTTCAAACAACTTATGGTTTGTTCAAAAACTAGAATAAAGATGAAAAGAGAGTTACACTATTTGACTAGGGATATTTATTGCATTTTTTTTTTGCAAGATGTAACAGTTACTCTTAACTATTGCTGTGAGAGAGCACTCAAAGTCAAGCAACTTAAGAGAGAAAGGGAGATTTATTTAGCTTATGGTTCCAAAGGGGAGATGCAGTCTTTCATGATGGAGGCGGCGTGGCTGACTGGCCAAAGCTGGAGACAAGCTATGTCACACCTATCAATGAGGCTCAGAGCTGCAAGATTGCTTGCTGCAAAGGTAGATTTCTCCTGGAGGTAGGGTGGGACTAGTCTACCTCAAGGCCCACCCCTTGTGACTGCCTTCCTCTAGCAAGGCTCCACCTCTCAAAGCTGCCATGACCTTTCCAAACACATGAGACTGCGGGGGACACATTTCAAACCGTGACACAAGGTACTCAGCAGTGGAAGTTAGAGTGATGGTTCAGAGGTTAAAGTCTTTGCCTGGTGTAGCAGTTACTCTTCTCTGTTGCTATAAGATAATATTGAGACACCACTAAGTGTCTTAACGACTTAAGGGAGAAAGGGGAGCTTTTTTATTTTATTATTTATTGTTTATTCAGCTTATGGTTCCAGAGAGGAGATACAGTGGCAGATAGGACATGGCTGGCTAGCAGAAGCTGGAGGTGATTTAAGTTACATCCATTATAGAGACTGTGATCTGCAAAACTGCCAGCTGCAAGAGCAGACTGGGAGGGACTAACCAACCTCCAGGGCCACCCTCTGCGATGGTCTGCCCTACAAGGCTCCACCTTCTAAACGTGCCCTGACTTTCCCAAACAACTAAAGAATCATACACATGAGTCTGTGGGAAGAGCTTACATTTCAAAGTATACACATAGCAAGCAAAAGCACCTGAGTTCGGGTCTCAGATCCCACATAAAAACTCCAGGTGGAAATGACAGCAACCTGTACTTCTGGCACTGGAAGGCAGAGCCTGGAAAACCCAAAGCAAAGCAATAAGGAGGTAGAGCAACCCAGAATGATCCCCAAAGTCTCACAGAGAAGGAGAGGTAGGGAGGGAAAAAGAGGGAGGGAGGGAGGGGGGAGAGAGAGAGAGAGACAGACAGACAGACAAAAATTTCACTTTTTATATTTTATTCATTGCGTGTGTGTGTGTGTGTGTGTGTGTGTGTGTGTGTGTGTGTGTATCAGAAGGCACTGCGTCCCTGCGGAGGACCAAGGGTGACTTTGGGAATCATCCTGGATTGCTTCTACTTCCTTCTTGCTTCACTCTGGGATTTCCCAGACTCTGCCCACCAAGGTTGGAGTGCAGCCCACTGCCATTTCCACAGGATCTGAGATCCAAACTTAGGATGTTCTGCTTGTGAGACAGTATCTTAACCTCTGAGCCATCTTTCCATTTCACTTTTGAAAACATCTGTATGGTCCTTTTACCCTGCTCCTGACTACACAATCACTGCCATTGGTTCACTATAATCCTCTTGCAAATGCGTCTCTGTTTGTCCATTTAAAAAAGCATTGTGATGGTATCAATTATCAACCTGACTCCTAGGAAGCAGGTTTCTGGACCCACCTGAGAGGGATTGTCTACATTAAGTTTGGCCTCTGGACTTGCCTGTGAGAGATTTCTTGACTGTATGAATTGATGTGGGAAGATCCTGTCTAAAACTGAGTACCACCATCTTCTGGGCTTGGGGTCCAGGACTATATAAAATGGAAAAAGCAAGCTGAGCACTAGCAAGCACGCATGCATTCGTCTGTTACTTTGTGCTCTTGCCTGTGGGTGTGATGTTACCAGGGCTCTCAAATTCCTGCTGCTGCGGAAGTCTCATGACTTCTCGGTCACGAAGGACTGTGACCTGGAATTACAAGCTAGCACAAATCCTTCCTCCCTTAAGTTGCTTTTGTTAGGGTACTTATTACAGCAATTGGAGAAGAAATTAAAAGTCATAGAACAACAACAATGAATTTTTCTTCACATTCCCTGTCAGCTACCACTTCATTTCTTGGTTATCTATCACAGGTAGCAATTTCACTCACCAAGTAATTGAGCGTAACAATTTTATTAATAGTTTTTACTATATAACATGGGTCATCATCATTTTGCTCTCCAATATCAATTTTCTTGACTTTTTCCATAGTGCTAATATAATATATTACATAAATATATATAATATAAAAGCTATTTTTAACCAGTGTAAATACTACATTGCGTATGAGTTTGCCCCTAGTTGCTTGCAAATAACTCCTAGAACTGCACACCATAACTGTTTCATGCTGAGCTGTGAGCTTGGCAGTTGTATCTCTCAAGGATCCTACATGTCCCAAGCAAAGCCCATGCTGTGTTGGGGGGTCATGTCCATTCCAGTCAGTCAGATGACTAGAAGGCAGGATGGCCTCTGGCAGAGAGTCCAAAGGTCCAAGAAATCTCTCCTAACATTTCACTCATTAGAACTTAGTCACAAGAGCTCTTTGCTGCCAGCACGCCACCATCACGGGTTGTATGCACACTCCCGGAAAGAGCCTGTTGCAGTCGGCTCTGCCCTACCACCATAGTGTCCCCACCTGGCCGAAGCTGATGACTAACGATGTGAAGAAGCAGATCTACAAACTGGTCAAGAAAAGCCAGACTCCCTACAGATCTGTACGATCCCGATGGACTCACATGGAGTGGCCAGGTTCGTTTTGTGACTGGCAATAAAATCTCGAGAATCCTCAAGTCCAAAGGCCTGGCTCCGGATTTTCCTGAGGACCTCTACCATTTGATTAAGAAAGCGATTGCTTTTTGCAAGCATCTTGAGAGGAACAGAAAGGATAAAGATGCCAAATTCTGTCTGATTCTGATGGAGAGCCAAAATCACTCATTGGCTCGTTACTGTAACACCAAATGGGTCCTGCCCCCCAATTGGAAATATGAGCCCCACAGCCTCTGCCCTCGTGGCATAAATATGTCTCATGTGCTCAAGCAGTAAAATCACTTTAAATAATAATAATAATAAAGAACCTAGCCACAAGAATGGCTGGCAAGAATAAAATAGGAGGGAGTATTCCTGGCTAGGCTGTCAGAAAACCAACCTCCATTGCTCTTACCTTACAGGGATTAAGAGAGAGATGCTTCATTTTGGAGCCAAATATGAGCTTGGGAACACAGATTTAGATTACCCTACATGCCATGTTCCAAGGTAGCAATGGTTGCATGAAGTTTTTAAATTATAGCAGTAGAACAAAAGAAAATCATAAATGAAGACACTTTTCAGTTACATCGGTAGAAATAGGTAGACTAGTTACAGCAGAGTGAAGAAACTTCTGCTGTAGGCCTCAGAGGCTTTCTGATGACATTCATAGCTTTTGGGTTGCTGGTTGCTAGGTGGTCTGTTCTATATGCCCAAAGAATATACCTGATAGTTGTAAGGATGTTAGACCAATCACAATGGTGGGCAGTAAATGTCTTTTTAAGGGGCCCAGGTAGCTCAAGATAGTTTGGTCCTGTAACATCCCAACCTCTCCACATCCTAAGCAGCCAATCAGCCTTGTAGAACATTTAATGTGGCTACAGCTGGGAATTTCAATTAACACCAGCTCATTGATCTCCTATAACTGCAACAAGAAATACATTACAAACAAACATAATGTGAGCTTATGGCTTTCTCTTCTAGGTTCCAAGCCCCTTCGTCATTATTTCTTTGGATCTCCTGGAATGAGGTGAGTTGTTGGATGTTATCCTTGGGCTCCAGGTGAGAAACTTTGTTCAAGATTCAATCCTGGAAGGAAGCACAGGAGGCAAGGAGCAGGCAGGGGTCTATAAATGACTGTTTTCTGCTGAGCAAATACTGTTTATTGGACGCTTTCAAACAAAGGGCTTGAAAGGCTGAACCACTCTGCCCTCAGCTCCCAGAGTGAGGGTGGGCAGAGAAGGGACGGCAGGAACTAGGAACCTGGAACAACCACTGCTCTGGTGGGCTGTCTTTTCCCAGTAAGAACTCCACGGGAATAATGAGGCACGAGAGCTGACTGTGCACGTCTGCTAACGGTTCCTGCAGGCTCAGTACTGCCTGACACAATGACGGAGGAGGGAGTAGCCACTTAGGATCCAAAGAAACCAGTTCTGCTGAGAAGCTGTCTTTGTTAAAAAGCCAAGCCTGATCATATATGGAATTCTTTAACAGCATATCCAAAAGGAAACGCTCCTCAAATTCATGCAAGTGCCAAAGCAGTAGGCACTCTCTGCCACCTCTGAAACAAAGTGCATTCCATGTTTAGAGAATGTGTGCTTTAACAAACAGCTGGTGTCTACACAAGCCAAATGACCCTCATGAAATCAATGCATAAGTTTTCGTTTTCTTTTTCTTTTTCATTAAGAATTAACTCCAAGGGCTACGGGCATAACCCAGTGGGGTTTGATCCCCAACATAAAACAAACAAACAAAAAACCCTGACCCGTGACATATGTAAG
Organism: Typhlomys cinereus; assembly: GCA_023101885.1. Classification (NCBI taxonomy): domain Eukaryota; kingdom Metazoa; phylum Chordata; class Mammalia; order Rodentia; family Platacanthomyidae; genus Typhlomys; species Typhlomys cinereus. The sequence goes on along the minus strand of JALPQD010000523.1, from coordinate 892,618 downwards.
CTATCAGGACGCTCACACTCCGTGCGAGTATGACGGCATTTGTGTCAAGTGAGACCCACCTGTGGCAGCGAAAGGCTCGGAGCAGTTCTTTGGGTTCCAGAGTCATGGCAGCCCAGCTGTCTGGGTGCAACAGGTGGTGTAAGACAATAGCTCCACTGAGCTGGCTGCCTCGCCAACCCTGCTGGTGGCCAAGTGTCCAGCCAGACTGCCAAGGAGCAACACAGGCAGCAGGCTGCTCTGGCCATACCAGCGCCCATAGCCCATGGAGCCCGGGCCTCTTCTCCTGCTGCTCGGCCTTTGCTCGGGTAAGTGCTACTGGTGGGGGATTCTCCGCTAAGGCTGAAGCACTAGTATCCTGTGTATGCTGTTCTTGCTCCTTGATAGGGACATGGGATTCAGAACTACACCGGCCAGGGGTTTCTCTACCAGTTGTTTCTTATCATTCACTTGATCGGACTTTTGAATGTAGATTTTTAGTTTGTGTTACTCAATTAAAATAGGAGCCGCTTGGTCAAAGACTACCAGAAAGACATCTGGATCATCCTGTTAATGTTTGGCCCCCCAATTCGGCCACAGAGTGCCACTTGTACAAGCTGAGCCACTGGTAGACCACAGGAGCATTCTGAGCTGCCTCGATGTTTAAACCACTAACAGACATGTCTAATCCACGACCCGTGGGCCATATGCGGCCAAGTATAGCTATGAATGCGGTCTGACACAAAATTGTAAACTTATCCAAAACATCATGAAAATTTTTTGTGATTGTTTCTGTAACTTGAGTGTGGGGATATTGAGTGTGAACTTTGTGGACAACAGCATTGTGTCACAAGACGAGAGGTTGGCCCTTAGAGCAGCCTCTTATAACCACAAACAATAGCATTCACAAGGCCTGTGCTGTCCTAGGAGAATTCTGATAATGAAGAGGATTGATTGACAGTTACAGGTGCTGAAAAGGGAAACTTGTTAGTAATTGTAACCAAACTGTCTTTAGTAGTACAGATGAATTATTTTGCAATTTATATTTAACTTCTGAGGTTGGCAAAAGCCTGTATGAATGTATTACAGCCTGCCTTTTTAAAGAATAATCTTATTACATGTACGTTTCAGTTTGAATTGAACTTAGAAAACCTTGCACAGCCCTTGACCTGCTTTCTGCTCTGGAATCTGTCACAACACAGCAGCTGAAATGCTGTCCTCAATCCCAAACTTCCGGTAGAGGGAAACGTGAGATGTTTGCTGATTGCTTCCACTAAAGTTCGCTGGTGATATCATCCCAACCAAGAAACAAGGTGGCTTATATCCTTCAATATCTCTTCTCAATATTGCTATGGCAAACACGGGCCTTTCTAGGCAAGAGGCAAAGAATATATTATTAATTTTCTCAATAGCAGAGTTGGGGGAAATAGGCTGAAGACAAAGTTGTCTTATCCTGTGGAATTCAAACTTGATCCAACCAAAGGTGGCCTGTTACAAGTGCAAGATGTTTGCAAACACCTTATTCAATGAAAACTCTTAAGTGAAGGGCTTCTCTAAAAATACAAGATCTCTTAGGAAAACAAGTTCATATTGAGCTATTTAAAGACATGTGTGATGGATTTTGATCAAATCTAAAGTTTTCTGGTATTGATTCCACTACAAGAGTCCATAGAAATGTAGAGTTAATTTCTTATTGTAAGGAAACTGAAATCAAAAGATATAAAATTACATGTCCAAAGTCACATAACACATAACTTTATTGCACGCACCGTTAGAAACAGCCTGAAATCATGTAAGTAGCAAGAGACATGATGCGAAGTTAAGATAAGACTTGCACAGGTGATTAATAGCAGTTCTCTATGTAAAAGTGCAAATGCGACCTGAGAGATGACTATCAATAGAATGCTTGCCTTGCAAGCCCAAGGGCCTGAGGTCAATTCCCAAAACCCATGTGAAAAAAAGTGGTTTGGGGAGATGGATCAGAGTTAATCTTTACCACACAACCCAACAGATCTGGTTTTGGACATCCAAATCCTATGGGAAAATCGCTGGGCAGATATGGCGACCTGTAATTCTGGCCCTAGAAGGCAGAGCCTGGGAAATCCCAAAGCAAAGCAATAAGGGGAAAACAACAATCCAGGATAATTCCCAATGGTGCCCTAGGTCCTCCACAGACATACATACTCAAGTGTTCTCTTGTACATTTGCCAGCACACACATGTACACACACACACACACACACACACACACACACACACACAAAGCTGGGTATGTAGGTATAGTGGCATCTGCTTATATCTCAGTGTTGGGGAGACAGAGACAAGTAGACCTTGGGGCCTTATGGGTCAAACAGCCTAGCCAACTTGGTGAGTTCTGGGCCAGTTAAGAGATCCTATTTAAAAAAAGAAAAAAGGTAGATAGCTCCAGAGAAATAACACCAAGGTTTTCCTCTGGCTTCCGTCTGCATACAAACATGTACTTACACAGAGACAGCACACTTGTGCACATATTTATACAAAATGCAGATTAGACCAGTGTGGTACAGAAAACACATTTTGAAGTTGTAGCTAAATTTCTCTACTTGGTGTCATTCGTTCATGTCAGGACATTTTTTTTTTTACTGTGCTAACTTAACATGTAACACTCATTGTTCTATTTATATAGCACCTTTCATTTCAACCTTTTCCTTTTTCCTGCCTTCAGAATCCCAAGTACTTCACTGCCACCCTTGCTAATGGCATAATATCTTCCAGCGTGTTCACAGTTATTTATGTAAGTGATAAATGTCAATCACCGTGTGGTTAGAGAGACAGGATTCATGCCAGGTTCACCTTGAAATATCTTAAAATTCCTCAAACAATACTGACATTCAGTAGCTATTCAACAAATATTTACCAAATGAATAATGCTTCCCCCAACAGAACAAAGATTGCCAGTATAATTTTGCTTTAAAAAATGGAGACTTTGCATGATTTGTAGGTTTATAATCCATCTTTTATAAAGGTTATTTCTGCAATTCACTGAATCCAGTTCTCCAAGAATCCAGTTCCCCAAACTATATTAGAGAATTGGATTCAATTAGAATTCCTCCTTGGAGTCTTGTAAAAATTTCTTTCTCCTCACCTTGCCCCATTGAACCAATCTAGGAAACAGACCAAAGTAGAAATTGTTTATGGAGGAAGCAAGGCCCCTTGCTATTGGCTGTTGGCTAGGGTGTGAGAGAAGGAGGTGGCATATCAGTCTGTCCTCTAGTCATCTAGTGGACCTTCTTCTCAGTGGACTATCAGGTTGGCATAGGATAGCTTCCGCTACCTAGGGTACCTGTCTACTCTATCTGTTGCTTTCCAATGTGTTCTTCCTGTGCAAAAACTGGATCTCTGAACAGCACCCTCTCTTGTGTCATCAGCTGCAGGCAGTACAGTGTGAATGTTTTGCATAGTTAGGCCTCTTCAATACCTTTGGAAAAAATTTTAAAGCCTAAACATGTTTAGAACAGATTTAGTACATATTTCTTGAACTATTTTATCTATTTACTTATTTGTTTGGTGTATGTGTGTGTTTGTGTGTGTGTGTGTGTGTGTGTGTGTGTGTGTGTGTGTGTGTGTATGTGTGGGTGTGTGTGAATATACACCATGGCACACAGGTACAGACCAGAGGACAACTTTCAGAATTCAATTCTTTCCTTACCCTTTGGCATTATGGAATTAAATTCAAGTCTCCAGGTTTGTGAATAGGTGCCTTAGTCACTGAGCTATCTCACAGGTCTTCACTGGAATTTTTGAGCTTCAGAAAACTTGGGAAGCTAGAAACAAAAATGTGGGCCAAAGTCCATGGAGACAGCAAGGAGGATGTTTAAGCTACGTTAAGAAGCTCAGAAATCTAAATGGAAACAGTGTGTTACCTCTAAAGACGAAATAAACTATCTGTGCTCACAGTCCCACTTCTGACTAGCAGGGGACCTATGACAGCATTGCTCATCTCTCTGAGCCTCAGTATTTGCATCTAGGAAGTAGGAGTGAAAAACATTATGGGGAATTAAGAAGCTAATACAAATTCATGGACTTTGATAGGATTCAATAATTTAAAAATGAACTTTAAAAATTATTTATTAGAGGAGAGAAAGAGAGAGCAGACATGCATCCGAGGACAACTTTCAAAAGTTGGTTCTCTTCTTCCACCATAAAACATGCAATTTGGAAAGGCAATGAAAATATATCACATTCATTGGTTATTTCACATAGATCCAAGCTTTAGGTAAGAATCAACATTACCAAGTAAAGGGGGAAAGCATCTCCCTCATTCGATGTTGCAAGTTGTTTTGGCCCACAAAGAAGTTATGGTGGCCTGTGATAGCTTGCGGAAAGGGAAGATCTGGTTACGGGATCAACAGGCAAAAGGATGTGTGTCTGCTTCCTCAGATTGAGTGTCTGCTACCCTGAGCAGGCAGCCGTCAATTTTTGTCAGGCTCGAGTTACAAATATCCTTCATAAGGCACTTGGAATTTGGAACAGATTTTCTCCTAGCAATGAGGGTATATGCAGTTAAAAAATTCCAGCCAGTCCAACCACATTTGTAAAATTAACAGTTGGTGCGGGCTCTATTTGGAATTTTGCTCTTTAGCCATGTGACCTTAGATAAGTCACCCACATTCTGAATGTCAGGTCAAAATGTTCACCTGCCTGATGGAGTTGGGAAGATGTAAACTCAACACGACCGCACAGGGTTTTTGTTCTGTTTTAATTAGTACATGTAAACGACACAATACAGAGCTGGAACGTCACCTGTGTAAAGTACAAGTGTTGTAATGATTTGACATGTCCCGCCCCGTTGCTGCCAGGTACCTACCAGCAGCTGTGAGTGGAAGGGGCTTAAGGCTGCATTGGACAGAGGACCTGGATGCTGGCTGCGCCTCAACTCCTTGTAGTAGTGAGTGTAGGATGGGGAACATCATCTGACACAGTGTGTGTCATTTGCTGTCCAGCTGGCTTCATTCTGGGCTCTGAACATGAGACCCGTCTGGTGGCAAAGCTATTTGAAGATTACAGCAGTGTAGTACGGCCAGTGGAGGACCACCGACAAGCTGTGGAGGTCACCGTGGGTCTGCAGCTGATCCAGCTCATCAATGTGGTGAGATGAGCATGGGGGACTCCCCGTGGCACCCACATTGTGCGGCACCCACCCTGTGGCACCCACCCTTTACCTTAGCCCCTCTCCCCTCAGCTCCCGTTCCAGCCCCTAAACACGGGACTCTTCTCTTGTTTCAGGATGAGGTAAATCAGATCGTGACAACCAATGTTCGTCTTAAACAGGTAATACAGCTAGATGGCGCTTGCCTTGTTTCTCTTTTTTCACCCTGAAATCAAACTTGGGGCACAGAGGCATCAATTTGGGTAATAAGATTATATATCAAAATGTTCAAAGTAGATATTTTGGGAAGTGGGAGCATATATGTCTGTTTGGTTTGGATTTTGTTTTGTATGATGGCCTTTTTCTGAGTGGATTCATCTGCTAGGACAGTGACAACTGAAGAATGCTGGTTAGCTGATGTCAACAACAGAAATTTATCATGTCTCCATTCTGGAGGTTAGAAGTACAAACTCAGTGTGCAAGTGGGGTCGGTTCCTTGTGAGGGCTGTAAAGGAGATCTATTCCTGAGCATTCTCCTTGCTTTATAGATGACCATCATCATGTGCACAAAACATTCTCCCTTGTATCTATGATGTAGGTAGGTAAATGGACATCTTTGAATTCCATTAAGACCCTGCTCAGCTTGAATTAGGGAGCACCTTAATGATTTCGTTTTAGCTTAATTCCACTGTAAAGATTTAATCTCCCACTAAGATCCCATTCTGAAGTACCAGGCTAGCACCAATGATTTAATGTTAGGGTATGCACTCGGCCTATAACATGGTGCCATTCAAACTTGCTGGCTGTGCCTCAAAAACAGAAAGTCCTGAGTTCAAATCCCAGATCCCTCGTAAAAATGCCAGGCAAAGATGGCAGCTGCCTGCATTCCAGCCCTGGTGAGCAAAGCCTGGGGAATCCCAGAGTGAACTAAGAAGGAGGTAGACACAATCCAGAGTATTTCCCGAAGTCCCCTTTGTCCTCCACAGGGACATACAGTGCCCTCTGATACACACATACCACGCACACACACGTGCACACACACACACATACACCAAAACAAATAAAATTTAAAAAGTAAAATAAAAATAGAAAATATTCACAGCATGGTAGTCCTCCTCTTGGGCCGGGCAGTAGAGGGTGGTGGATTTGTTCCTTTCTCCATATGTGATTTGGTGGTACCTATATTTCCTCAACTTTAATTTGGGTCAGGAGCCACTCTTGCAGGATTCTTGAGAAGACTAAGTGAGCTGATACAAGCTTGGCTCACAGCCCGCACTGTTGTTATCATTTACTTAAAATAGAGTGCACTTTTTTAAAAATCGAAGTACAGTTATCTGTCAGTATCTGACTTACCAAATCCACTGGGGATCTGATCACTCTGGATTTAAACACCTTTGGTGTTTGTTTGTTTGCTTGCTTTTAAAATGGCTAAATGTCTCCATTTCAGCAATGGGTGGATTACAACCTAAAATGGAATCCAGACGACTATGGCGGTGTGAAAAAAATTCATGTTCCGTCGGAAAAGATCTGGCGGCCAGACATCGTGCTCTACAACAAGTAAGCAAAAGCCGTGTGGGATGGGCTTCCTGGCACAGGTGGAGCTACATGCCCAGAGTAAGACCACCACATGCTTCTCACCGCCATGAGCATTAAGAAAAACCAGAAACGTTAAGTTAAAAACTGGAGTCACGTTGACAGGCTAGGGCTGTTATGTTATGAATAGAAACAATGACGGGGGCGAGGGGGGGGGGCATATTAATCCCTGAGAGCCCCTGCAGGGTGTGTGGTAACTTCGGCATCTAAACTTCCTATCTCTGAGTTCCTTGGAATCAAATATCCTCCCTTTCAAATACATTGCTATTCATTATATCCTGAATGCTTTTCCCAGCACTCAGGCTTAGATGCCATCCAGAGGGCCCTGCGACAGACAGCGTGTCCTGAAGTTATAATGGTATTCAAGACGCTTGGCTTAATGACACATTCATTATCATATGCCCTTCATTTGTCAGGGAATGCTCATTTTAGCAGCATCCTTCCGAGGCAGAAGCTTCCTAGTCAGCTAGAGGATTTACTGTCTGATGTCACACATGCATCTGGGAGCAAGCTGTGCGTCCTAGCAGGGGAGGGTGACAGGGACCAGATGATGAAAATGACATCCTTGGAGCCCTCTAGGCTTCTAGTACACATTACCCAATCATATATTGGATTCAAATCCCCCAACTGTAACCTTTCTGGACCCATATGCCGGAGCGGCAGTGTCTGGGTGGTTTCAGATGAAAGTCCTCTGGTCCCCCTCTCAAACGCATGCAGGACATTCCTGCAGCGAGAGAAAGGGCTGCAGATACAGCTCAGTGGTAGAGGATTTGCTAGTCTATATTAAATCCTACATTCAATTCCCTGTCCTGGGAAGGAAGGGGAAGCTGAGATTGTTTGAAATCGCTGTTTCAGGCTGGGGCAATGGCTCAGTGGGTAAGAATACTTGCTGTGCAGGTGTGAGGACATGAGAATGGCTCCTCAACATCCGGGTAAAAGCTGGGCACATCTGCACATCCCTGTACACCCAGCACTGGAAGGCAGAGACAAGGCAGATCCCTGGAGCTTGCTGGGTCAGTCAGCATGACTAAAACAGTGAGCTTCAGGTTCAGTAAGAGACTCTGTGAAGGGAATAAGGCGGAGAGGGACAGAGCAAGCAGGACACCCAATGTCCTACTCTGACCTCGGTATGTGTGCACAAACAAGGCTGCATGCGTTTACACCACACATTAGGTTCAAAATTTCTGAGGAAGAATCCAGGTATCTGACAACATTGGACCTTCAGGTTGGGGTGGCTATTGTGGGAAATGCTAAACGCAGGTGGCCCTTCCTGAGGAGAGGGCTCTCTGACCACTCCTCCCACCTAGAGTCAACCCTCCCCTGCTAGCCCCAGAAGCACCTGAGTTTGTGACACTACCCCACTGAGTTCTAAATAGTTCTTAGAAAGACACCAGACTCCCTTTCCTACTCTGCTTCTCACAACGGGGAGCTGTTAAAGGTGTTTTAATTTAAATTCCCAGTCTCCCCAGTTGGAAAGAAGATAAATGGAGATTAGAAGTGCAAATGCCCCCCTCTAGGATTAGAAAGGAACTCTGGGAAGCCCTGGGCCCATGTAATCTCCTATTCCTTGAAATCTGTGAATTCCCACATTCTTCCCCAGATAACTTGACTCAGGGCTCAACTATTTCTCAGGAATCTCATTTGGCATTATTATCCATTTATTTAGAGACAGGATAGTCCTATGTAACCCAGGCTAGACTTGAATTCCCAGCTCTCCTTCCTCAATCCCCTGGATGCTGAAACCAAAGGAGTATACCTCCATACCTGGCTATGAATCTTATCATCAGACACATTTGGGAAACATTGCCATAGATTAAAAAGTGACTCGCTACCTGAGAGAACACTTCTATAATTAGCACCTGGATAATTAGCTGTCTCCTGTTAACAACTCCAAGCAGAACACAGGGCTCATCTGTCGCTTGGGGCCATTTTTCCTCTCTCATCCTGACTGTAGTGCAGATGGTGACTTCGCCATTGTCAAGTTCACCAAAGTGCTCCTGGACCACACGGGCCACATCACATGGACACCGCCAGCCATCTTTAAAAGCTACTGCGAGATCATTGTCACCCACTTCCCCTTTGATGAGCAGAACTGCAGCATGAAGCTGGGCACCTGGTCCTATGATGGCTCTGTGGTGGTCATCAACCCGGTAGGTGATGGTCTCCTGTGATAAAGCTGGTTTCAGGAAGGGTACCATTCAGGAAGGGTACCATTCAGGAAGGATACCATTCAGGAAGGATACCATTCAGGTCTCCAAGTCTACCCAGGACAACCATAGGTTCTCACTACCATTCAGAACCAAGGAATCATCTAGCCTATGGGCCTCAATTGACAAAGGTTCTTGATCCTCTGCCCCTCAGCAAAAAGTGGGAGCCTAAATGAATTCCCTATGCCTCGTGCTGTCTCAGGAATTCTGATTAAGCCATTCAGGGTGAGGCTGGGGGTATGAATGGATCCCAATAACCCAAACCCATTTATTTATGGTATTGAAATGGAGCCTAAGACCCCAAAGCAGAAGTAGTGTGACATCCCTCCTGGGAAGACAGCTCTCAGAGCTGTATATTGCTGCCTTATTACTGCTGATTTTTGAACTTGGCCTTCCATAGGAGGGGGGGTTGTAAACCTCATTTTATCTCTTAGGAAAGTGACCAGCCAGACCTGAGCAATTTCATGGAGAGCGGGGAGTGGGTGATCAAGGAGTCCCGGGGCTGGAAGCACTGGGTGTTCTACTCCTGCTGCCCCACCACCCCCTACCTGGACATCACCTACCACTTCGTCATGCAGCGCCTGCCCCTTTACTTCATCGTCAACGTCATCATTCCCTGCCTGCTCTTCTCCTTCTTAACCAGCCTGGTATTCTACCTGCCCACGGACTCAGGTGGGGGCTGTTGCCATGGCTGCAGCTGCAGTGGATCGTGCACTGCTATTTCAGGGACAGCCAGGAATAATCATGTGTTAGCAGAGGCACAGGGACCTGAATCATCACCATGGGGATGGGGGTGGGGGAAGACACAGTCGCTGGGTGGCCGGGAATCATGGAGAATGACCGTGGGTGGAGTTCATGGCTGGGCAGAGAGTTGAACATGACCCTGAAGATGCAAGCCCCAATTCAGTCCAGTTAAAGCGAATTCACTGTCAACCAAATTGTTCCGTACCAACTGAATGCTGGGTGAGGCGTGTGATCAGTTACTCCGCGGGTCACTGCCTCAGTGAAGTCCCTTCAATATGCTGACCAGGCTGATCACAGCTCACCACCGAAAAGCAGCTCTCGCAGCCTCCTTTCCAGAGGGCAGAGTCTTTACCCACAAGCCCTTTCCCAAGTGGCGATTCTTCCCCATGCATCAGCCTGAGCAACTTAACTTACCCCCTTCCACGTAATCATATCTATGATATAATCGCATTGAACACCAGTGATCAAAAGGGAAAAGGCATCTGCATGCTTGCCACCGAATCCCCACTCAGGAGCAATGACAAGTAGCGGAAATAGAAGATGCTGCAGACGATCTTGGGACTTCATGAAAACAAGACACAAACAAACAAACAAAATCACGGAAGCTTAAATGCAACTTTGCAACAAGGGAAAAACTTGTTCACTCACTCAACAAATATTTATTGGGTAACTATTGTGTAGTGGGAATTCAATAGAGAATAAGGCAGCAAGAATCTTGCCCACAGACTGCACTGGTGATTATTTATTCTCATTTATATATGTTCATTTATTTATATGTAGAAATATTCTGTATTTATATACATTTTTTTAAAAAACGAGGTCCAGTTATGTTGTTGAGACCAGTCTCAAGTTTACAGCCTTTAGTCATGATTTTAAACAGATGAACCTAATTAAATTTTATTTATTAGAGAGGGAGAAAGAGAGCAGGAACATGTGTGCCACACAGCACACCTGTAGGTCAGAGGAAAACTTTCTGAAGTTGGTTTTCTCTTTCCACCATTTGGAATTTCAGAGACTGAACTCAGGTCACGGGGTTTGTAAGCAAGTGCCTTTACTTGCTGAGCACCTCACAGGCCCAGAAGTATATATTTTCAGCTTCTTAATTACAGAAGTGTGTGTGTGTGTGTGTGTGTGTGTGTGTGTGTGTGTGTGTGTGTGTGTATGTGTGTGTGTGTGCGCGCGCGCACATGCGCATGTGTTTAAAAAAGGTATTTTTTTATTTATTTGAGAGTGGGAAAGAGAAATCTTTTGGAATTCAGTCCTCTCCTTCTATCGTGTGGGCTTCTGGGAATCAAACTCAGGTCAGCACATTTGCAAGCAGTCATTTTACCTGCTAAACTATCTTGCTAATGAAGCTACTGAAAGTGAATGGAGAAAGCACTTCTAGGGCAATATGGAGACTAATTTGTGCATATAAATATTAAAGAATTCATATCTGAAAAGCAGTTAGGACCATGACTATGCTATAGTTAATGTAAGTTTTTATTAACTTTACTATTAATAAAGATTAGTAACTTGATAACTATTCCATATCTATAATTCAAACTTTTTCACTCTTGATAGGTAGAATTGATGATATCTTATGTTTACTCTGTGTCCTCTGCTCATAATTGTCCCTCAGTATCTACATAGGAGTGTTCCTAAGATGCCACCGACACCAAGTGTTCAAATGTTCAAGTTCTTTATATAAAACAGTGCAGTATTTACACATAATCTCTACAAATACTCTCAGAGATTTAAATTATTTGTATATTACTTGTCAGAGCTGACACACTGAAAAGGCTATGTAAATAGTTGTGGCACCCTGTTACTTAGGGAACAGGATCAAGAAAAAGTCTGTGTTTGTTCAGTTCAGATACCACTCTATTTCCTTAATATTTTCAATCTGAGGAGAGTTGAGTCCCTCTCTGTTTCCAACGAGAAGGAAGGTTGTGGGGCACGAGGCAAAGTGGTCATTTGCAGCGTTGGCAGCGTCTAATGGAAACACTGACCACTTGCCGTGGTCAGGAGAGTGAAGGCTCTGAGGTCACACAGGAAATCCTGTAGAGAAGCAATCTCCACAATAATCCTTTGGGAACATGCTGGGCACATTCCTTCACCCTGGGGCTTTGGTGGCAAACGTGTATCCTTGATAGAATCCCACAGATGGGTGATTTAAGTAAGAGCAGTTCATTGCCCCACAGCGCTGGAGGCCAGAAGTGAGATCAAGGTGCCAACAGCTCTAGTCTCTTCAGACACCGCTGTCCCGAGCTTGCCAGTGACTGCCTTCTTCTTGTGTCCTCATATGCTCTCCTCTGTATATATCTGTGTTCAGATTTCCCCAGAAAAGAACACTCCAAATACCCTGTCATTTTACCTTAATTCTCTAACAGTCCATCTCCAAATATAGTCACATTCTGGGGTCTTGGAATTGGGGGCGGGAGGAGGGTGCACACACAGTTCAGCCCACGATAAGTTCTAAAGTTGGGTGATGGGTGGGCGGTTGTGTCTCTTCCGTTTGTCTCTCCAGGGGAGAAGATGACGCTGAGCATCTCCGTCTTACTGTCCCTGACTGTGTTCCTTCTGGTCATTGTGGAGCTGATCCCTTCCACCTCCAGCGCTGTGCCCTTGATTGGCAAATACATGCTCTTCACCATGGTGTTCGTTATCGCGTCCATCATCATCACCGTCATCGTCATCAACACGCACCATCGCTCTCCCAGCACCCACATCATGCCTGAATGGGTGCGGAAGGTGGGTGCTGCTATCACATGGGGTGGACACCTCAGGGCTCCCCTTCAGTAGGGCTCGTAGAGATCTAGCCAACCCCTATGTGTGCATGGGATACCTAAGTCCTTCCTGGGCTTTGGCTTCCCTCGCCTTCTGTATAGGGACAGCGCACACGCAGCCTTCCAAGAGGAGAAAAATAGAATCGACAAAGTCTGTTCCAATTTCAAACTTGTCAAATCTCTGTTGAGAGGCGAGTAAATCCATGTGTTTCTGTGCTGTGACATTCTTAAGATTTCTGTTTGCGTGTCTTCCCGTTTGCAAATAGACTTGCATGTTTTTGCTGCCAAACATCATCCCTTAGTATAGGCTAACAACTCAAGACAGAGGCCAAAAGTGACAGCGTGGTCTCGAATATTTCTATTATTTCTATTCACGTTTCAAACATGTCTCTTTCTTTAATCAATTTTCTGGTGTTACTGAGGATTGAACCCAAACATGCTTGCCAACCTCTGTTTTATCACCATGCTACATCCCTAACCCAAATACGACCTTTTTTGAAAATAAAACTTCACAGAGACAGTAAAGTATAGGACCTTCATGTCAGGGTCTAACATGGTAACGAGGGCTGACAGTGTGTGCCTTTGTGGGGGAGATGAGCATCCTGGCATTTGAATCCTGCTAACACCTCTCTCTATGATTCCTTCGGGAAAACAAAACAACCTAGTTGTTCTGTGAGAGTAGACGCTTACATCTTTGAGGGCACAGGACCCCATCTTTAATCGTGAGATCCTGAGAACATATCTTCAGGATCTTTCTGTTGCCTACAGAAGGGTCTGAAGCAAAACTAGAGGCTCAAAAGGTTGAGGGTTGTGCACAGGCTCCCTCCAGTGGCAAACTGCTTACATTACACAATCATTCTGTTTTACACAGTAGTTTCAAATAAGCTGCAAGATGTGTGAGAACATTACTTCCGTCCTTTTGTTTTGCGGACAGGGAAGGGAAGGGGCTAGAGATGCCGAATGATTTGCCTAAGATCACATTGCTAATTTGAAGACAGAGTGAAGTTTGTCCATGTAGGCAATAGCTCTCACACCATGGGTTTCTTTTTTACTTTAGGTTTTTATCGACACTATCCCAAATATAATGTTTTTCTCCACAATGAAAAGACCATCCAGGGATAAGCAAGAGAAAAAGATTTTTACTGAAGACATCGACATTTCTGACATTTCAGGGAAACCAGGGCCTCCGCCCATGGGTTTCCACTCTCCCCTAATCAAACACCCCGAGGTGAAAAGTGCCATCGAAGGCGTGAAGTATATCGCAGAGACCATGAAGTCAGACCAAGAGTCCAATAATGTAAGTTTATGGTTTGAAACCCACACCTCTGGGTTTAAATGTTCAGATGCATGAGTGTGGGTGGATGGATTTGACTTGATGCATAGTTTGACTTTGAGCCACAGTTAATAACCTAAAATGTATTGGCAATGACCACCCCAAATCACCGTAGTAACTCATCACGTTGTGAATAATAATGCAGAAAGTAAAGATCACAATGTCCATCCAAGGATGCTGAGGGCCTTGAGAGTTCCATGTTAACGGGCAGATAGAGGATGCGTCTCATGAATGTTGCTGAGTCCGTGAACCTCTTAGGGGACTTCTTCCTTACACTCTCTTCTTCCCTCCCAGGCATCGGAGGAGTGGAAGTATGTTGCAATGGTGATGGACCACATTCTTCTCGGTGTCTTCATGCTGGTCTGTCTCATCGGGACCCTGGCAGTGTTTGCAGGCCGGCTCATTGAGTTACATCAGCAGGGATGAGCACAAGTCATGAACTTACCTCTGCCACGAAACCAGCCAGACTGTGGACCGGCAGGAAAGAGGAGCTCTGTCTTCTTTAACACCTCTTACTTACCTTATATGGAACCCTCTTGATTTATTAGTAATGGTAATGATTTGTGGTCACATCAGTTCTTCTTACTTCTCCCATCAACTTTGTGTGTCTCCCATTCTTTGCAGTAAATAAAAATGGGTCTTTGAAAGTAATGTTCATTTCCCAATGGCACCTGGGATTGCTTGGATAATTAGACTTTTCTATTGTGTCATCACTGATAATGGTTATGTTTTTACAGCATAGTATGTTCTTTGCTTAAAGCCCTGTCCACCAGACTTCAAAAGACTAAACATTTGATGGGACAGAGAAGAAACACTAGAAAGGAACTAAAGTAACTTAAAGATAATCAACATGTAAACGGCATCAAAAAGTCATGTTTTTTTTTGTTTGGTGGGTGTGTGTGCGTGTGTGTGTGTGTGTGTGTGTATCAGAGGCACTATGTGTCCCTGTAAAGGACCAAGGGTGACTTTGGGAATCATTCTGGATTACACTACCCCCTCTTTGCTTTGCTCTGGAGTTTCCCACTTTCCACCTTCCAGTGCAGATGCGCAGGCCACCACCATTTCCACCTGGCCTTTTTACATGGGATCCGGGATCTGAACTCAAGACCTTCTGCTTTTGAGGCAGAGGCTTAACCCCTGAGTCATCTCTCTAGCCATAAGAGGTTATGTTTTAAAGTTGATTTCTAGAACCAGGAGATAAGGACAGTATTGGGGGACTGCTTGGAATGCTGAGATTGAAGTCAGGGCCTTTCAAGTCTAAGTAGACATACCATGCTATAGAAATCACCTTGTTTACCCAGTCTCATTTCATCCAATAATTTCCACATGCTCTCTCCTGTTCTACAAATGAAATACAGTACATCAAGCGGAAGTTGAGTTCTGATCAACCCGGAAGGAGAAGCTCTTGAGATCCTAAAGCCCAGTACCGGGGCTGCCCAGTATCTGCTCACTTGCTCTCCCGCCGTCCCTAGCTTGACTCAGGCCTTTCATAGCTGTGATGAGAGCATCTGTCTTAGCGACAACCATCTTTTTACCTTCCCGATTAAACTTCTGCTGTTTATCTTCAGTCCTTAGACTGATCGTGTCTAGGTTCAAGTCCTACAAATGGAACCAGAAGTATACGCACACAGTGCTGCTGCTTCTAAATTCTGAAGAAATAAAAAAAGAGAGAAACATTTTCTTTCCTCTTTAGTAAATTTGAAGCATTAACATGGTTTACTCCACACCAAGAAAGTGCATGGCTCTGCCCTCAGAAAAGGCTTTGGAGTCACCAGAACACATCCGATCTATGCCAACTCCAGGGAGAGTGGTAACTTGCACAACGAGGAGGCGTGTTCAATCTCCCTCTCCGTGGGACCTCCGGTCACTCCTGGAACAGGGCTGGGCGCTTTCATTTCAGAGTAAAGCAGCCTTCTCATTTTAAAGAGAAAACATTTAGCCGTTGTTCAAAAAGTTACACCCAGGGGTTATCATATGGTCCAAAAATTCCACTCCTAGGAATATACCCAAAAGAACAGAAAACAGGGATTTAAACAGATAACTATACATCTGTGTCCTCTGAAGCAAACAGCCAAAAAAGGGAAGCAATCCCTAGGATGAATGGATAGATGAATGAAAATACAGTATGTAAAACAAGGCTTCTTAAACCTTTTCCATTCATAACCTCTTTTTTCCCACTATTTTTGCCAAATATTTCATCATCCCACATTGAGTTATACAATCATGGGGTCACGACCTATTGTTTAAGAACTTCCATATACAAAGGAATCGTATTCAGCTTTAAAGCAAATGAAACTGTGACCATGTTCCAGCACTGAAGGAAAACATTGTGCTAAGTGAAACAAGCCAGATTCCAAAGACAAGCATTGTGTAATTCTACTTCTTTAAGGAATCTAGAAATTGAGGTGGAGACAGAGGGATGTGATGAGGAGGAAGGGAACGAGGAGTCAGCCTTAACAGAGCAATCTTTCTTTGGGCAGATGAAAAATTCTGGGGATCAATTGTGGTGCTGACTACACAGCATCATGGGTTTCCTTCACCCTTCCGAGACACACCTTAATAGGAAAAGTTGGTAAGCTTTGGGTTCTGTATATTCTGCCACAGTTTTTAAAGAGAGGGAGGAAATAGGCCATAGTACTTGAGCACTGACTACAGATTCAGAGAAGAGAACTGCTCGGGCTTTTTGGACAAGGAAATTAAGATCCTAAGAAGTGAACTGTCTCAGGTCACACACATGACTGATAACAAACACACTCTTTTCCTCATGTGTGCAGGCATGGGTATGGAGGTCAGAGGACAACCTCAGGTACCATGTTGTTCCTTGGAGGCCCTTTGCCTTATTCTTTGAGACAGGGTCCCTCACTGACCTGTAGCTTATCAACTACTCTAGGTTGACTGGCCAGAAAGCCTGTCTCTCTCTCCCCAAGGTTAGAGTTATAAGCATGGACCACTGCGCCAGGTTTTCTCCTCCTTCCTCTTCTTCTTTCTCATCCTCCTCCAATTGTAGCTTTTCAGGCTCTTGTGCTTGCAAGGCAAACACATACCAACTGTGCCATCTCCCCAGCCTCTCCTCCTGCTACTGTTCTAGCAAAGACTCCATTGCTTTCCAAGAAGTCCTGTGCTCCCTCAAGCTCTGTACTTGCTCCCTGATCCAAAACCTCAGCAGGCGGCCCTGAGTGGCTACAGCACTGTGGCAGTATGCGGCTCTGTCAGCCCCAGTGTCACCCCAGTGTCAGCTCTAGCAATTCACCCTCCAGACACGCTCATCTTAGGTAGAGTCTCAACTTTCCCTTAGTTAAAGTCTGATTTCCAGTAAGACCACCAATGAAACGGGAGGGGAGGCAGGGGCTGCTGGGGGCCATTCTCACCCAGAGGTGTTTGTGATGGGACCCAGATGCACAGGACAGCTCTGCTCTTCCCCGCATCTGTCTGGATGGCAGGATAACTTTATGGTACCTAGGACCGGAACCCTAGGCAGGTGTTTGAGGTGGGGGCAGGTTGAAGACTGAAAAAGAAGCAGGGAGTTTTCAGAGCTCAAACCCCTATGTCTTTGTTTGAATGGAGGGCTTGGTAAAAGGGAAACATGTCTGGGAAATGAAGTTGGGGTTCTGGGCTGTGGTAACGATCTACCCCAACATGATTAATTCTCTCATGGTTCCAGGACTGACTGTGGACTGAACTGTTTTCTCCTGTTTTTAGATGTTGAAACCCTAACCTCCAGGGTGATGGCGCTTGGAGGTAATTTAGCTCTAGATGAGGTCATGAGGGTGAAGCCTCACTGTGAGATGAATGTCCCAATAAGGAGAGGAAGCAGACAGCTTCTCTCTCTCTTTCTCTCTCACCCTTCCTACGTCCTCCCTCACCTTTTCCCTTCTACCCTCCCTGTTCCCCTGTATCACCTGAGGATGCAGCGAGGCTGGCTGGGGAGAGGAGGGACCACAGCTGCAGCGTGCAGTGAGCAGCATACGCATTGCAGTGCGCTGTCCCCCTATCCCTTCCATCCTCACTAAACCTCAGGCGGAGGCTGCCATGCACATGGTCCCCACTGACACGGAGAAGTCCGAGGCCAGGGACAGAAGCCCAGCTACGAATCTATTGTTTTTCCTGGCGGGACTCTGGGACCGGGAAAGGACTTGGGGCATCTGGTTACTAGTTAGTACTGGGTCAACCACATGCTTCATTTGCACAGCTGCACCACAGCTACGCCAACATGAAGGGAAGGTGGGCAGAGAACACACAGGAACTCTTCACAACTTTTCTGCTAATCTAATGTCCTCTACCTAAAAAAATATTAAAAGAGCAGACCTGATATGATAATCTTGACTTTCAACTTGACTGGATTGAGTGATGTACAGGGATTAGTAAAGTACATTTGTTGGCATATCAGTGAGGAAAATTCCAGACAGGATCATTTACAGGGGGAAGGATCCCCCCCCCATGAATGTAAGCAGTACCTCACGTGCTATCTAAGTGGGAAAAGATAAAGCTAGTCAGGGTGTGTTTTAGTTATTTATCTTCTTGTTATGACAAAAATAAGCTGACAAAAGTAATTTAAAGTAGGGTTTATTTTGGCTTAGTTTGAGGGTGTGGTCCATCGTGGCAGGGAAACCATGGCAGCAGGAACTTTGACGAACTGGACACTGTCAGAATCAAACAGGCATTTAAGGCCAGTGAGATGGCTTGGTCAGCAAATGTCATGAAGACCTGGCAACCTGCGTTTGGTCCCCACAGCCACACAGTGGAAGGAAAGACCTGACTTAGAAAGGTTGTCCTCTGACCTCCACATGCATTTTCTCCCTCCCCCCTCTTTTCCTCCCTCCCTTTTTCTCCCTCCCTCCCTCCCTCCCTCTCTCTTTCTTCCTCCCTCCCTTTCTTTCCCTCCCTCTCTCCCTCTGTCTCTCTCTCTCTCAGATAGATATTTTTTATTTTTATTTTTATTTATTATTTTTAAAATTTTTAAATTTATTATTTATTCAATTGTGTGTGTGTGTGTGTTTGTGTGTGTGTGTGTGTGCGTGTGTGTGTGTGTAGAACCACGGATGAATTTGGGAGCCACCATGGATGCCTCCACCTCCTCCTTGTTTACTCTGCCCCGGGATTCACAGGCTCCGTCCTACCAGGACCAGAAACGCAGGCCGCCCCGGCTTCCACTGGCGTCTATACGTGGGATCTGGGATCCGAACTCAGGACCTTCCACCTGCAAGGCAGAGGCTTAACCCCTGAGCCACCTCTCCAGCCCCAGATACATTTTTAAAACAAAATAGTTTTGAAAAATTCCTGTACAAAATTGGGCATGCATCTGATTAAAATCAGATGCATTGTGGGAAGGGTTGTGTGCAGTGAGCAAAGGCTTACTTAATCCAAGCCAGCCAATCAAAAAGAGAACCACCTGTGCTAACTAAACCCCTTAGCAATGAGCTCCTCCTTCTCTTAACCCCATGAAAAGAAGCCCCAAACAATAATCAGGGCACTTAAATACTTTCTTATTCACGTGGCCTGCACTCTCTTGCAATATGTCCTGACCTGTTCTATTGTTTAGCTTTAAATTAATTTATCTTGCTATTTCATAATCTTTCTGAGCCTTCAATTGTTTGAGTAAGAGGACCAGAACCTGGAAACAACTGGACCAGACCCTGATCCCTGATAACCCGGGTATGCTGTCGTAGCAATAGCCAAAAGAACAAAATAGCCCAGGGTGCATCAGCAAGTGGGTGGATAAGCAAAATGTGTGTGTGTGTGTGTGTGTGTGTGTGTGTGTGTGTGTGTGTGTGTGTGTGTATTCAATGTCAGCCTCACAAAGGAACAAAATTTTGACACATGTACAGCATGGAAGAGCCTCAAAAACGTCATGCTAAGTGAAATGTGCCAGATATAAAAAGGTAAAAACCATGTGATTTCACTAATATGTGATGCCTCAAACAGTCAGGTTCATAGACACAGAAAGGAGACTTGGAATCACTAGGACTGTTAGGGAGGGAAGACTCTTATTAAAAGGGGAAAGAGTTACAATTTGGATAATGAAAACTTTAGGGGTGAATAGTGTTGATGGGTGGCCAGCAGTGTGAACATCACTGAACATGTCCACTACACAGAGAGAGAGAGAGAGAGAGAGATACACACACACAGAGCTACATACAGACATAGACACACACATATAGACTACACAGACACACACACGCACGCGTGCACGCGCGCAAGTTAAGGAGTAAAATTTACATCATTTTGACACACCAAAAGTTTCTTCTTCTTTTCTGAATTATGAGGAGTTACTCTTCTCATTTTGAAAATATTCCTTGGTGTGGACTTGGTCAGAATGGGAATTGATAGAGAAACTAATTTTTTCTTCTAAGCGGTGGATCTTCTGTCTCAAGACATCTTCGAGAAATCTGCCTTGAGCCAAACTCCAACAGGCTTTCTCAGGAAGTGAGCCTGGGGGGGTGGAGTGGGGACATTGTCTAATTCAGTTTTAAACCTACTTTTAAGCCAGCGACTCACCAGCCCCTGGTCCCTTGCCTCTTATCCTTCTGTCAGACATCCGGGGCTCTGCTAAGGGAGTCTAAGGTGTTTTTAGCAGCATTTCTGTCGAGCCAAGAAAAGTAAAACTCGAAAAATCTTTTTTTTTTTTTTAACCCCAGTAAGACATAGGTTTGAAAAAATAAACTTTTTTTTTTTTTTTGGTTGTTTGACTTTTTGAGACTGGGTCTCATTTTATAGCTTAGTTGGATTGAAACTCCCCTTTATAGACCAGGCTGGCCTCAAACTCACAGTGACAAATGAGCCATCACGCCTGTTCATAGCATGGTTTAAGCCTGTCTTTCTGTTCTCCTTTCTGCAGCTCTTTGCTGGACAACACTTCTTTCTCACTTTATAGCATTGTTCTTTCTGGTATATCTGACATCAACTCCTGGCTTAGAATCTTCTTAAATGGAAAAAAAATCCCTGCATTTTATTTCTATTTATATTCTCATGTAGCAGTTGGGTGGATGGAAAAAAAAAAAAAAACCCATTGAACTAATGAAGAGAGAAGCAATGGTCAAACTGCCTAAATAGTCTTTACAGTCTTCTTGTTCCCTGGTGGATATTCCACCTTCATGTAATTGTCAAAAGTAGTGCCTCTGGCTTCAGCTGCATGGATGCGAATTCCAGTATGTCCCAATGGCTAATGATTGCTATGGGCTCTTCAATCTGAGAATACACATCATCCTAAGGAAAGCAGTTCCATAAGCCATGTCAACATACACAAGCCACTTGCAGCAGAAAACTTTACCACATAGGTAGACCTTCTCAAAGGCCTTCCCAGCAGCAAACCTTTCCCACTACTGGTTGCTCAAAGCTGTCTTCCATTTTACTTTCCTTGCCACATGCACTGCACCCAGTGTGTTCTGAGATGTGTATGTGGCTAACTGCTTTATGTTTTCAACATAACCCTTCTGACTCGAAAAGCATAGTTTGGTGGAACTAGCGAGCTGGTTTCTGCTTTCCATATGTTTGTTCTTTCTGTAGAAACTTAGGCAAGTGATGTAAGGTTCTGAATCTGGAAGTAAGCGAGTCACATGTCTCACCTGGTGACACTCTCCTCTGCAGGTACTTCCTGAACAAAATGCTCCAGGGCAAGGATGAAAGGATGACATCCTAAACCTTTGATATCCCCTACCAATCCCAGGCGAGTTGAATGTCTATTATATGTCCATACATATTTGCTGAATTGAGCTTTTCTCTATTACATTTTTTATTGAGATATAATTCACGTGCCATAAACTCACCATTTAAAAATGCACAATTCAGTGGGTTTTGTATATTAACATCACTGCTATGTAATTTCAGAATATTTTCATCACCCATCTCCATTACAAGTTTTTGCTACAATATGTATTTTTAATTCAAGGCGAATCAACAGTAAAACATCATAAATTCTGATTTTGACAATCATGAAAATAGTCACCGGAAAACTCAACTTTTGTCACCAAGTACAGAAGGCTTGGCCACATTTAAATCACTGAGAACTAGAGAGAAAAAATATACAGACTGTAGTAGACATTATGACCATACAAATGTCCCAGTCTTTATTGTAATAGTGCACAATGCAATGCTGTACAGCAAATCATTGTAGCACAGATGTCAAAGCAAAAACAAACTAAAAAAGAAAGCCACAAAAATTATTAAATCATTAATAATTCAAATTAAGTAATCAAATTTTTCTATATCATTGAGTTCATGATAGTTATTTTTTGATTCAGAGTCTCACTAGATAGTCCTGATTGGTCTGGAACTTCATAGATAAACCAGGCTGGCCTCAAATTATGATCCTCTTGCTTCTGCCCTCTCAGTATTGGGATTACAGGCATCTGATGTCATGCCTGGCTTAAAGTTTTATTTGGCTTTAAATGACTTAAATATAAAAATCACTACATCTTGCTAAATGTAATTACTTTCATTTATAGACATTAGCAGTAGTGGCCATGCGTCTGACAATGTTACAAATACCCCACATTAACGCTACTAACCCACTTTGGTGAGTCTTGTTATCTTCATCATCCTCATATTATGGTGAAGAAACAGAAACATTAAGATTCAATAATCTTGTCAAGACCACTAGCATAGTTAGGTACAGTTGTCAACTTGATGGTTGAGGATTCGAACTCTGGGCACATTTGTAGATAAGGTAGTAAGTCTAGAGCAGACCTGCAGGAGAGATGGTCTAGTTGATGGGGAAGTCCATGGTGGGTGGAACTAGGCCCTGGACAGATGAATAAAATACAGACAACTGGTTGAGGAAGTTGGCATCCATGCGTGACATGCTGGTCTGGAAAGTAAGAATTGTCCCTCTCTCAGCTGCCATGTGTATATGGTGCAGTCAGTTCCCTCAGCCCTTGGAGTTGCAGTGGGCTGTCCTGCCAAGCTGGACAAGCAACTGTAAACAGACTATCATAAGAGAAAAACGAACAAGGGTTTTGAACTCAGTAATGCACTGTGAAGTGGAGGACATGAACACTACCTGAAGGCAATTCCATGGTGTGAAAACCCAGATTTCTTGGAAGTTTTGGCTGCCTAGAAAGGGACTTTTTCAGTATCTGCACACAAAAGTTGTTATGACTGGGGCGGAGAGGTGGCTCAGGGGTTAAGCCTCTGCTTTTCAGGTAGAAGGTTCTGAGTTCAGATCCTAGACCCCACGTATAGACGCCAGGCGGAAGCAGGGGCGGCCTGCGTTTCTGGTCCTGGTAGGGCGGAGCCTGTGAATCCTGGGGCAGAGTAAACAGGAGCTGGAGGCATTTGTTCATCCCTGGTTCTACACACACACACACACACACACACACACACACACACAATTGAATAAATAATAAAATAAAATAAAATTTTTTTAAAAAGTTGTTATAGCTGTGGTTCAAATGGACCAAGCTACATTTCAACTTCACTCTGAAGTTCGGCAGCATTACCCAGGAGGTACTGGTTTTGATGCACAATTAAGGGATTCATGGACAGCAGCAAAAGCTTGGCACTACGTAACAGGTGTAGAATTTCTACAAGGGAAAGTGCAGCTTTTAGCTGCAGAGGTGAACCCAGAGTACTGTTGCAGGGGGCAGATCCATGGGATTTATATGAGCACAACTGCGTGTGGAGATTCAGCCTAGTTCACAGAAACTCTGCTTACACAATTTTGAGCTGCAAAGAAGAGACTGGAATTGCCTAGAATATTTGGGCCACCATGGCTATGTGATGAGCAACAGAAGATGGGCATTAAAGTACAGGATGTGGTATTTGATTTGTTTGACTTGATTCTAATTTGGTATTTTCTTGTTGTGTCATGATGCTTCTATTTTGATGTTGTATCTGTGTTGAAGCATTTAACTTATTTTGACTTGATAGAATCTTCTGGTTAAAAGATTTGGGACATTTTTTAGAAAGAGACTTTCAGTTTCAACAGTTTAATAGCAACTTTCAATGACTGACATTTTAAAATTAGATTATGAAAACTTTTAATTTCAGACTTTTAGAATTAAAAATAAAATGTATGTATATTATAAGATAAATTTAACAACTTTAGGGACAAGGTGAAGGTTATTTAAAAGTGGTATGTTCTTGTGTCAGGTTGACAAAGGCTGGAGTATAATAGTTAGGCACAGGTGTCAACTTGATAGTTGAGGGCTCAAGCTCTGGGCACATTTGTAGTAGTTGAGTTAAGTCCAGAGCAAACCTGGCAGGAGATGATCTAGTTGATGGGGAGGCTCAACCCATGGTGGGTGGAACTAGGCCCTGGCAGGTGAACAAAATATAGAGAGCTGGGTGAGGATCCAGAGAGTTGGTATCCTTGTGTATACTTGGCCAGATATACTGGTCTGACAAGTAAGGATCGTCCCTCTCTCAGCTATTATGTGGAGAAGGTGTGGCAAGACCCCTCGGCCCTTTGGTGATGGTGCATGCTCTCCTGCCAAGCTGGACAAGCAACTGTAACCAGACTACCCTTAAGAGAATACACCCCTTGTTCCCTTATGTTGGGTGATTTTTATCAGCAACCATGCAGAGAAACTGAAACAACCACGAAGGGAGGAATAGCCGAATGGTTATTTGAGTCTGTGTTGTTCATTGCTATGCTCTCACTTGAGTGTAGAGTGAAGAATTTAACAACCAAGCTACAGAATCAAACAGCTCAAAACCTTCAGGCGTTGATTGAAAACTCCCACTTTCTTCCTTCTTGTTAATCGGTCACCCTGGTCTATGTCTTTCTTCTAAGTCCTGGCCCAGGGCGAGGCTATGTATGTAACACAGCAATCAAGGAGGTGTGGCTATTGCCTTCAGGGAAATGAGCCTGAGAGACAATACCAGGTAAAAGCTGACTGTATGCACCAGCAGACACAGGATGGTTTGGCCACAGGACACGGCACAAAGCTGTGACTTATTCACTAAAGAATCACAAATAAGACTCTAAGAGGACTGACAAGAATGGATTTTCCCTTTTGAAGATGGAATACAATTTTTGAGCAAAAGATGAATTCCATTGTGAACTGGAAAAGTGTTCTTTCACTGTAAGCTCTCTGTGCATATTTCATTTACAGGTATGTAAGATTACATCCATCTCTGCTCACCTTAGTAATGTTGCCTCCTGCTTTAAATATGTTAAGCTTTTTACAAGGGGGAAAGGGAATCCATGAGCTACTCTGATAATGTATAAGATACCATGTGGTGGTCCATAAATGAAGAGAAACCAACACAAGGGAGAGACTTATGAGATAAGAGTTTATTTAGAGCTGCAGGACTGGTGGCCAAGGGAGCCGTAGTTTAAGCTTAGAGTATGGTGGGACATTAGACCAGAAGAGATGGCTGAAGGTCAGAGGAGACAGGAAGAGAGCTGCCATGAAGCACCGCAGTGGAGGTCTGAAGAGGGGAGAGAGCAGAAAGCAAGAGCCTGTGTGAGCAGGCAGGGAGCAGAGAGAGCCTTGGAGTGACCAAAGTCTTTGAGGCCTCACCGTTGCTAGGGAGTTCATGAGAATCACTAGGAAAGTATGCAGTGGGGGTGGAGAGGCTCGATCCTGAGTTTAGTTCTCACTGCCTTCAAAATGAACTGCATACAATTGTTTGTATGGGGGAAATGAAAATGAAAGCAGTACATGCTTTATTTACTGGAAATGGTATCTGAATGTTTTTTAATTTATTCAATTGTGCGTGTATGCATGTGTGCACATATGTATGTATGTGTGTGTATCTAGAGCCACGGATGAATTCGGGAACCACCATGGATGCCTCCACCTCCTCCTTGTTTACTCTGCCCGGGATTCACAGGCTCCGCCCTACCAGGACCAGAAATGCAGGCCGCCCCCTGCTTCTGCCCGGCATCTATACGTGGGGTCTAGGATCTGAACTCAGGACCTTCCGTCTGCAAGGCAGAGGCTTAACCCCTGAGCCACCTCTCCAGCCCCTGGAAGTGGTATCTGAAAAAACAGTGTTTAGACCTCTCAAAGCATTGCCAAGGCCTCCTTCTTTCCTTTGACCGATGCCATGCCATCCAGATTGAGAAAGAACTAGAAACTTCAGAGTCACGTGAGCCATGGCCGGGGCTGCATCAGCAAGTACCCAAAGCGCTCAGGAGGCAGGGGTAATACTGGTGGCATGCATCACCACGCAATCAACAACCATCATCAAGATGACTTTGGGAAAGTTAGTCCTAGGCATGACCTCTGAAAGAGGAACCAGAGCTTCTCCCCAATTGTCAACCTTGATAAATTGTGGACTTTGTCAGTGAGCAGACGCGGGTCAATGTTGCTGCAAACGAGACAGGAGCTGTCCCATCATCGATATGGTGCGAGCGGATACTACAAGTTGTGGGGAAGGGGAAAGCGCCCAGCCACAGTAAAGACCAAGTTCTTCAGCAGAAGAGTTGAGAAGGTTAAAGGCATTGGGGTGTCTGTGTCCTGGTGGCTTGAAGCCACAATGGGAGGTTCACCAAATGTTAACATCCTGTCCCACAATAATAGTAAATACCGTACAGATTTGACTTCGATGATTTGATTTTGTTTGTTTTTGTTTTCTGCTTTTGATTTTTATGTTTGCATTCTCATACAGGCATGCATACAATGCTTTGCCACTCAGTTACATCCCCAGCAACAAGTTTTGTTCTGTTTTGTTTTTTAGATGTAGTACTAGGGAACTTGCTATGGAAAAAGCGCTAAAGAATTTTTGTTTTGGTAAAGCAAGAAATCTTTCAAAATCATAATTTTACTTATTAATTCTTCCAAAGTCTGATCCAACTATCTTGATTCAAGCTCACCCGAACTGTCCTACTTCGTTATCTATTCTTTGTAACTTTTTCTAAAGAAATTTCACATTCTAAGTTTGCAGTCTGGACTCAGCCAACCTCAGCAGTCTCAGTAAGTCTTTGGCCCTGGAGTGAAGCTGGGAGCTTGCTGAGAATGGCTCTTATCGCAGCCCTGCTGCTGAGACATTTTGATAAACAGAATTCTCATTCCTGGGAAACCTTGGATTTACTTAAGACTCTGAAAAGCCCTCCAGTCTAACCTCATAGGACCTACTTATGTATGTCTACAAAAAATGTAAAAGGTCACCTTTCTACTGATTATGTAATTTTGAAGAAATTCATTTTAGAAAATAACCCAGTGTTCTTGAAGTTTGGGAGAGTATTTGTTTTCAGGAAGGTGACTAAATGGCACACAGTATAGTAATTCTGAAAATGAGGCAGTCCACGAAGAAGAATGAAGAAGAAGAATGAAGTTGAGTCATATTGATTAGACAAATTAAGTTAGGTCTCGGAGAGATAATTTCATATTATTTTCCTCTATTTCATATCCCAGAACTTCTACAGCTACATAAGATCATATAATATAGATGATGTGAAAGTAGAACTGAAATTGACTAGGGAAGCAAAGGGAGCTAATGGGAGGAAGGAACACACAGAAGAGGGAAGGGGGATACATAGGAAAATGGGGCATGGGGGAAGAGAAGGGGTACGCATATAGTGGGGAGTCACAGGATGGGGGAACATCAAGGAGGACAAAGAAAAGATGGGAGAATACATTCAAAATACATTATATAAATGCATGAAAACAACCTATGGAACCCAGTATAATAAAGCAAAATAAATAAATGGACAAACTTAGCGACATACCATTTTAAATAAACTGAGCACCAGCTCCCTCTTGTGTGAAGATGTGAGTACTACAGCCAGTGAATTAAAACCCAGGAAAGCAAAATCACACTTAAACTTGCTTAAACCAACTTTCCACGAGCTTTCCATCTTTGGACATCAAAACATTGATACTGTCATCCACAAATGTGCTGGGTCCCCATTCACAGCTATCCTAGGATGCATGAGACCCATGCACCATATGTTGAACATGCTCGCTTTGAAAAAGCAGTGATCAGGAACTCTTTAACTAGTACATCCACTATCATCAATCCTTGTTAATTAGCTTTCCAAGGTTTATTGAGTACTTATCAGGAATCAGGTATATTGTAGTGATTACACAGTTGCTGCATCCAAATGGTTCACTGTCTGGTTTAGCTGATGTCACCTTTCCCCATCAGTGGTGGCCCCTGACTCCCCCACACTGGGATAGTCCTCGAGTGCCTCTTTTCACTGTCTTTGCTAGCTTGCAGAATTCTTGTCCCAGTGCTAATGGTTTGTAACAGCAGAAGCTTGGCTGAGCCCTAGGGTTTTCCCACATCTTTCAGTTTGCATTTGTCCATTTTGTATTCAAATGTATTCTTGCTCAGTTTCATTTAGTTCACCCAAACCAGAAAGCAATGGAGCTCTACCACTAATTGAAAACAGGCTCTATTCTAGTGGTATATTTCAGCTGTTTGGAACACATAACTGTCAAAAGTAGAGTACGTAGCTGTTGTTTAGTTGCTGCCAAAATGCATGAGAGGTTTTCCTGGCCAATTTCTGTGATATAATGAAAGTGGCCATGGAAAGAAAGATTAATTTTATCCTACAATCTATAGCGTCATAGAAATCCTGACTGTTGTGAGAGGATCGCAGGTGCATTTGCCATGAGTACTTTGTCAAGCTGTCCCCCATTCTGCACTCAGATGTGTGACTGTCTGCTCCGGCCCAGCAGTCTGTTTATCCTGTATGTGTATGGCTAAGATTCCAGACAGCAATTCCCAGACCATGGGATTTGCTGTAAGATATCTAAAATAATTTTCCAGAGGTCAGTGTAAGATTGCTGATACTAGGTATAAAACATTTTTTAAATTAACTTTTTCTACTTTTACAAGCATGTTGAGGATTCATCCCAGCTTCCCTCCCTCTTCCTCCCTCCCATCTCCTTCCCTTCCCTTCAACATTCCATCTCACTCTTCTGCCTGTTAAGGTTCACACTGGCTTGTCTACTCCTGTGGGGGTTCAGGTCTCCATAGTGTAACAAGTTACATCTCTTCAGGCCACCACACTGGTATGTGTGCCTTTCTCTTCACTCATCCAGCTATAGACCCAAAGATTTCCACTGTGAGTGCCCATTCTATGGGTATAATAACAGCTGCCTACAGAGCAGTTTTATGTACTGTCTTCTTACCTATAGGTTTATTGGCTATCTTTCCTATTAATCTATTTCCTTCCCTTTTTTAGGTTCTTATTCTAGTTTACAGTAACAGCAATAGGTACCATTCTGACAAGCGTAGCAGATCATAGTCTCAGAATCAAGAATAGTTTTTCAATTGAAACATTTAGCTCTAGTTTTTCATCAGCCACCAATAGCCCACTGACTGATCTAGATCATTCACAGAATCCAAACTTTTCCAGTTCAGGCCCTTCATTTTGCAGATGAGCTACTGGGATGAAAGTGTGTGAAAAAAGGACAATTACTTATCTCTGCAGGGCAGAGGCAACTCAGAGCCGGACAGGTGGACCTGGCTTCTGGCTTGTCCCTGCTCTCAAGCGCAGTCAGGTCTGGCTGCCTGGAGGTTGGTCTTAGTGGGCGTGATCATAGCCACGCACCCTTTCCCCTTAGGGGGAATGAATGATGGTTGGCCTGGCCTGTTCTCTGCTCTCTTTTGCAGCGGTTTTGTGTAGGTCTTGCCTCTGCTAAGCTGTTAGATACTGATCCTGATAGAGGGAATGAGGAAACAAGCTGCTTAAAGACCAACTGGGAGACGCTGAAGCCTTTGGAGTCAGGTTAACTCCACTGAACTGCTATTTTATGACCAAGACCTGGCGAATTCAACCGGGGATGATTTAGTCACTGCATCCTAGTGGAATGGAGGGGTGTGTGTGGGGGGAGTCAGCTGAACCAAGACTGGGGGTACTACAAAATAGATAAGTCAGTGCCACAACAAAAAAACCTGTCCTGCCCAAAATATTGAAGATGCTGTAGAACCAGCCACTTCTTTGTTACCTTGGAGTATGTGAGAATGATCAAAAAATTAGATCTCCTGAGATGGGGCAAGCGTGGAAACCAGCTAGTGACCGAATCTGAATAAGGGCATTTTCAAGTGAAAAGAGGCCATTTATATCTAGTGGAGGGGGAAAGTGGGTGGAACGTGGAGTCAGGACTATACTCTGAAGCCCACCCTTTACTTTCTCCAGTTCTGGACTGTAGCCACGGGGCTTGGCTAGGTGATAACAGGGGAGTTTGTGAGCTTGCTCACGTTAGAGGAGCAAGGAGAGAGCACTAGGAACCCCACCCTGTTGCTGAGCACAGCGAAGAGGGACTCACACTTGTCTCTGCTTCCATGCGCCTGTTCTATTAGGTCATCTGATTTCAGGAAGGTGCTGAAGCCCTCCTAAGAGGCCCTCTGCCAGGCCCATTACCCTAGAGATGCAGTCTGAGAAAGCATTCTGGTTCAGGGATCCTGTCAACCCAAGAAGATTCCCCACCAGCTAGTGGCACCTCTACCCCAGGGGCACCAGGTCCTCCCGGTCAGTATTTGGAGACCTCCCCATGACCACTCCTTTCTGCACACAGTCCTAGGATTGTGTGTGTATGGGGGTGTGTGTGTCATAGTTGGGCACAGGTGTCAACTTGATAGTTGAGGGTTTGAGTTCTGGGCACATTTATGGAGAATTAGTGGTTGAGTTATATCCAGAGCAAACCTGCAGGAGATTGTCTAGCCTATGGGGAAGGCCCAGCCTATGGTGGGTGGAATTAGGCCCTGGATAAATCACAGAGAGCAGTTGAGAGAGTTGGCATCCTTCTGTTCACTTGACCAGACATGCTGGTCTGGCAAGTAAGGATTGTCCATCTCTCAGCCATTATGTGGTGATGGTGTGGCCAATTCCTCGGCCCTTGAGTTGGTGCGTGCTCTCCTGTCAAGCTGGACTATGAACTGTAACAGTAATCATAAGAGACACTTGTTCCCTTAAGCCGTCTGATGGTCATTTATCAGCAACCATACAGGTGAACTACAACAGAGGGATACTCAGGTCACCAGGTAAAGGAGACCAGACTTCACCTTCTTTCTTCTCTTCCATCTTTCCTCACATCATTCTGCACCTGAAGAAAGAGCAGATGGAGAGAAAGCTCTTAGCCTTCCACTCTACCAGACTTCTGGTCTAGCTGGAGGTGGGTCTCTGAACATTGTAGAAGAACAACTCCTCCATATGTCAGGACTGAGAGAGGGGGTGCCCACCCTTACTTTCAGCAACCTATAACTCCTCCCACATTCCGAGCACTGGTTTGGAAATCATCACCAGCCTCCCAGCTTTGCAATTTCCATCGTCTTCCCTTCAGCTGGTCCTTCCGCTCTGGATCTCTTATGTAAATGTCTTCTCTGCCCTCAGTAGATCTTTGTTGTCAGCCCCAGACTTCCCTCAGAATTTTCTTACCTCGTCTGCTTCTCCCATTTCCTCCTGACGCCAGTTTCAAGAATACTACTTGAGAGGGAGAAGAAAATCCAAGCAAGTTCCTTGCTAGAAGGCAGTTCCTTTGGTGACATTTGTTATAATCTAGCTTTTCCTTTGGCATGGGTCTCACTGTATTATTCTTGCTGGTCTGGAATTCCTGGCTCTAGCTATCCTCTGGTCTCAGCCTCTGAGTACTAGGACTACAGGCATTTACCTCTCTCTTGGCTCAGTTTTAATTTTATAAATTACTTTTTTTTTTTTAGAATTTGTATCCTTTTTTATAAACTTTAGTGTATGTGTGCATCTGTGTATGTGTGTATTAGAGGACACTGTGTGTCCCTGTGGAGGATCAAGGGTAACTTCGAGAATCATCCTAGATTGCTTCCACCTCTTTTTTGCTTTATTCTGGGATTTTCCAAGCTTAGTCCACCAGGGCCAGAAGTGTAGGCTGCTGCTATTTCAATCTGGCAGTTTTAGTTGGGACTTGGGATTTGAATTCAGGACCTTCTGCTTGTGAGTCAAAGCCATCTTTCCAGCCCTATAATTTAATTTCTTGAGATCAATGCTCTTTAAAAGAATTCCCAGATAAAGTACAGTGTGTCTAGTTAAATTTGAATTTTGGATAAGGAATGAATTATTTTTAGTGTAAGTATGTTGCATGTAATATTTTTGGGGGGGGCGTAGTTTTTTTATTTAATACATTTTTTATTATAATTTCAGCTCATACAAACTTAATAGGTACACCAGTTCCCTCCCTCCCTCCTCCTCCCCCCATACCCCCTGTTCCCCCTCCCCTTACCCCTCCTTCCCCACCCCCCAGTGCCTCCCGCCCCAATTCCCAGAGAGTCCTT
The DNA here is from genome assembly GCA_023101885.1 of Typhlomys cinereus. Classification (NCBI taxonomy): domain Eukaryota; kingdom Metazoa; phylum Chordata; class Mammalia; order Rodentia; family Platacanthomyidae; genus Typhlomys; species Typhlomys cinereus. Next base: position 860,726 of record JALPQD010000523.1, on the reverse strand, counting down.
TCTTGTGCATGCCTGACTCTCCTCTGGGCCTTCCTCTCCGATGACATACAAGGACCCAGTGGCCTTTCCCTGAACCCTTTCCCGTGTTCCCCTTAGGTATAGGAACACTACTGTGGCTGTCAATCCCTTGCCTCCAAGGATCTTGGTGCCTTTAGCAGATGCTAGACTTTGTGAGGTCAGTAGTGTGTTGGACATTGCGCAGAGCATGCAAAGTCCAATTATGATTGCTTCGGCCCTAACTTGTGTGGAGTATCTTGCAAATCATTGCTCCTCCCATCCTTTTGCTCTTACACTCTTACCGCCCCCTCTTCCGCAAATGTCCCTGAGCTTCAGGATGGGGAGAGATTAGTCTGGCCTAGTTCTAGGTGGTTGATATAGAGTCTCTGAAGTTCTGGATTGTGGTTTGTTGATTTTCTTTTGCAGTTTTGCTGCTCCTGCAATGCCCTTCACTCCATCATGATGGGCAATGTATGTCAACCCCTGGCCAGAGACAAAAAGCTGTTAAACTGGAGTCTTATTATAAGAGCACATTCAAGGGTAGATATAATAAAAGTAGGAAACCTCAGCGAGGGAGGGGTCAATCACCCATTTGCAAAATGGTTACTTTTTAATCTGCCAGACTATATGCCCTCCCCTTCTGTTGAGATCATACTCTCTTAGTTGTAAATGATCAGGAACGAACTTTTGTGAACTTAACCAGGTGTCACATTGCTTACTTGTAGTCCTTGATGAGGCCTATTTTCTCTACTGTAACTTGGTCACTTCTCTCCTTGTTTCTGGTGTGGCCCTCCAACCCCATCCCTCCTGCAATTATTGTAGGTAATACATAGATTTACCTATGAGTGTCTCAAGGTGGGCTGGGTGGGTTTGGTACTAGGAGCCACATATTAGGGAGTACATACGGGGCTTAATTTTCTGGGTTTGGGATACTTCACTTAATATAATTGTTTCTAAGGACATCCATTTCCCGGCAAATTCATCCTTTTTGATAGCTGAGTAGTACTCCATTGTATAGATGTACCACAGTTTCCTTATCCACTCATCAACTGTTAGACATTTGAGTTGATTCCATGACTTTGCTATTGTAAACAGTGCTGCTATGAACATGGTCGTACTTGTGTTATCGAGGTGAACCTCTGCTGTATGGGGGGTTATTCCCAAAAGTGGAATAGCAGGGTCATATGACATTTCAATCTGTAATTTCTTTAAGAATCTCCAGATGGCTCGCCAGAGTGGCTGTATGAGCCTGCATTCCCACCAGCAATGTAGGAGAGTTCCCCTCTCTCCACATCCTCTCCAGCATTTGTTTGTTGTTTGTATTGTGGATTTTTGCCATCCTGACTGGGGTGAGATGATATCTCAGGGAAGTTTTGATTTGCATTTCCCTGATGGCTAAGGAAGTAGAGCATTTTTTAAGATATTTGTTAGACATTTTAATTTCATCCCTGGTAAAGTTTCTTTTAAGTTCCAGGGCCCATTTTTTAATTGGGCCATTGGTTTCCTTGGTGTTTAGTTTTCTAAGTTCTTTGTACACTCTGGACAGCAGAGCTCTATCAGATGTGTGGTTAGTGAAGATTTTCTCCCATTCTGTGGGTTGCCTTTGAGCTCGTGTTACAATCTCTTTATCTGAACAGAAGCTCTTTAATTTCACAAGATCCCAACTGTTGAGAGTTGGTAGCAGTGACTGTGCCATTGGATGTCTGTTTAGGAAATGTTGGCCTAGCCCAATCAGCTCGAGGGGGGAGTTCCCTATCCTTTCAACTATGGTTTTTATAGTCTCTGGCCTGATATCAAGGTCCTTGATCCATTTGGAATTAAGTCTTGTACATGGTGACAAGTACATGGTGACAAGTCCAGCTTTAATCTTCTGCATTTGGAGATCCAGTTTTGCCAGCACCATTTGTCGAAGATGCTGTTCTTTTTCCATTGGATTCTTTGGGCCCCTTTGTCAAAGACCAAATGGCTGTAATTTTGTGGGCTTATATCTGGGTCTTCAATCCTCATCCATTGATCTGTGTGTCTATTTTGGAGCCAGTACCAGGCTGTTTTTATAACTATGGATTTGTAGTATAGACTTAGGTTTGGTATGGTAATACCTCCAGCAGTGTTTTTGTTACTCAGGATTGTCTTTGCTATCCTGGGTCTTTTGTGCCTCCATATGAACTTTGAGATTGTTTGGTCAACTTCTTTGAAGAATTGCTTTGGAATTTTGATTGGTATAGCATTGAATTTGTATATTGCCTTTGGTAAGATGGTCATTTTTACGATGTTGATTCTGCCAATCCAGGAACAAGGAAGGTCTTTCCACCTTCTGGTGTCTTCTGCTATTTCTTTTTTGAGGGTTTTAAAGTTTTCATTGTAAAGGTCTTTTACCTCCTTGGTTAGGTTTATACCAAGGTATTTCATTTTTTTAGGGGCTATAGTAAATGGAATTGTTTCTCTCAAGGCTTTTTCACTTCTTTCATTCTGGGCATATAGGAAGGCCTCTGATTTTTGCACATTTATTTTGTATCCTGCCACCCTGCTGAACTTCTCAATTAGTTCCAGGAGCTTCCTGGTGGAGTTTTTGGGATCACTCAGGTATAAGATCATGTCACCTGCAAATAGAGATAGCTTGACTTCTTCCTTGATGATTTGAATCCCTCTTATGTCCCTTTCTTGTCTTATGGCTTCAGCTAAGACTTCAAGTACAATATTGAATAGAAGTGGTGAGAGTGGACAGCCTTGTCTAGTTCCTGATCGAAGTGGGAATGCTTCCAATTGTTCCCCATTGAGCATAATCCTTGCTGTGGGCTTGTTGTATACAGCTTTTATTATATTGATAAAGGTTCCTTCCATTCCTACTGTCTCTAGCGTTTTGATCATAAAAGGCTGTTGGATCTTGTCAAAGGCTTTTTCTGCATCTATTGAGAGTATCATGTGGTCTTGGACTTTGGCCTGGTTTACATGATGAATTACATTTATTGATTTTCGTATGTTGAACCAATCTTGTGTGCCGGGAATGAAGCCTACTTGGTCCCCGTGAATGATCTTTTTAATGTGTTTTTGAATCTGATTTGCTAAGACTTTGTTGAGAATCTTTGCATCTGTGTTCATCAGAGAGATTGGCCTATAGTTTTCTTTTTTAAGTGAATCTTTATTAGGTTTTGGGATTAAAACGATATTAGCTTCATAGAAGGAATTTGGTAGTGTTCCTTCCTTTGCTATTTGATGGAACAGTTTAAGGAGTATTGGTGTTATTAACTCCTTAAATGTCTGGTAGAACTCTGTGCTGAATTCATCTGGTCCAGGACATTTTTTGGTGGGAAGATTCGAGATTACTTCCTCAATTTCCTTATATGTTATAGGACTATTTAAATAATTCACAGCTTCCTGATTCAATTTAGGTAAGTTGTGTTTACTTAGAAATTCATCCATCTCTTTTGTGTTGTCAAACTTCACAGAATATAATTTTTTGAAATATGATGTTATAATTCTCTGGATTTCTTGGGTATCAGTAGTGATAGCTCCATGTTCATTTCTAATTTTGTTAATTTGGGTTTTCTCTCTCTTGCTTTTGGTTAATTTAGCTAGGGGTGTATCAATCTTATTGATTTTTTCAAAGAACCAGCTTTTTGACTGGTTGATTTTTTCTATCGTTTTCTTAATCTCGATTTCAGATATTTCTCCCCTTATTTTGCTAATCTCCTCTCTTCTACTACTTTTGGGATCAGATTGCTCTAGTTTCTCTAAAGCTTTAAGCTGGATTGTTAAGTTGTTTACTTCTGATGTTTCCATTTTTTTGATGTAGGCCTTAAGAGCTATGAACTTACCTCTTAGAACAGCTTTCATTGTGTCCCAGAGATTTTGGTAAGTTGTATTTTCATTATCATTCGCTTTCAGGAAATCTTGAATTTCCTTTTTAATTTCTTCCTGAATCCAGTTCTCATTCAGCATCATATTGTTAAGTTTACAGGAGTTAGTGTATTTTCTCTTGTTTGTTATGTTGTGGATGCCCAGCTTTAGGCCATGGTGGTCTGACAGGGCAGGTTAGAATTTCAACTTTTTTGTATATGTGTAGATTCGTGTTGTGGCCCAGTAGCATGTAATATTTTTTAAAACAACCCTTTATTTGCTAAATCAGGTACCCCTAGATAGATGCTATAATCAACGTGGCATATTCTGGATGGGCTTGATAGGTCATCCCTCTAGTCCCAGCACTGGTGAGGTAAAGGCAGGAGGACTGCAAGTTCTAGACCAGCAAAGAAAGAAGAGGGTACTCTACTCACTAAGCCTTAAGCAATGCCCTTGATTAGGAAGGCAAAGGGTTGGGCCAGCCAGGGTCTCACCTGGGACCTGGAGTCACTCATGGTGCCCCTTATCCACTTTCACTCCATACTTCTGAAGCATGCAACATTTTAATTCCCATGACAATGAGGACATTTCTATTATCCCCATTCTGTAAACAAGGAAATCAGTTTCCAGGGGCGATAAATAATTAGCCTAACGTCATACAGGAAACAAGAAAATAGTAGTGTCAGGCTTGAGGAATAGGTCTACCCACTCTCACTGCAGCATAGAAAGAGGGAGGCAGGGAACTTGGTACCCTAACTTCTGCAGTGGCCCAACTTCTTCACTAGTAATGGTCTCTTCCGATGTAAACTCAAAATTAAAGCCTCTCAAGCAAAAGGACCTGCATCTCCATATCCCATGAAGAAGTGCTAGGTGGGTATGGGCCAGGCCTGCAATTCTGACCCTGGAAGCTACCAGTCTGGGAAACTCCAGAGCAAAGCAATAAGAAGGGAGAGCAATCCCCTGGGCCTCCACAGGCACATATTCAAGTGACCCCTTGTACACACACACACACACACACACACACACACACACTCAAGTGCCTTCATATCCACATGTATACATGCACACATGTGCATACACACAAAAGAGACAAATCCTGCCTTCAGGCTTGGCCTCTCTTCCCTCCTTTGCCTGTAAGGATTTGGGTCCTGTTCCTTCTAGTCTACACATTCAAGCTCGGGGAGGTCTTGTACCTGTTGGCCATGCAGCCCCTGCAGTTCAGGGACACACTGGAGTCTCAGTGTGGCTTCGGGCCAATCCATTGGTAAAAGTGAAATGGGTTTTGAGCACCAGGTCCTGGGCTGCATACCTCCTCCATGCTTCATGTCCCAGACAGCTAACATGGCCATTACGCTGATTTTCACAGGAGGAAAACCAGAGCAGTTAGGCAGCTGTCCAGGTGGCAAAATCACACCTTGCTGAACCAGGGCCCCAGGGCATTTTTATGACATTAAGTTATTATTAAGTTATTAAGTCACTTATGACCCTCTGAGGTAAGGTTTTAAAGATGATTACATAGCACAGGGCAGCAAGTGACACAATTAATAGGCGAACGATTCTCCTGACCACTTGTCAGCATTTCTTTTTTTGCATTTCTTTTCATTGACAAGTACAAATGGTACCTACTTCTTATATGTGACATGATATTTTGATATGTGCATTTGTTGTGATTGTTAAGCTCTTAATACATCACCTGACCTACTTACCTTGGAGTGCTGAGAAGACTTGATCTACTGTTATCAATGTGCAAGCACTCTACAATCTGTTGTTCATAATATAGTGGCCCCTAGTATAAAGTCCTTGTTTCTTGAACTTAAATGTGGATATGACTGTCTTGGGAATCTGTTGAACTGAAGGCTCGAATGCAGAGGGTCTGGGGCAGAGCCCACCACTCTACGTTTCTAACTCCTAGTCATGCCGTGTCATGGGTCTGTGGTGAAGAGTAATGTGGCAGCTTAAGGGAAGCAGTGAACTGCAGGAGCTAGGGGTCTGGTGACAAACCCTCCACGTCCCTGTTAACCCATTTCTGCCAACCAGGCCTCATTTCCTCAACCAGGCCCCATTTTACACCTCCACAGCCCTAACTCCAGCACCCTGAACCAGAACTCAGAATGTGAGCCTAAGAGGGACATTTTGTTTTCAAACCATAACAAAAGGCCTTGAACCCATCTGACTTATTTTTCATACACAAAGCCTGCTCCTTCTCTCCCTCATGAACCAACTACAGGCAAATGCAAAAGCTGTAAGAGAGAGAGACTGCTTCCCAATGCAGGGTCACAGGGAGGATGGAGGTGTGCTCTTCATGGCGCACCATCACCCCAGCAGCTGAGCTGAGTGATGCAGACTCTGTTATGCTGTTGGAACCATGATCTGACTGCGGTCAGAGTTCATCTCCCCAATCAATCACAGAGCTCCACTTGGTCAGTAGCAGAGGTTCCAGACACCAGTCCAAGACTTAATATGAAACTATAACAAAATCCACCAATATTGGGACCATAATCCTTTCAAATTCCCAGTCATGTTATGTCATCCTCCCCTGTGTGCCCTACTTTATTACTTTATCACTTTTGTACTTTTCCTCATTCTCAAACCTGCTTTCCAAAGAGGTGTCCTCATACACCAAAGAGCATAGACCATAGCACGAACTATGTGAATGGGAACGGAGGGACCAGGGATCACAAAAATGCTTGCCCTTTGGGGGCCACTCACAGGTTGGTGCGGGTAACAGACCTAGGAGAGTTTTAGTAGAAAGTTATTTCTCAGAAGTAACATATCACCAGGGGGTGACATACAGTGCCCAGCAGAATGGAGTGAAGGGCATTGCAGGAGCAGCAAAACTGCAAAAGAAAATCAACAAACCACAATCCAGAACTTCAGAGACTCTATATCAATCACATAGAACTAGGCCAGCCTAATCTCTCCCCATCCTGGAGCTCAGGGACATTTGCGGAAGAGGGGGCGGTAAGATTGTAAGAACAAAAGGATGGGAGGAGCAACGATTTGCAAGATTCTCAACAATAGTTGGGGCCAAAGCAATCATAATGGGACTTTGCATGCCCTGCGCAATGTCCAGCGCACTGTTGCCCTCATAAAGTCTAGCATCTGTTAAGGGCACCGAGACCCCTGGAGGCAAGGGATTGACAGCCATAGTAGTGATCCTATGCTTAAGGGGAACAAGAGAAAGGGCTTATGGAAATGCCACTGGGTCCTTATATGTCATCGGAGAGGAGGACCCAGTGGAGAGTTAGGTGTACACAATAAAGGACTCTCTGGGAATTGGGGGGGAGGCACTGGGGGATGGGGAGGGAGAGGAGGGGGAGGAGGAGGTTCGGGGGGAGGAGGGGGGAGGGAGGGAACTGGTAAAAAATATTTAAAATGTATAATTAAATTTTTAATAATAAAAAGATAAAAAAAAAAAGAAGTAACATATCAAAGGAGCCTGCCAGAGAGCCCACAGGACTCATCGGAGACAATGTCATAGTTAGTTTTGAAGGCTGTGCCAAAGGCAGCTAGTGGAAGAGACAATCCCAAGCAGAAAGCTGGTGTGAGCAGGACACAGAGGAGCTAGAAGACGCCTTTACCACAAAGCCCTTCTGCACTCTGCATCAGAAGGTATTCAGCAGAGCCAGCCACATGGAAGTGTGGGTAAAAACATTTGCCTGAGTTCCATCCCAGGAACTTGAGTTCAATTCTGGGAACCCTCACAAAGGTGGAAGGAGAAAACTAAATCTACAGAGTTCCGTCTGACTTCCACCCAGGCCCTGCAGGTACACATGTGCCTGCATTTATACACCACACACACACACACACACACACACACAGAGGCAAAAAGACACAAAACAGAGAGCAGTAGTCAAGGACAAGAGCCTAGGAAGGAAGGGGGGATAACAAGGAAGGAGTCACCTGATGCGTCAAGAGTTCAGACCTGTTTCTCCAGTCAGTGGCTGGCAAGGCAGGGCCTGGGCCATTAGGAAAGATCCAGTAGGGTCAGGAGCTCCTGAGCTCTGCCTTGCATGTCTGCTGTACACTGTTGTTCTCTGGAAGGAGCAGTTTTCCGTTACCAAAAGTGTCTGTACAAGACGCTGTCTAGAGGGCCAGCCTTTCAAGGACTCAAAAGAGAGGTTCACTGGAGGCGTCCCCCACACTCTCTCCACAGGCCAGCGCGTGACCATTCATTTCCCAGTTCCATCCTGTGATGAATGAGAAGGCAGGAGCAACTTCCTTCCTCACCAGCTCCTCTGAATCCATCCTCCCAGCCTCTCACCACGCTGGTGATCTTTCACACAAAGCTGGTGACAGGCATGGACACGTCCCTGCAGCAGAACTGACCTCGCGGAGGAAACCTACCCATGGTAGTGCTTTGCTGGGCTTCCCAGTTGACCTCCATTCTTAACCCACTTGCTCATTATTATTTCTTCTCCTACCCCATGTTCCCCACTTTTCCTCTCCCTCCTCCTCTTCGTTTTCTTTCCTTTGTTGTCCCTCTTGCTCTTACTTACTTACCTCTCCTGGAAGACAACTCCAGGCTGACCTGGTAATTCAGCCAGCCAGCCAGCCAGCCAGACAGACAGACAGACAGACAGACAGACAGCTAGATAGACAGATAGATCGAGAGAGCTAGTGACACAGGCCAGTACCACCATTCCAAATAGCATCTTCAAGTCAGCCTCATCTGCAAGAAGACCCAGGTGGTCCACGGATCCACACCTATTTCACAGGCCTGTCTGCACATGATCAGGTCATGAGATGTCCAGTCTTTTAGTCTCTTGCCAGAAACCAAGTTTCTCCGTCTGTGATCGATGCTCTGCTGGACTCCTGCCACTGGATGCCACTGGGCTGTTGCTGCTGCCGCCCAGAAACACAGCCTCAGGCTAATCGCTGCCTCTGAGCTATCCAAAATCACTGTTCTTTGTCAGAATGCTTTAGTCCACAGAGGTCACACATTTTCAACATGTGTTGTATCGCAATGATGTTTTTCCTAGTTTTACAAGCATATTGAGTACTTATCCCTGCCTCCCTCCGTCCCCTCCCCTTTCTTCATCAATCCATCCCACTCCCTCCTACCCTCTTGCCTGTTCACTTCTATGGGCCCCAGGATTCCCCCTGGTTTGTCTACTCTTGCCAGGGTTCAGGCCTCTGGTATCACAAAAATTTTAAGGATGCATCTCCTTAAGACTGATATTGATTGATTTTAAAAAGTCACAACTGTAACCATCCACTTTAAACACTGATAAACGTGCATGAAATACAAATTAAAATCAGTGATATTTTACAACTTCTTATCAATGGTTTAGTATTGCAGTTAACCTGCATTATTGCTGATAAATTCACAACCAAATGACTTAAGGAAGCAAGAGGTTTTCTTTTGGCTTATAATTCTTGGTTACAGTTCCTTGTCCAGCATGGCAGAAGAGGCCATACCAACACAGGGACCAAGGGAACTGTCACACCACATCCACACATCCATAGGACTGTCAAGAGAAGGACAATCCTTATTTGCCAAGCCAGCATGTCTGGCCAAGTATATCAAAGGATGCCAACTTTCTCATACAGTTCCCTCATCTTATCCACCTGCCCAAGGACCAGCCCCACCCACCATGGGCTGGGTCTTCCCCATTAGTCAGACAATGTCCTGTAGGCTTGCGTGGGGTTTAACGCAACTATTAATTTCTCATCACTGTGCCTAGAGTTCAGAGCCCTCCATCGCCATGTTGACACCAGTAAAAAAAAATCAGTGAAAATACTTTTCCTAAGAAGACTGTGACTGACTCTCCTTCACTTTTTGAAAAATAGGCTTTATTTTGGGAGACATTTTAGGTTAATAGGAAAGCCGACTTGAAAAATATAGAATTCCCATACACCTCTTTGCTCCTTCTCCCTGCTTCCCCTATTAACAGCAACTCTATTAGATGATAAATTAGTTACAAATGGTGATCCAGTATAGATATATTATTGTTAACTGCCTTCTGTAGTATATCTGTGGGGTTGACAAGTGTGTAGCGACAGGTACCTTGAAGTATGCTTCTGCCATACTAAAAGCACCCCCAAACCTGTAGCCACCGATCTTTTTACTGCTTCACTGTTTTCATAAAGGGATTTGAGGGCCTAATTCTAAGTTTACTATTTCCTGCTGAATGCCTTGCTTGTATAGCAGAGAGGAGCACTCCAGAGATTCCCAGTCCCAGGTAGAAGGACACACCCACCAACCTTTTAAAATGACACCTTCTCAATGTCATCCACTAGGTTCCACAAGGTCTTTATTGAAATTTGGCTGGCACATTTTCTCCTCCGTGAACTCATTCATTTATTCTTACAAGCTTATTCAAGTCTGATGCACTATTTTCATATATACACATATTTGTATCCATATATATGTATATGAGGGGTGCTGTGGGGAGTCAAACGCAGGGAAGAGCTTTCTCTGAGCTATACTCAATCTGTGTTTTGTATTTTTAGTAAAGGATTCAGATACCCCTCCACACACACATGTCTAATAAAATACTTTGGAAGACTTTTAAACAGATCCATTCTTCTGACTTTTAAAAGTAAATAAGCATGAAAATTTTCATAGATAGTACACTTTTTTAAAGCAAGATCATAGGATAATGGAGGCATGTTTAAGTTCTTGTTTTCAAAAATACCCTGTCTACAGCACAAGTTTCTTTTCAAAAGTCAACTGTTTCTCACTATTAAGTGTTGTTTTATATTAAGGGGACACTGGTGATGACCATTTATCCTCACAGAAAAGCTCAACTCCAGAACACCTGACACATATAAAAGAAGAGTTGATAAGAAATCGGCTTAGTAACACATGTTACTATTTTATCAGGCAACAAAAACATTTGCAAATTACAGATTTTTCATAATGGCTTATTCCACAGATTCAATTGTCTATTAATTTTCTGATACAATATTTAAACCTGTTTTGAAATTTGTACTGTTTTCATTTGTATACGTTCATGTGTGTAGACAAGTAGGTATGCATGTGTGTATAAGTTTATAGGTGACAGGTGCATGTGTATGTACATGTGTGTGCAAGTTTATAGGTGAGCAGGTGCATGTGTGTGTATGTGTGTGTGCATGCTTGTAGGTGAGCAGGTACATGTGTGTACACACATGTATGGAGGTTAGAGGGCAACCTTGGACGTTGCTTTTCAGGAGTTTTTAAGATGGTCTCTTTCAGGGCTGGAGCCGCTAGACTGCTTCTGGCTAGACTGGTTGGCCAGGAAGCCTCATGCATCTATGTCTTCCCACTTTCTCAGCACTGCAATTACAAGCTTGCATCACTACACCTAGCTTTTTTATTATTATTTATTATTTATTCATTGTGCGTGTATGCGTGTGTGTGTGTGCATGTATGTGTGTGTAGAAACACGGATGAATTCGGGAACCACCATGGACGCCTCCACCTCCTCCTTATTTACTCTGCCCTGGGATTCACAGGCTCTGCCCTACCAGGACCAGAAACGCAGGCCGCCCCCCGCTTCCGCCCAGTGTCTATACGTGGGGTCTAGGATCTGAACTCAGGACCTTTGGCCTGCAAGGCAGAAGCTTAACCCCTGAGCCACCTCTCCAGCTCCGCTTTTTGCAATTAGAGAATGGAACACTGGTCCTCAAACTTGCACAAGTACTTTGCCAACTGAGCTATCTCTTTGGCCCCTAAAATTTCTCATTTTTGAACCTTGTTTTGGATAGTTGAGCTCACCACTCTCCTGGGCCCATGTATCATCAAGGTCCTTGCAAGTGTTCTTGCTTATGCAAGCACATGTGCAGTGCCACTTATGGATTGCCTTTGATCCCCTTTCCAACACAGGTGACCAACCTAGTGGTTTGATAAAAATTTGCTTGTAATTTTGCAAGATGAGTATTATTGTTTTGTAAGTATTTTACTTTACAAATACCGTTAGATTACTGATCACATTTAATTTCTTTTTCCATTAAGCCCTGGTTTGAAGAGCCATCCAAGTTGCTCTTGGGAGGTTGCACCCAACTGCTTCTCTACCACAGCACATGTCTGTGTTCTTCTGTCTCTGCATTACATGGGAATCACACACGCAGTTCTGCAGTAAGCATCTACATACAGATCCTTTTATAAATTTGAAGATACTTTAAAATAAAAGTAACCACATTGGGGCATATATTCAACCAAACAGAGCAGAAAATCCCATCATTTGCAGGAAAATGGTTGGAACTGGAAAATAGACAAGTGCTCTGTGTTCTCTCTCACATGTGGAGACTACATGAAAACTAGAAAGATGATCTGAACTTAGAAGAGAAACTATTAGGAAGTAAAAAGGGAGCCAACAAGGGAGCAGGAGAGAGAGGAGGGCAGAGCAGTTAGATAGGAATATGGACAAGATCATACACAAATCTATGGGGCTTCCATAATGAAGCCTGTTAACTTTTAAAAACTCTTATTTACTGATGAATTTTGGTCGTTGACACTAGATACATGTTTACAAAACCTTCACCTACTCTCACCTCTTGTCTCCTATTATCCCACCTTCTCCATCATTCCAATCTTCTTTCCATATCCTTTTATTTTGTTTTGTTTTGTTCTCTGCATATTGGGTTCAGCCAGGGACCTTTGTGTGGTTCTGGAGTTGAGTACTTTTCTTGGAACCTGATAGGTTCCTTCATGTACACACTATTACATTTATCTGTCCACCTTTTCACATCTGGGGCAGCTTATCAACCATGGAAACCCATTCATGTTTATAATTAATATAATTAATAGTATCAATAGAAAAGAAGAAGAAAAAAGCGGGAAGTGGTAGCGTGTACCTACAGTCTCAGCAACTAAGGCTGAGACCCCCCTCAAGTTGGACAGCAGCCTGGGAAATGTAACAAGAAGTCCTAAAATTTCCAGAAAGTGTGCTTCCCCATACATTTCAGGCATCCCGTAATTTTATGTTTTAAGAAGACTTCTCGTGTTTAATATTTAAACACAGAAGGCTAAGAAAGAAAGAGAGAGAGAGAGAGAGAGAGAGAGAGAGGGAAGGAAGGAAGGAAGGAAGGAAGGAAGGAAGGAAGGAAGGAAGGAAGGAAGGAAGGAAGGAAGGAAGGAAGGAAGGAAGGAAGGAAGGAAGGAAGGAAGGAACAACAACAACAACAAAACAGGTAGCCATACTGAGGCTTGGAAATACAAATCATTTTTTAGACAATTGCTTAACCAACATGAGGCCCTCTATTCAGTCTCTGTAGAGGATGAGTAAAGAACGTCAGCCCCTTTCATCTTCTATCTCACTGGTCCTTTGCGCTTCACAGGTGGTGAAAACTGGGCCTCCTGTTGGGGGCCTGATTCCCACAAAGCTTTTTTTTAGAATTTTTTAAAAATTATTTATTCAATTGTGTGTGTATGCGTGGTATGTATGTATGTGTGTGTGTGTGTGTGTGTGTGTAGAACCACGGACGAATTTGGGAACCACCATGGACGCCTCCACCTCCTCCTCGTTTACTCTGCCCCGGGATTCACAGGCTCCGCCCTACCAGGACCAGAAACGCAGGCCGCCCCCTCTTCCACCCGGTGTCTATACGTGGGATCTGGGATCCGAACTCAGGACCTTCTGCCTGCAAGGCAGTGGCTTAACCCCTGAGCCACTTCTCCAGCCCCCACAAAGCTTTTGAAAAAGAATTAAACATTAAAAAAATTGAAAAGAAATTACAGAAATGTTAATATTTTCTCCCTTTACCCCAAAGCCTCATGTTAAGCCCCATGTCTTCGTAGACCAGGACCCCGAGTGTACTTTGCCTGGAGCCTCAGTAAATGCCCTGCCAGAAGACTCTGTGAGGGGCAGTGGCGTGGCCCCATCGCCACTGCGCTTCCCTCCTCGGGAGGTGCTTATGGAAACATAGGCAGACAGAGTGTGTCCCTTTCGTGTGCAAAGCACATCTCTGATTCCCTTTGGGTTTGGAGAGAACCAGATAGCCCGGGGGGAGGGGGGGGAATTCAGTGAGCACGTGACCAGGCCTAGCCAATCAGCATTCTCCATTCCTTTTGATATAGGAGTGGGTCCTGGAGTGGACCTAGTCATTTCATGAAAATTTTAACAGGAAAACGTAAGCCTGAGGTGCTACTAGGGTCACCACAAAGAAAAGGGCTGTCTGACAGTGGCACCCATTCAGAGAAAAGCAGAACCAGTAGGCAGGATGACCAAATGCTGCGATGTCATGGAAACTGGGCACGGCCCCGTTTGACCTTCCCCGCCCCGACTGAGCCACTGCCGGACAGCGCACGTCTGCTTAGGACACTTTGAAATAAGCAGCCACTCCCTTTGGGCCTGGTTTCCCTTTCTTTCTTCTTCCTTCCTCTTTCTCCTCCCCACCGTCTCCTCCTGCACCTTTTCCTTTCAGGAGGGGTTACAGGTTTCACGGGGTTGCCCCTCTGCTTCCCACTGCTGGGCACACTCCGCCACAACGAGCAGCTCTCAGGATCTTCATTCAGAAAGTGAGACGTTTCTCCGCCTTCATATTGAGTCCAGAGATTTCTTGATGCCCAAGGCCATCACTCCTTTCCTTCTTAGTCGCATCTTGAGGACAAGCTTCTGTTCATCTTCTATCTCTGCTTCGTTTGTTATGTTTTTGGCATCTTAGAAACCTTTCTGGCTAGGAAAGGACGGTCCCTGCAGACAAAGGCCCAGGACTTGGAGATAGCAAGAACTCAGAGGCAAAATTCCTCAGTTCTCAACATCCTAGATTCCAGGCAACCAGGGAGCACTCTTATGGCTTGGAGTCCTCCAGATTAAATCAGACCAGCCAGTTCAAAACTGCCTGCCAGCCCTGCTTTACCTTTCCTTGTCTGCAGACAAAGACCTGATCAGGACTCTGGCCAAGACTTTCCCCATGCTCCTGCCCTGATAGAGCTGGTTATTTTCCACGTAGTCCTTCACGGCAGGTGGCTCCTTCCAGCTTTGGGAACTGTGAGTATAAAATATAATTCTCTTGCAGGCTTATACAACCATTCTGGTGAGCCGTCTGGCGATTCTTAAAGAAGTTAAAGATTGAAATGCCATATGACCCTGCTATTCCACTTTTGGGAATAACCCCCCATACAGCAAAAATTCATCTCCATAGCACAAGCACGACCATGTTCATATCAGCAGTGTTTACAATAGCAAAGTCATGGAATCAGCCCAAATGTCCAACAGTTGACAAGTGGATAAGGAAAATGTGGTACATTTATACAATGAAATACTACTCAGCCATCAAAAATGATGAATCAATGCAATTTGCCGGGAAATGGATGGAATTAGAAACAATTATATTGAGTGAAGTATCCCAGATACAGAAAATTAAGTGCTGTATGTACTCCCTAATAGGTGGATCCTAGTACCAAAACCACTTAGAGACACTCAAAGATAAATCTCTGTAATACCTACAGTAATTGCAAAGATTATAAACAGGAGGGATGGGGAAGGAGGGCCCCATCAGAAACACGGAGAGAGGGGACCATGTTACAGCAGAGAAAATAGGTCACCATCAAGGACTGCAAGTAAGTAATGAGACATCTGGTTAAGTTCACAGACTTTCCTTCCTGATCATTTGCAACTGATGGGGTATGATCTCACCAGAAGGGGAGGGCATATAGTCTGGCAGATAGAAAGTAATCATTTTGCAAATGGGTGATTGACCCTCACCATGGTCTCCTACTTTTATTCCATCTACCTTTGAATATACTCTTATAACAAGACTCTAATTTAGCAGGTTTTTATCTCTGGCCAGGGGGTGACATCCAATACCCATCAGGATGGAGCCAAGGGCATTGCAGGAGCAGCAAAACCGAAAAAAAAAATCAACAAACCATAATTCAGAACATCAGAGACTCTATATCAACCACCTGGAACTGGGCCAGCCTAATTTCTCCTCATCCTGAAACTCAGGGAAATTTGCGGAAGAGGGGGCGGTAAGATTGTAAGAGCACATAGATGGGAGGAGTAATGATATGCAAGGTACTCTACACAAGTTAGGGCCGAAGCAATCTTAATAGGACTTTGTATGACCTGCGCTATGTCTAACACATTATTGGCCCCACAAAGTCTAGCATGGACTAAAGGCATTAGGATCCTTGGAGGCTAGGGACTGACAGTCACAATAGTGTTCCTAAGCTTAAGGGGAACACAGGAAAGTGTTCTGGGAAATGCCCCTGGGTCCTTGCACCTTAAAGGATGCTCTGGGGATTGGGGGGGCACTGGGGGATGGGAAGAGAGGGGTCAGGGGAGGGGGAAGCAGGAGAGTGGGGGAGAGGTGGAGGGAGGGAGGGGACCGGTGTACCTGTTAAGTTTGTATGAGCGGAAATAATAATAATAAAAAGAAGAAAGGAAAAAGAAAAAATATATAGTTCTCCTAAACCTGTCCTGTTTCTCTACAGGCTGCACATGACTGGCCATATCACTGTGTTGACAGGGATGGCAATAAGTCCTCAAATGGGAAAAGAAAATGAAGCCAAGAAGAAACAGAACAAGGGGTATTTGGTCCATTGGTTCATACTTTCAGATGTTTTAGTCCATATTTGTTTGGACCTATGCACTTGGGCAACATTGTGTTTTTGTAAGAATGTAATAGAGGAGGTTCTATACCAAGTGACAGACAGAAAGGGGGACTATGAGAAAGAATCAAGATAATATATAACTGCTGAGGTGTTGCAGTTAGCCTGCAAGTTGTCAATAAATTCACAATCAAACACTTTAGAGGGAACAAGGAATTTTATTCTTTCTTATGAGTCTGGTTGAGGTTCTTAGCCTAACTTGTCAGGAGAGCTCATACCAACAACAAAGACTGAGAAAACTAGCTATACCATATCCACAGGACTTCTGAGAGAGGGACAATCCTCACGTCCCAGACAGCATGGCTCTCCAAGTACGCTGAAGAATACCAAACTTAATTGAGCTAGCTAATTTTAGTCATCTGCCCAGGGATAGTCCTGCTTACCATAGACTGGGTCTTCTCTCACCAATTAGATAATCTCCTGCAAGCTTGCTGAGGGCTTAACTGAACTACTAAGTCTTCACAGCTGTGCCCAGAGTCTGAATCATCAACTGTCAAGTTGACACTGGTATCAAATTATCACACAGGACACTCTCCCCTCAATGATCAACTTTCTCTAACTAGGCCCTGTTTCCTTTTTAGCCACCTCCTAATAATGACATCACATCATGAATTTGTTAAGATATTAATCCATTAATCAGTTCGGAACCTCAGAATCAAGTGCACGTCCCTAAAAGTGTAATGGTAGACCACCAGTCCTGCAGTGCATGTGTCCAAGAGAACACGTCATAATCAAGCTGTAACATTCTGCCCCTGGCCCCCAAAGACGCGGGCCTTCTCATTATGCATAAGTCCATCTCCAAGAGTTCCTGGTTTTAATACAGTCAAGATTGTTCAAAAGTTTAAGTTCAAAGTGTCCTCTGAGACCCAAAGCAAATCATAGTTGTAAGACCTTGTAAAAGGTAGTCCATTTGGAAAACAGAAATGTTGATAAAGTTGTAGATTTCCTGGGCCCAGATTGTGATGAAGGGAACAAAGGCTATCATAAAGTTGAAGTTAAAGATGATGTACTGGTTTTCTTGAGAGAAGAGAGCTATGTTGGCAGCCTCGGAGTTAGATGAGGAAAGGGCAGACAGGAGAGCAACAGTGGCTATTGGGGATAAACATTATTGGAGAAAAACCTAATGCTTTGTACTGAGGTGGTAGAAAAAATTAATACCACCATATGGAGATTTAATGCTTTGAAAATCCAGACTCTCTTAGGGGAAGAAAGCCTAAGATGAAAAAGTAATTGTTTTTGCCCTTCAAAGTTGTTTTGGCTGCCTAGAAAAGGTTTTCCCCAAGATCAGCACACAGAAGTCGGTAGAGCTGTGGTTTGAGGGGGCCGAGCTGTTTCAACTTCGCTGCACAGGTTGTCCAGGTGGTACTGGTTTTGGTACAAGATTGAAAGATTCATGGAGAGCTGTTGAAGCTTGTCACCAAGTGGCAGGTTTAGAGTTCCCAAAAAGGAAGGTGGAGCTTATAGCTACAATGACAAGCCCAGAATGTTTTTGGAGATTTCAGAACCATGAGATGTGTGCTGAGGACAGCTACAAGTGCAGATTGAACCTGGTCCAGAGAAATGCTGCTTGTGCAACTTTTAGGACTAGGATTTCCCAGACTCTTTGAGCCCCCCGGAATACATAAGATAATACATAAGGCAACCTAAGATGGCCATTGAGCACTACAATGTTATATTTACTTTTCCGGACTTTAGCCATTTAATTTTGAATTAATATTTTTTATTTATGTCATAAAATGTTTTTGTTCTGTTTATTTTTTGTGCTGCTGTGAGACACCATTGAGGTTCAAACAACTTAAGGGGAGAAAGGGGAGATTTGTTCAAGTTACATTTTCAGAGGGGAGATACATACTTTTATGACAGAAAGACATGACTGGCAGCAGAAGTTGGAAGCGGTCTAAGTTACAGCCATCATGGAGGCTGGAGCTGCTTCATGCAAGCTCAAGAGCAGGGTGGGCCTAACCAATCTCAAGGCCCACCCTCTGCCTTCTTTCAGCAAGACTCCACCTCACAGGGTTCCATGGCCTTCCCAAATACTGGCAGAAACTAAGGATTCAAACACACGAGGCTGTGGGGGGCAACTTACATTTCAAGTCATGACAGTGTTTCCAGTTTAATGTTTTATCTGTGACAAAGTATTTAACTTGTTTTAATTTGATAGGATCTTACAGTTAAGTGATTTTAGACTTCTAAAATGTTGGAACTGAACTTTTAATGACTGAACATTTTTAAACTGGACTATGAGAACTTTAAATCTTGGACTTTGAGAACTAATGAAATTTAATGTGTTTTATAGTATAAGATAAGTATAACACGTGGGGACAAGAGTTGGAAAGTCGTAGTCTAAAAGTCATGTGTTTTTCTGTCAAGTTGACAAGGGATGGGGTATCATAGTTAGTTAAATGTGTCAACTCACCATTGAAGGCTCAAGTTCTGGGCACAGTTGTGAAGAATTAGCCATTGAGTTCAGTCCTGAGCAAGCCTACAGGAGACTGTCTAATTGATGAGGTGGGCCCAGTCCATTCTAGTCCCTGGATAGGTGAATAAAATGGAGGGAACTGGTTAAGGAAATTGTCATTCTTCATATGCTGGTCTGCCAGACATGCTGGCCTGGCAAGTGAGGATATTCCCTCTCTCAGAAGTCCTGTGGATACGTTGTGGCCAGTTCCCTCACCCCTGTTGTTGTTATAAACTCTCTTGCCGAGCCAGACTAAGAACTGTAATGGGATAATCATAAGTTAGAATGCAACCTCTTGTTCCCCCCTAAGGTGTTTGACTGTCAGTTCATCAGCAACAATGCAGACAAACTGCAGTGCAAGAGCATAACCTAGAAGGGCAAACACTAAATCCATGTCCCAGCACCCCAAGTATGTGGTGGTATTTCCAAAGGTTTGACAACTCTACTCTCGTAACCTTGCCATTAGCAGTCCATGTGGCCTCTCTTGGGCTGATTCTGCTTACTGCCTGGAACTTCTTCAGCAGATGTTCCATGTTCTGTAGCTTCTTGGTGTCTCCACCGAATACTCAGCTTTATACATCATCCTCTCAGGAAATTACATGCGTTTTTCCCCTGGTGATTGATCAGCAACCATGCAGGCTAACTGCTACATCAGACATGTGTGAAGACTGACATAGCAACATGTCCCCATAGACTAGCAAAGATATCAGGAGAGATAATTACATGTAGTGGAAACCTTGGGGACTAGGCCTAGATGATTAAAGGGGAATGCCTCTATCACTGGGGTGGCCCAAGGAGGGGCTAGGTTTGCTATAGAGGCCTGAATCCCCACAAGAGTAGACAAGCCAGAGGGAATCTTGGGACCCATAGAGGCAGACAGGCAGGAGGGTGGGAGGGATGAATTGATGAAGGGAGAGAAGGGATGGGAAGGAGAGGGGAAGGAGGGAGGCAGGGATAAGTACTCAATATGCATGTAAAAATAGGAAAAATTAAAAAAATATTTAAAAAAAACCTAGCATCATTGTGGACAATACCAAGGTCTGATGGCAGTTAGAAAAGATACCACTGAAGACTCTAAGTATCTGAATGGCTGAACATAGAGACACTAATCATAGGGTAACAATTTCCTTGGCAGCCCTGCATGCGTAAAGGAATCCAAAGGCACTCTGTTCTCAAGACAGTCTTCCAAATGGGTTTACTCCTGTATTGTCTTATCCATGGGTCTGGGCAATTCCTTAGTCATTCTCAAGGCATCTTTCCAATTACCCTAGTTCAAAGTACACAGCTTCTTTTTAGTTGCTGTCTTAAATGACCGTGTCCAGAAATGTAAGTGTGCTCTTTTTTCTAAGCAAACTGCAAAGTTGTCAACATTAGCATCTGCCTTCTGATCCCAATTCTTATATAAATTCTACTAAAAGAAATTAGCAATATCCATGCCACTGCTGAATGCTGGGCTGCCTTGAAATTTCCTTTGCCCCATCTGCCATCTTTAAATTTAGCCTCAACCAAAGTCTTAGAACAGGCACAAAATGTAGGCAAGTTCTTTGCCAGACTTTAACATGCAGGTTTCTTTAGTCCAGTTCTCAACAGAGTCTGTTCTCATCTGAAACCTCACAAGAAGCCTTTTTTGTCCACATTCATTTTGGCATTCACTTATTCTAGTGTCACAAGAATCGCCCACTAAACTTGGCTTACAACATTCTAGACTTTCTCCAACTGCTTCTCTGAACCTTTCCAGATTCTTCCCAAAAGACTTAACAGCCAACCTCATGGTCATCATTAGTCACAGTGCTTAATATTCTGCTACCAATTTTATATTTTTATCTTTTTTATCATTGTGACAAAACATTCAATTGAACAACTTAAAAACAGGAAAGATTTATTTCAGTTATGATTTTAGAGGTTTCAACCTATTATGGTATAGAGTGTGGTGGAACGGAGATGCTCACATAATAGTAGGAAGAGAGAGAGAGAGAGAGAGAGAGAGAGAGAGAGAGAGAGAGAGACTGAGAATGCCTGCATGTGTGGCTGACTGTTTTTCTCATTTTCCAAGCTATTTCTTTCAGTCCCTAGTCTATGGAATAATACTGCCCTAATTCAGGGTGAGTTTCTTCCCCTCAATGAACTCTCTCTCAAAATAACCTTGAATACCCATTCAAAAGTATGCTTTACAAGTTGATTACCCAGGTTAACAGCACAAGGAGTAATGTCTTCAGCCAGCAGGCATTGAAGAGCCAAATCATTCCAGTAGCCAGCAAGCAAACTTGACAGATGACTGCAATTCTGATTGGCTCTTTGCTTGCAGCCTTGTGCAAGACTATAAACCAAAATTACCCAATTAAGCTATATCCATATCCTTAGCTACAGAAACCATGAGATAATAAATGAATGTGCTTTGAGTCATTGTCTCTTAATATGTTACACAGTAATAGATAATTAATATGAAGTGTGCCATTACAGTATAGAAACTAAAGCTTAGCCAACTGTTCCAGGACACATGGAAAATCAAGGAGCCAAGATTGGCAACTAGCCAACCTAAGCTGAGTGCATTGCAATGCATTTCACTATTATACATATGACCTCCTAATGAAATAGCCCATGATGGAATTTATTTATGAAAACATCTTATTTTATGTATTATTGGAAATATGCAAGTTTTTAAGTGCTGTCATAAATATTTACTGACCACCATTTTGGAGAGCAATTTGACAGTATCTATCAAAAGCTAAAAATTTTTGCAATTCTACTTGACTTATGGAAGTTATTTCTATAAGCTGAATTATGAATTTCTTTAATGTTTGATTTCTGATTAGAGAGCTACGTAGATGCATGAGCACTTAAGAGCATGAATGGTTATTGTGAATTTTAAAGAAGTTGAAAGTGACATGTCCACTACTATGGAATATGGTTGAATTATGGTACAATGGCACACTTGGAAGCATTATGTAGCTTTTAAAAATACCCTGAAATACACAGCCATAATCTGGCCAACCAAATCTCTTCCTATCTTAAGGTTCATGGAATTTTGCAGACGAGGGGGTGGTAAGATTGTAAAAGCTTAAAGACAGGGAGATCCACTGTTGACCAGGAAATTGCACTCAGGACAGGGTTGCTGCATCCAGGACTTCATTGCAGTGGGACTTGTCCTCACCAGCCCTGCACGATGACGACATGTCAACATCCCCCCATAGACTGGGGAAGATCTCAGGAGAAACAATTACTTGTGGATAACCTTAGAGCCTGGGGCTGGACAGGTATAGGGGTGTGCTCTTATAGGTGAGTCTACTTAGGGAGGGACCTACTTGGTCTGCTACAGAGGCCTGAACCTCCACTGAAGCAGATAGCCCGAAGGGAACCCTGGGGTCCAAGAAACAGATGGACCGGAGGGTGGGAGGAAGTAGGATGGATTGGTGAAAGGGGGAAGGAAAGGTAAGAGAGAGAAGGGGGAGGGAGAGGAGGGGTAAAGGACAACCATGCATTATATTTGTAAAACTAGAAAAATAAAATTTGAAAAAATGAATGATGTAGTTTTAGAGAGATTTAGAGGAATAGAAAGATAAACTTTGATACTCCTGGTAGGTAGACTTCTAAGATCTCCATCCCTGGTGTTTCCCAAGTTGTTCAAACAAGCCCTGATCTAGATGCAACTGTTGGAGGATTTGCAGATGTGATTGAGGTTGAGTTTAAGAGAAGGAAACTATCACCAATGGGTTTAATGCAACCGAATGAGCCCTTAAAAGATACAGAGTTTGTTTTCCTGTGAAAACAAACAAGAAATTCTAGAGAAATTCCATGTGAGAAGATTCTGTGTGGCTGGCTTTGGAGATGAAGAACGGCCTCTGATAGCTAAGAGCAGCTTCCTTGCTAAGTCAGCGAAGAAGCAGGTGCCTCAGTTGCACCCAGGAAGAACCTGAGAGTGCATGGTCATCTCATTTATCATCTTGAAATAATACATAGATGTGGTTTTAGTTGCCAAATTTGTGGTAATTTGTGACTCAGCAACAGAAAGCTAACAGAAAAATAGATTATTTACCAGGAAAAGACAAGTTAAATACAGAAGACAAACAGTATGATCCCATTTTGGGGGGTATGTATGCTAGGCAAGTGCTCTGCCACTGAATTATATCCTCAGTTCTACTTTTTTTTTTAAGAATTCACAGGAAAAACGGGAAAGTAGACATGTCCCATCTATTTCTGGAGGACAGGATCATAGGTGACTTTCACTTTCTATATGCTATAGAAATGAGCTATGTTTATAAGCTATCTGAATTGTTTAGAACAAGAACACAGTTTTAGTAAAGAAAGAAAATAATAGTGAGCATATTTACTGAATTTATTATCAGAGATTTAAATGTTATTATCATAATCAATTCTTACTGTCACAACCTGAGCTCGATTGTGGAAGCTCATATGGAAGAGAGAACTGGCTTCCAAAAAAGCTGTCCTGTGACCTCCACCCTAAGCTCTCTGAAAATGGCTGTTTCTCACATGCTTAAAATGAAAATGAATGTCTGTTTCTGTGAAGCAGGCAGGTACCTTTGCCTACCATGTCTGCACACTGAGATCTCAGTTTACTGAGGAATAACAGGGAAGTTCCAATTGTTATAACAGGGGAAGTTCCAAGGCATCATCAAACTAGTTTAGAAGTCAGAGAGAGTCCTAAAATGGTAGTTATGAAACAAGAAGCAAATATATGTACATACACTCCTCTGTTTACAGTGAATTACATTCTGGAAAAACCAGTATAAGTTGAAAACATTTAAACTGAAAATGTATTTTGATACATCTAACCTGTTGAACTTTGTTGCTTAGCAACACAGCAGCACATAGTAGAGTATAAGTTGTTGTCCTTTGTCACCATTACCTTTGCAAACAAGTAACACAGGAGAGTCTTGTACCACATACTACAAACACAGGAAAACAGAATTCAAAGACAAGTACAGCAGCCACATGTTGGCCATCCCAGCCACTCAGGAGGAGTTGAGGCCAAAGGATGACAGTACAAGGTAAGCATGGGCTGCATTTCCAGACTGTCTAAACACTAACATACAAGTCAAAATACGGTTTCTACTGAATTCATTGTAAAGTTAAAAAATGAAAAACACATCACAGTTAAGACAGGGACCATCTGTCTGTATTTAATGATATGGTGTTATGCTGAGTTTATCTTAATTTGGTCAACCTCAATTTTCTGTCTCCCTCTAACCAAAGTCACTATATAGTATTGGCAGTTTAGCTTTGTTTTAATGGCACTGAATTTCTTACTCATTCTTCAAAGTACACATGAGTCCAAAGGTTCAGCATAATTTTACTGGCCACTCACTTCAGCATCCTTTTTATAAGTACAATTTTGCATCAACCAAGAGAACAAGGAGTCTGATCTAGAACTTCAGCTTCTGATATTTACTGCTTTTTAACTTTTTCAGTTTTAAATAATTTCAAATATAAATTGCAAAAAAGTATAAATATTCCCACATATAATTCATCCAGTTTCCCCAAATGTTATCATCATCTACTTACTGAAACCAGAAAACTACCATTGCTAAAATAGCATTCTGATTTTGACTCATTGAAGTTAAGTGTTAGAGTTAGGTGAGAGAGGTGGAACATGCTGGATAATTTACCACTGTTTAGGAGTGATTTAAAATATAGGCCACACAAAGCACTATTCAGTTTTGGCTTTTGTTTTTATTCCTCTCCAGTTGTGATATGTATAAAGACACAGACAAATTAGGGAAACAAGATTTGTTTTCCAGCTGCTGTGATAGTTAATCTTGCTTTTTGATTTGACTACACATGGGATTAACTAACAGATTATTTGTCAGATCACCTGGAGACATGATCTGGATTAAGGTATTTGCAACAGAAAGACCAACCCTAAATCAGGATAGAACCTCCCAGTAGCAGATCAGTAAAAAGGAATCCCAAGAATGAAGAGTTTACTGACTCTGTTATCCATTGTTGGCAAACTCACCTTCTTCCTGCCTTCATCAGAACCCAGCTTCTTCACTCTCCATGACGGATATGACTTAAGTCGCCTTGCCCGCTCAGCCATAACTTCCTCTCTGGAATATTAAGACAAATTTCCCTTTCACACTCCTTTAGTGGGTTGTTTGAATGTTGTCTCGCTGCAACAGAGAGGAGTAACTGCAGCACCAGTTTATGATTTCAGGTCACAGTCCATTATGGCTAGAGAGTTACCAAAGGTAAATGGATCACACCATCTCTGCAGGAAGAGCTGCCAGTCTGTCCAAGCCAACCATTTCTCTCCCGATCATACACCTTCCTTGAGAATGGTTCCGTCTACTAATGGGCTGGGTCCTCCCATATCAATTATGCAATTAGACAGTATCCTACAGGTTTGTCTTAGATAATTCCTCTCCTTCATAGTTCTGGATTGTCATGTTGACACCTGTAAATAACCAGATGAAATGAGGAGGGGCTTGTTTTACTTTTTCCATTAGTCCATTTTTGCGTTGCTATAACTGAAAACTACACAGTGAATGATTTAAAAAGAATAAAGAACGCTTAATCAGCTCATGGTTCTATAGGCTGCGTCTGGTGAGGGCCTCTCTGCCTGGTCATGACTCAGCATGGCAGAGAATATCACATGGCAAGACAGACCACAACCAAGAGAGGAGCCAAATGTGCTTTGTTAACAGTTTCACTCAAGAAAACCTGTAAATCCATTTGTGGGGACACAGTCCTGGCCAGACTGGAGCTCACCGTAGTGCAAGCTGGCCTAGAATTTTTGTGGGTCCTCCTGCCTTAACATCCCGAAGGCTGGGATTACAGATATGAGCTTCCACACCTGACTCTTTACTCCTGCCTCTTAATTTAATCCTCCTGGGGATTAAATTATATCATGAGTTTTAGTGGGGAATTTACATCATTGTATTTTTCCAGTTTTCTTTCCTATTTTTTCTTAGATTAATTCTAAAATGACCAGAGGTATCCAGGTGACACAAGTGCAAAACAATCTTATTTTGTTTGTGTGTGTCGTCCACACGCCCACTCACCAGTGCCACTTTTGGGAGTTGGATCTATCTCTTTTCACATGGGCTCCTCTCAAAGGAGTCCTTATCCAAACACATATTTAATGATTGGGTCCAAAATGCTAGGAGTTGTTGCGGAGACCAGGGAATCACAGATAAGGATTCCTGCTCTGCTTGTGTGTCTCTATTCATCTTTAGAGAGATTAATGTATTTAATCCTCTCAACAGTCCTAGGAGGTACAAACTACCTTACCTTGATTTAACTGAAGCAAAAATCAACATTTAAGAGAACTATGGAGGAAGCCAAAGAGCTGTGGGGGTTGACTTCTGGCTACATTGTGAGAAGTGATTGTGGTACATTTTCACATTAGGGTAAGATATAGGTTATCACTTTGTCTTCACGTACATATTACCAGAGAAATGGCTTTTTAAAAAGAAAAAAAAAGCTAATGTAGAATGAACAGTAGAAGGGAACACTAGGTGTAAATGTTAGGGGCCAGATTGAGCTACCTTAAAACACAAAGATGAGTACATTTAGGGAGAAAAAAAAATGCCAAGTGAGTTGACCCATGATCCGTCCTTTCCAGAGAGATTACTATATCTGTTAAAAGCATGTCAAGATAGAAAGTCTGAATGAAGCCCAAGGACGGCTCATCCTGACGCCACATTCAGCAGTACAACTAATTCTACTTAAAGGATACTCGGCGTTGGATTTCAATAATGCGATGTAGTAGTTACATTGACCATCCTTGCTTTTTCAAATGTGTTTGTGCTCAAATGCGTTCTAATGTTTCATGTTAGTGTTAACTTTGAGGTTTGAAGGTGGTGGTTTTTGGAATAGGGCCTCAAGCTTTCTCCCAAAGATCGCTACATATTGTTTAGGGGGTGTATGGGTGACTGACAAACCCATTCCCTCCACCTAGCAGCAACACTGCTGCACGGATTCCAACCGATTGGCATTTTTTCCCTGGGAAGGACAGAGCGCGCACAGTGGGTGGAGAATGAGGTGAGGGTGGCCCTTGCCCCACTTTATTTTTTAATCCATCTTTTAAGTGCATTGGAACTTCTGGTTTCTCAAAGCAGGGACCCTCCTGCTTGAGAGCCGTGGGAAGATGACAAGGAAAAAGCTTTTCCTGCTCCGGGAAGGCAGGATCCCCACTCAACAGTCCCGGGGCGCCTGGGCGGGAGAGCGCCTTGGGTTAGACGCCCCTTCCAGGTCCCGCTGGGGTGCGCACCCGGGTCCCGGACCCCGCAGCCTGGAAGGTGCAGGGACCTGAGCAAGCTGGCCTCCGGCCGCGCATCCCCGCCGCACCCCTGGGCCGGATGCAGGCTGGGCGCGCGGAGAGGGCGCAGCGCCGGGAGCGAAGGGCGAAGGGCCGGCGGCGCGTCCACATGTGGCGGGGCCGCGGGGGGGGGGGGCGCGGGCCGAGGGGGAGGGCTCACGTCTCGGCGAAGTTCCCGGATGGTCGCAGCCTCCCGGCGCGGAGCGCTTTTCCTGCCCGCCCGGCTCAGCCCTTAGGACCCTACGACAAGTTTCGTAGGGGGAAAAAAAAACACCAAAAAACAAACCACCATGTCCCGCGCGCCGCGAGCCCGCGGAGCCGCCCGGAGCCGCCGCGCGGTAAGGGACGCCATGCCCCGGGGTCCGCGCGCGGGGGGCGCGGGGAGGGTGCAGCTCGACGGCCGGGAACGGGGCCGCGGGCGGGGCCTCCGGGATGCCGAGGCCGAGTCCCCGCGGGCCGGCGTCCCGGGGCGGGCGCGGGTGGGGCGCGATCTCCGGCCTCACGGTCAGCGCGTCCAGCCCGCGGGCCGCCGAGCCGGAGGAAGGGGTCGGCCGGGGCTCGGGACACAGCGCCGCGGGGCTGCTCTGACTCGGGGCCGCCCAGACTGCAGACCCTCTGCCGCCGCAGCCTCTGATCGGCTCCGCGCGGCGACCCTCCGGGACCGCACCTACACCCTAGTGTGGGCCGAGGGGGACTTCCCTCAACTTGGTGTCCCGAAGCAGCTTCCCTCCGGATGCTCCCAGACAGCCCGACCCGCGGCCCGCGTAGACGCGCGCTTTAAGTGACTGCGTTGCTCCGCCAGCACGTTGCGCCAGGGGCCCCTGCCCCATTCTCGGGACGCCTTCCCCTCGACCAACTTTTTTCCTTTTTAAAAGAACGGTTGAATCTGCAAGTTATTAAGAAAATCCGAACGACCCAGTAAGGGTGACTAGATCCTCACTTTGGGACTAGACTTTGAACGCAGGTTAACAAAGGGTGTGACTGTGAGGAACCGGATCTGACCTGGTCTTGCTTAGTCCCTAAGGATTATTCACTCCTGGCCGGGGGCTCTTTGGCCTTTGGTGAGCTTTCTGAGCTCAAGTTGTCGGGAACGAGTAGTTTGGTCCCCTTTTCTGAAAATCACGGGTCACGTCTGCCCTTGCACCTCACATCATCCTCCACTCCTTATGCTAGATTGTGTTAGCCTCGGGCACCCACTGGACCCGTGGACACATTTACATCCTATATTTTTTTCCCCTCTCTTATCGGTTTCCCTAAACAATCCTGTAACTTCTCTTTAGGTCATGGGTAGATAGATTTTTGCCTCTTCGAAAATGCCTATTTCAATAATAGATAAAATAACTTGCAGGCGTTTTCTATTTCAGTTAGTAAATCGTCTTTTGACTTCAGTCAAAAGTGAGGAAATTCTGCATTGCCTATGGGCACTCCACATCTTCAGCCCTGCTAAGGTGCTCTGCCAGTTGACATCCCACAGTGAAATTTCTAGGGGAATGTAGAGGTATTTATTGGTCTGTATAGATCCTCAAACACTGGTAAGAGTCCATTATCTGCTGGATAAAAGTTGCAGACTAGGTTCTGCACATGCGCTTAAGGGTAGCTCAGTAACGTCATCTTCTTCCCTGTACCCACCCACCTTGCCTTGGTTTTTCTCCCTGAGGAGTTCATGAAATCTTTTAGTTTGCGTGATGTAGAGCCGAGAGATATGAAAGCAGATACCATCAAATTCTGGGACATTTAGAGAGAATGAGCTTATTTCTAACTGGAGGGATTCCTCTTTTATTGATTTGTTGGTGTAACAAATTATATGTTTAGCCACTTCCTGTTTCCCTTAAGCATAGTCTGCAACCCGAGAGTCACTTACCTTTATTAAGGAAAAAAAAAAAGTGAATGGGTTGATAATCTTTGGTAGTTTTTGTATTCCAGAGTGTGAGGATGGAATGTGATAACAGGGTGTGAAACTGCAAAAAGCAACTGGACACTAGAATCAGCATACATTGTGTAGCATAAAGACACAAGTAACATGCCAAAAGGTGGTGAAGAGAAGGCAGTATGTGATGTCTTTCAGTTTATAGTATCAGGTGCTTTGACCAGGTGCTGGGAACCTGTTTTAAGCACATGTGACTGTGTTAATATACTACTGTGTCTTTATTATTTTAAAGGTTTCCTAACTATAGTTGCATTTTTCTGGACAAAACAGTTTCCACAATGAAACCAAAGAGAATAAAACTAATCAAAAGCATCACTTGATTTTTGCTATTATTCCTTCATTTCTAAGCATATGGGATTCTTCCTCCCAGAGCTCAGTTCTTCCTAGAGCCTGTGCTACGTTGTGGTCTTGACAGATTCCTAAAGATTTCCACACAGAGGCTTCTCTGCTACAGTTTCCCAGCAGTCCACTTAGGCCATGGTTCTTGAAGGTTTGGTAGGCCTGTTTACACATTACGACTAGCCTAGCTCAGACCCACAGATGTGAGTCAGGTCACAGTTGGATTCAAGCCAGATACTTGTTGCACACTGGAGGATTTCTGTTTGAGGTGTGTGCTCCTCTAGGCTTGAGGGGAGACCTAGTTTCAGAAAGAGGAAGAGTTTGTCTCTGAATGCTTCACGTCAGTTTTAAACAGCAAGAATGCAAGTCAGATGTGGTCATTAAAGTGGAAAGTTCTGGGCAAATACAAGGAATTTTAAGAAAAGTGAAACTGCTTGTAGACTTATCATTTGCTGTAAGTCTGGCATGGAAAATTAACAGGCACATTTATGCCCCACCATATTTGCTCAGGTTAAGGGACTCTTCAGGTTTCATGTCCTAGGACAAAGGAGGATTTGGTCACCAGCTTCCTTGTACTGCCCAACCCCAACAACTGTAATTGCTCCCCACCCTGAAGCTATTATAGGCAGGTTGAAATACCCAACTCTGACTTTTGTGTACTTTTGAATAATAAAAACTCCCAGAATACCTTCAATCAGTTAAAAAATTACTGTCTGCTAGCATATGTAAGCTAGTATTGAAGTGAGGTGGTCCTTAACCCTGTCTGACTAGATGCTTACAAAAAAAAAATCTTAAATCTGTGAGTATGGGATGAGATTCGGGATGAAGATGACTCTTGCCTTCCCAGGGTCTTGTTATGTATCCTTGACAGGCCTAGAACTGGCTATGTGGAACAGACTGGCCTTAAACAGAGACCCTCCCTTCCTCTGCCTTCTAAGTGCCAAGATGATCGGCCTGTGCCATTGCTGGGTCCTAGGGATCTGTAAGCCTTCAGGTTATGTCAGTGCATGCTGAGTGAGTTTTGGGCTCTCCCGTGGTCACAGTGTAAGCCATGAAGCCCACATGGTCTTGCTTTGAGTCCCATTAACTTCCAAAGTCTGGTTTCTTTATCCTTAAAAAGTAACAAATCGCCACACTAAAGAGCTGCTATGAAATCAAATGTGGATCATTTAATAGATTGTTCATGACAGTGCAATTGCTCAGTGTTTGTGGGCATTATTGTCATTATTTTAGTATGTGTAAAACTTTGATAAGAGAGCCCGACATAGGAACTGCTTCTTGTATAAATAAATTCATGCATGATAATAATAATCTCTTCTCTGTCTGCAAGTCCTTCCAGTGTTTCATCTTATGCAGGCTCAAATCCTAAATATTGGGGTCCCTCCAGCCTGCAGTATCTCTGCTTACCCTACTCTGCTGAGGTTATCAGAATAAATTAAGGACAGGGAAGCAAAGATAACATTTACTAGGAATACGGGGCTAGTATGTAGTGACCATCATCCATGGGAGGAAGTAACTAGTGGATTAGATGTCCTGTGCCAGACTAGGCAGGTTTGGCCACAGGGGTAGCCACCTCTGCCTAATGTTCATGTAGAACCACAATAGGCATTATAGTGTCTGTCCATTGAACACAAATACTTGTTAAGAAGTAAAAGGTAAGTTTTTCTAATAATCATTGAAAGAAGAACACAGGTGAAATGAACACAAAATGTAGTGTCTAAAATTTTTGTTAGTTACAGCTTTGATGGATAATGATTCACATAACAATATGTCCTGATGGGATGTTGTAGTGTTTACTATGAATATTTTTTTCTCTCTGAAGAAGCCGTTTTTCTACTATAACTCAATTTCTTCCTTTAATTTCCTTTTTATCTCTCAATTTTATAATTTTAATTTGGCTTTTGCTTTTCTGGTGCCGGGATTGAATCTAATGCTTTGGAAATGCTAGGCAACTGCCATATCATCAAGTTACATCCCAGCTCAATTGTATTAAGTGAATGAGATGTTTCAAAGCTTTCAGAATCATTGAATCTCTCCCCTCTCCCTTCCATGCTATTCCTTCCCTTTCCTTCCTTTCTTCCATTAATATTACTACTTTCTGTGTCATTTAATTGATTTGCTTAATGTTCATGCAGCCTTGTGAGATTTCTGTTCCATGGCCCGAGGCAGGGAGACACTGGGTCTCTCGTTCGTTTCACAGCTAGTGACAGACATAGAGTTCAGATCTGCTGAACTTATTTATTCCAAACCTTCTTTTCTAGTTTCATCTCATGACCAGTCTCATCACATTCTATCTTCTGTGTTCCAGGCCTTCACTAAGACATGCTTTCCCATTCCTGCCGAATGCCCTTCCTTGGCAATCCCTTTCCTTCTTCCTTTTCCTTTCCTCCCATCCCTTCTCTCTTCCATTCCCTTCTCTCTACCTTTCCCTTTTCCCCCTTCCCTCTTTCTTTCCCTCTCCTCCCCTATCCTCCTTTTCCTCCTCTCCTTTCCTTCCATCTTCCTTTTCTTTTTCCCTTCCCAGGTTTTTTCAGGGCAGCTCTCTCCTGGCCATTATTTCTTCTAAAGTCTATCGTGTCTAAGTATGGTGACCCATGAAGATCTCCTGAGGCTGAGAAACATGAAAGGAAGAGAAAGGAATGCCTAGTGATGGAAATATAGAGAAAAGTTGGGCTACAAAAGCGGGAAAATCCATTGCTTCCCAGAGAAAGAATCCTTGCCTAGTCCTGCCAGACTTTATTTATAATCAGGGGACTAGGAATCTATATGCAAATCTGAGTGTGGGATGTCATAGAAGGACAGATAGGGATGTATGTAGGAAAGCTTTTCCTGGCTTTCCGTGTGTACTTGGATAGTTAGCCTGAGAGCCAGAGAATCAATATTCCTGATATTCAATATAGACTGGAGAGACAGTCTATACATGAGATACTTCCAGTATAAACAGAAGTCCCTAAGGAATCAGGCTGTAGTCTGATTCTTTGAGGCCTCCACAAAATGCCAGTAAGTTAGACACCACCCAGTGGGTTTTGTACATCCATTTTGCACAGAAAGCTTATGATTTTAACTCCGCTCAGTCTTCCATGCTTTTAAAAAACAATCAATGAATGAGATTTCCTTTTCTATCAGGTGTCATCCCAACTATCACTGTCTACTAGTTAGTTTTCTACATTCTATGGTGACTTCTAGAAAATCTTTTGATTGGTCACAAATAGTTGTTAAGAAGACAAAATAGCAGACTTTGCAAATAGTGAAAGAACATTGCTAAGTAAATGGGTGGCACCACCACCTACGCATGTCATTAATAACTTTGATAAATGTAACTTACATTGAAAGAACATGCTCCTTATTATGGGCCACAATGCTGACTTTTTACCTGGATGATTCCTTCCACTAATAGTTTGGACTTTGTCTATGGCTTGAAATACATTCTATCCTGTATTTTAGTCATTTGTGTATTTTCTCCAACGTTAGATTGTAGTCTTTTTCAAAGCAATAACCTTTTAAAAACTTTTGTTTTTGTATTCCCTTGAAATGGTAGGCTGTCTATCAAGGGTTGTTAAGGGATAGCTTATTTCTGTTACTCTGTCAGTCAAGAGCTGAGATGAGTGAGTCTTCCATTAAGTCTGAGTAGATCTTTGTCTTGCGGAGAACAGCCTTGCACTATGACTGATTTGCTAGAGGTAACATCTTTTTATTCATCTCCATTGCTCATATCTACTGTCTCCTCATCTTCCAGATTAAAACAAACAACAGTTCTACTAATGGAAGGATAGGAATCTTGCTCTTGCAGGAAAGGTGAGGATCATTATTGTAGAATCTGAAAAGTGAACTTTCCAGATCTGAAGCATGTGTCTTCTTCACACACACACACACACACACACACACACACACACACACACACACAGAGCCGTGACTTATCTGCCTGTGTCCTCTGCATCCTTTGCCTTTTGCAGTTGTTATAGCCTGAGAAGGAAGTTTAGGCAAAGGTGAATGGCATCAGCTCTTGTTGCCTTAGACTTCTTTGTGCTTGGGCTGCAACACGTTCTATCAGGGAGGAGGTGTCTGCAGCAGGAAGGAAATAATCACATGCAAAGTTCAAAGTCAAACAACTTTCTGGCTCAGGGGAGTCAATTATAACTTTAAATAAAAATTTATTTTTATATATTTAAAATTTTTCTTATGTAGACAGTATGTATGATTCTCTATGTAAAAATGTATTTATAGAGTCTGTCACAAGCAAAACTCATCTGTTAAATACACATAATTCATCCGTGTTATCTCATTTACATTTTGCTTTGTTGCCTTCCTTATCTGTTCCTCTGTCTTCACATATCTGAGACGGTGTTGTGTAGATATTTTGGGAATCTTACTTGCTTTACCTTTAAATATTCTTGTAAGAAAAGTAAGAAGTGAAGATTACTGCTATGAAGTAATGTATTTAGTGTTTTTTTATTTTTAATATCTTTAATTATTTATTTTTATTTAAGAGAAACCCAGGGAGGGGAGGCAAGCACATACGCGCACCCTCGCCAGCACCTTACCCATTGAACTAACTCAAGGTCCAGAATGTAAAGCTCAGACTGGCCTTGAATTCCTGACTCTCTTCCCTCCACCTCTATAGCATATCCTAGCAGTGTGTATCACCACATCAGGCTAGTATTTCTTACCCATATATCCCGACACTACCACAACCATCATTATCACTATATTGTGCACTATATATGTGCTAGGATTGCGCACGTGCCAAATACATTACATGCTGTGATGCTGACCTACACCTCTAGCCTTTCTATCATATTATTTTTATCAGCTGCATAACATTCCCTTTCAGGAATGTATTTAACTAGTCCCCAATTGGTTGGTCACAGTTGTTTTCTAGAGTGCTAATCAGTGACTATCAGTTTCCTTAGCTTTTGCTAATGTCATAGTTAGAGATGTCAATTTGAGGGTTCGCGTTCTGGGCACTAATTCTTTGTAGGGAATTAGTAGTTGAGTTAAGCCCTGAGTGAGCCTGCAGATTGTCTAATTGATAGTGAAGACCCAGCTCATGGTGGGTGGGACGAGTTCCTGAACAGGTGAATAAGATGGAGGGAGTCGATGAGAAAATTGCCATCCTTTGGTATACTTGTCCAGATGTGCTGGTCTGGCAAGAAGGAATGTGCCTCTGTCAGCAGTCCTGTGGATATGGTGTCACCAGTATCCTCAGCCCCTGTGGTGTGCCTCTCCTGCCACGCTGAACAAGGAGCTGTAACTGGAGTATCATGAGAGACAATAAAATCCCTTGTTCCTTTAAGCCCCTTGGTCGTGGGTTTATCAGCAACCATGCAGAGTAACTGCAGCACTAAGGATGCTCAAACAACTGGTCACTTAGAATCTAAATGTCATCATATCTTGTGACACTGCACAGATCAAACAACTGCTTGAATTTCTTGTTTTTCAACCATTTATGCGTCTGCTTACTTCAGCCTGTTTCTGAAACATCCCAGGAATTTTTCTGTTGATGCGTGTAAGAGATTGTAAATGTGGAATGAAGAAGTAAGATTTGGAAGGTGAGCAATGAGAGAGCAGCAATCTGTATCTCAGAGGCATCCAGCGATACAGTCTTAATGAACTATCAGATAGTTTTAGGAAACCTTGAGACTCTCTCTCCCCCCACCGAGAAGATTTCCACCATGGAGAGTACTCGGACCTTGATGATCTTGAGAAAACATTAGCTGCTTACCCTCTGAGAACATAAGGAGTGCGCATGGTGTGTTGACCACCAAAGTCATGTGCTTCAGGGATGGACTGGTTAAATAACGGAGACAGGTCAGCCTGAGATAGAAGAGACTGAGCAGCCCACATCATTAGGGGCGAGGGTGGGGCTGCCAGGAAAGACCAGAATAGTGGATTGAGCATGACAGAGCAGGGAGAAGACAGGCCTCGGGATAGCAAGATAGGTTTTCAGCTGTGTTAAAATTCCCGATTAGATTTTTGAGGGCCTAGAAAAAGGCAACATCTTCTGATACCTCCTAAGAACTTAAAAAAGCAATAAAGTAGCTGGCTTTAAGCAAGGCCTGTACTTTGTCCATTACTGCTGGGAGATGTGATCACCTTGCATACATAGTTTAAGAAAGAACCCGTGTGGCAGTTGAAATGATTCTGAGTTCTTATGACAAAATTCACACTGTTCTTTTCCCTAGTTTTATAGTTGTTTTTAAGACTCACATGTATGTCTGAGACAAATTCAAAAATTAATTTGATGTGAAAACTGGGATTTCTTTCAGTGGCATTTTATAAGATTTAAGAGCTAGAGTTTCACTATTTAGAGATTATAATCCTTACTTCCTCAGTCTATGTTGTGTGTACAGGCATTCATGTGTGGAGGTCAAAGTTTAAGCTAGGGAGTTGGTTCTCTGCTTCTGCTTTGGTTGAAACAGTGTCTTTTTCTTCTCCCCCCGCCCCCATCCTGCATACGGCAGGCCAGGCAGCTCAGGAATTTCCAGGATTCTCCTGTCTCTTCGTCTTATCTCCCTATAGGAATGCTGGGATTGCAGGTGCTTGCTGTAGACATCTGGCTTTTACAGGAGTTCTTGGGATTCAAATGCAGTTCCTGATTGCACAGTAAGTGTTTCACCCACTGAGCTAGTTTCTAAGCCCTCCTTAGTCTATTTCTGATAATGAATTGGAATTAAAATTATTTTACATAGTTGAAGAACCATAAGGATAGTATTATGATCTTATTTGTCCATGAAATTCCTTCGTGTGCAGAAATCTTTAATATAATGTCTCATCTCTACTTTGCTATCAAAAGATAATACATTAACCCTTAGAGCTCAGGAGAAATTTCTGTTCACTCCCTAGGTCAGGTGCTCGGTATCTGTACTGCATGTAGTCTTAGCCGAAGATGTGGCTCTGTCATAATCTTGAAATTAAACTGTAACTTTTGATTAGTTCACCTTACAAAATTTTTACACGTGCTAAAAACAGGACAAAAGACATACATAAAGAAGAAAGTTATTTTTTCTCTTATCATTCTCAAATTCTAATTCCTAAAGATAATATTACCAATGCTCTGTCTCCTTGCTTATTCAACTGTTCATAAGTATATTTGCACATATAGCTTCTAGTATTAAAAACAGGATCTTACATACTGTTCTATTTTTTTTAAAATGCTGCTGGGGAATTAAACCTCCAACATTACTGGACCTGTGGTTTATTAATGACTTATACCTTCAGCCCCAGGTCACGTTTTTATTTTAGTATAGTAAAGCATCACAAATATTCTCTCCAGATAAAAACAATTCCTGTGTGGCAAGGATAATCAATATTCCATAGCTTATTTGGTTGTTCCTATTGTCTCAGGCTTTCTTCTGTTTCAGTTGTTCTTCTCAGAACATAGCTTGCATACGAGTCTCTGCACGTGCTGAATAATACACAGAAGCTTTTATTTCTGTCAGTCCCTGAAGTCATGTTATCTTCCAAAAACTATAGTAACTCACAAGCTCACAAACACTCTTTGAAAAGTATGTCTCCTCTC
Organism: Typhlomys cinereus; assembly: GCA_023101885.1. Classification (NCBI taxonomy): domain Eukaryota; kingdom Metazoa; phylum Chordata; class Mammalia; order Rodentia; family Platacanthomyidae; genus Typhlomys; species Typhlomys cinereus. The sequence continues at coordinate 823,827 of JALPQD010000523.1, read as the reverse complement.
TTCTTTGCCACATAATTCATTTTCTAAATATAAACTTTCTAATCTCCTTTTCTGTTTTGTTTCAGATTATTTATTTAGGGAACACTTGTCTCTATCTCTGCCCTTAAAAAGTTCACTCATTTGAATTATTCATAATTTCTCAAATGTACGTAAGATTTGTCTTCTAGAAGTGGAGAAGAAAAACTTGTCCCGAAATTCACAGTGCTTAATTATTATGTGTTGAAATGAAACAAAACGCTTGATTTTTATTTATAATAAAATAAATATAGATCTTTCAGCCTCAATTTTCCCCCATCTAAAAGTATGTTATTTAAGATATTGTCTTAGGAAATGTAAATGTTTTAATAGGTAAAACAGAAACTTAAGAAATCCAAAGATGAGAAAATATGAAGGAGTTATAAGCCCGCAGAGCTAATTGAGTTTCCCTGTTGAGTCCCAAAGTCTGAAGACAAAGGTTCTTTGAGAGTATTGGTCGCAAGTTGTGCTGAATTGCACAGAGAGGAAAATGTGAATCACACAGCAGATAGGAGCTGAAGCCTGCAGGCTCCAGAGCCCTGCCGTGGCTGCTCCTGCTTCTTTTCCCAGGAGGTGAGGTTGGAGTCCACTTCCCTCGCCCTTGTAGTTGCTGAGTTCATTATAAAATTATTTGTATATAACTCCAGCAGTACCCCAGCTAATCAGAAACAGCTGTACAACTGGAGTCGTTTATACAGACCGAATAACTAAATCAATCAGCAAAATTTCTTGTGTTCGGGTAGGTCGGGCCAACATTGTGTAGCCCAGAATAAGCTTGCTTTGTAGCTAACCTGACACAGATGGGGAAAAGATGGGGGGGGGGCAAGAAGTTGGAACTGAAAATTAGGAAACCCTGTGAGTCCTTGATAGTGTTACCGTGTCTTTAATGTTACTGTTTCAAAGGCTAGCAAGACTCCTAAAGGAACATCCTGTTTAAAGTAGATCATCTTCCCCCCAGGGCTGGCTTCTCCGAGGAAAGCAGAATTTTCCAGATCTCTGTTCCCAAAGAGAAGGTTATATGTTCTGCCAAACTGCCGAGCACGTCCAGGGTCTCATGCTTGGCAGATGCCAGACAGGCATGTCTGCCCAGAGAGAGCTGGGTTACATGGGGGTAGAGAGGAGAGCCGTTCCTTCCCTTGGGACTCAGGCTGACGCCTTGACCTGGAGTAACAGAAATTCCTCTGATTCATGTGTCCCTGTGCAGAGCCCTCAAAGGCCCACAGGGGCTGGGGCCTGCTGCTATGGCTCCAAGCATTAGTGTTAACAGTGTTACTGTTAGACAGCAGCCCCATGTGAGGAAAAATCTCTGGATTCCCGGTCTCCACATGTGGCCTGGTCATAAGGAGCCCTGCCTTCACCAACACCTACAACCACAGGCAACTCAAGTCCACGAGGCTACCTGCCAGATCTTAAGCTTGACCAGAGTTCGTGTGCTGGTTGGCCCTGAGGCGGCGCTGATCTTGGGAGTAGCTTCATGAGACAGAGACCATACTGCCCACTTCTTTTGCTACAGACTACACGGTGTAGGCGCTGGAATTGGCAACAACTTGAAGTTTTTTTTTTTTTGATCCCTCATATGTTAAGACCAAAGGTAGATGTCCTCTGTCCACCATCACTCAGCGGTGGTCCCGAATTCCCATCAATTTTCAGAGATAGTGTAAGATTCTAGAAACTTCAGTTGCTCTCAGATTAAAACCTGATTATCGACCGGCCGACTGGCTTGGTGTCTTTTACATGGCTGGCATCTTTTGCTCAGAGCAGTGATGGATGAAAAGGGAGGTAGGATAGGAGTTTGATTCTTGTATCTGAGTTCTAGCTTTCTTGCAGAAAAGTCAAGTGATTATAAAAACGGTACTTCACTCTGTGTAAACAGAGTATAGGAATCTGCAGGAATGAGGAGAACATAGATGCTCAGATACCTGTGGTAAGGCAGAGACCATTTATTAATAGCTCTGATAAGTGCTGTCTGAACAGTGCAGTCAATGTTGTAGGCTGTCAGTCAGAGATCTGTCAGACGAGTCTGGAGCTTGCTATGCCTGCTTACAACTAAGTATTCCATAAATAAGGGAGAAGTATATATCTACCACATTTCTCATTGTGCTAAAACAGTGTATGGGTAACAGGTAAAGGTCAAGTTATACCTAGTGAACTTCTGGAATTCTTCATTTATGCTGGAATCTCATTGTGTACTTGTAGACCATTAGCTGAAACACTGAGCTTTCCGTTACATGGAATGTTTTAAATAACATTGTCTGTGGGGATGAGACTTGAGGTACATCTCTGCCTTGTCTGACTCCAAGACAGATCAGAATCACATTACCTTACTACACGTACACAGGTCTTTCATACCCACACTTAATCTGTCTTAGTGCTTATGAGTGCGCAGCATGGAAACCATCTTTCTCACCACATGGACTTACATATGTATAGAGGCATTACTGGCATACTCCCTTTAAGGAAATATTGCAGTTCGCCTGAGTGGTTGCTGATAAAAATCACCATCAAATGGATTAAGGGAACAAGGGGTTTATTTTCTTATGATAGATAGTCTGGTTACAGTTCTCAGTTCAGCTTGATGGGAGAGGGAGAGCTTACACCAACACCAGGGCCAGGGGAACTGGCCACACCATCTCCACATAATGGCTAAGAGAGAGACGATCCTTACTTGCCAGACCAGCATATCTGGCCAACTATATACAAGGATGCCAACTTCCTCAACCAGATCTCTCTACTTTATTTACCTGTCCAGGACCTAGTTCCACCCATTATGGGCTGGGCCTTCCCCCATCAACTATACAATCTTCTGCAAGTTTGCTCTGGACTTAAGTCAAAGACGTGCCCAGAGCTCGAACCCTCAACCATCAAGTTGACACCTGTGCCTAACTATGACACTCCATCTTTGTCAATTGGACGCAAGAACATACCACTATTAAACTGTAACCTTCAATTCTTGTCCCCAAAGATGTTAAATTTATCTTTATAAATACATTTAATTTTACTAATTCCAAAACTATAAAAAATTCTCATAGACTGATTTTAAAATGTTCTGTCATTAAAAGATCAGTAACAACATTTTAAATTCTCTCTTTTTTAGTAGTTACTAATTTAATGAAGGTGATACATCTATGTCAATAATGAGAATTCAAATCAAGGGAAGAAAAGAACTCTTATAGTTTATTTCCCATATGATTATAGGCACTAGGATATGCTTAATAAAGGTTTGTTTTTTAGAATTACTTTATTTTTCTAGTTTTACAAACATATTGAGTACTTATTTCCCCTTCTTTCCATCCCTTCATTAATCCATTCTACTCCCTCCTACCCTTCTGCCTGTCTGCTTCTATGGATACCAGGGTTCCCTCTGGCTTACCTACTCTTGTGGGGGTTCAGGCCTCTGTGGCATATCAGGTTGCCTCTCTTCGAGTCACCCCACTGATAGGGGCATTTCCCTTCACTCATACAACTTTAATCCCAAAAGTTTCCACTGTGTATTCTTATCTCTCTTGAATTTCTGGATAGTCTATGAGGGGATGTTGGTACATTAGTCATTATGCAGGTCTGGTAAGGACATGTCTCACTGTAGTGAGTTCCTAGGTGCAGTAGTTGTGCATTGAGTGGAAAGTATTGTCTAACGGAAAACATTATCATCATTATGTTCTTACATTCTCACCACTCCCTCTTCTGTGAGGTTTTCAAAGCCTTAGGATGGGGAGAGATTAGATTGGCCTGATTCTGGGTGAACCTTGCTAGGTCACTGGTGCATGGCATTATGGCTGGCCTTTGCTGTCCATTTCATTCCTCTTCTACTGTCCTAAGCTGCATCCTGTCAGGATGTTGAGATCCTCTACCTCTGTTGCAGGAGAAGACTTCTAGGCTGAGTGTTAAGTGTTCTTCAAACCTATGGGTATAATAGCAGCTATTTACAAAGCAGTTTGGTGTACCGTCTTTCTACTTATAGGTTCATAGGTTGTTTTTCCCTATTGATCTATTTCTTTCTCTTTTTTAGATTCTTGTTCTAGTTAACAGTAACAGGAATGTGTTCCATCCTGACAAGTGGGTCTTGAGTTTAGTCAGAAAGTTGTTGGTTGTCTCCTTGGTACTCATGCCACTATTACACTGGTGGTCACCTGTTGCCATAGTGCTTTTTATTGCAACTTACAGATCTCATGATATGATGGAGACTGTGAGTATTTCTCTCTCTTAGCAGCTTCTACAATATTCCTTAATGCTGTCAAGGAAGAAGTTCTCAAATCCATTCTAGTTGATGTATTTTGCCCATGTTCTGTGACCCACATATATTGCATCTTCAGTAATAAGTTATACTGAAAGTTTTTTTGGAGAGTAACCAAGAGCAAGGGCAAACACCTATAATGTTTGGGGGCCTTTGAGACCTCTCTGACCAATATTTTATCAGGAAATGTCACATTGCTGTTACTTCTAGTGTAATTTTGTCACTGGGTTCAAAGTGGATCATCTCAGGGCTTTGTTTTTTCCCTTCTCCTGCATTTTAAACTCTTAACCATAAAATTTTATCAAATCAATAAATTAAACTTAAGTACATGTAAAATATTAAAACAGAAGTATCTTGATATGATAAGAAGTTATCAAATTAGAATCAAGTCCAGCTAATCAAATACTGCATCCTGTACTTCAGTGCCTATCTTTTGTTGCTCACATGTAGTCATGATGGCTCGAGATTCTAGGCAATTCCAGTCTTTCTTTGCAGCTCGAAGCGAATTTCTCTAGACTAGGTTGAGTCTCCACTCGCAGCCATCCTGAGTATATATTCCATGGTTCTGGCATCTCCAATAAAACTCTGGGTTCACCTCTGCAACTAAAAGCTTCATCTTCCCTTTCAGGAACTCCATACATACTACTTCGTGCCCAACTTCTGCTGTTCTCCATGAACCCTGTAACCATGCACCAAAACCAGTACCACTTGGAAGATGCTGACAGATTCTGCAGCAAGGTTAAAACATACCTAGCTTGGTCCACTCGAACCACAGCTGTACCAACTTTTTTATGCTGGCTCTGGAAAAACCCTTTTTTTAGGCAGTTGAAAATTCCAAAGGGCAAGAAACAGCTTCAGCTTGGGCTTCTGGCCCCTAAAGGAATCCGGGTTTTCAAACCATGGAATTGCCATCTGATGGTATTCATGTCATCCACCATCCCAGTGCAGATCACTAGGTTTTCCTTTACCGATATTCATTTCTCCAACAGGGGCAGCTGTTCTGCTTGAGAATTGATCAGTGAATGCTGGTGCCATCCCAGACAAAACCCTGTACACAGGTGACTAAACGGGTGCTTTAAAGAATGTTCACTGTCGTGGTGATAGTGAGGACTCGATAGAATACCTACGTGGTGCAGCATCAGAGATGACCTGCCGTTGTTGGTTATAGCTGTTGGTTTGAGTCTCTTGCTTGTGATTCTTACTCATGGTCTGAGGAACAATATATTGCTGTTTTGCTCAGCTCAGACCATCTTGGAAGGCAGCTAGTCAATAGGAACTGAGCTCTGCTTTTGCAGTCTTGAGATTGGTGCTACAGGTGCACTACAGGACCTCCAGTTGTACATGGACCAACACATTGGTGTATGTCTTCTCTAATGACATCCCACCTTCATAACAGTTGGACATACTTGTCTACAAAGCCCATTCTCCTTTTGTAGATAGGGTTGTAACTAGAATAAAATGCTCTTGGAGTGCTAACTCATATGTCTAAGAGAGTAGAGTCCTAGTGGCTTTGCTTACACACTGCATCATCACCTGTCCTAGTGGCACGGAGGGGTAGATGGAAAGCCAGGCAGTCTTTGGTACTGGGAGGGTACAGAGGTTGGCAACGCAAGAAGGATGGGAACCAGGTGCTCGTGTGCTGCAGGGAGAGGACAGCAGGAGAGCAGGGGGCAAGAGTGAACAGCAGTATCCTAATCATCCTCCACAGGATTGTAAGGTCCTTTTGCTAGTGAGGTTATTGATAGGGCCCAGGCAGCATGAGCAACTGGTAGTCTGGACTAAGCCATGACCAGTCTAGAAAAACCTCCCTAGAAGCACTGAAGGATGCCGTTTCATCCTTTGTGCTGGAAGCTCCCTGTGCTTAGAGTGAACATTGTGTTCCTCCTTATGTCTTAGCTCATATGTCTCTCCTTCCAGACCTTTCCCTCGCCTTCCCCAATGACAGCATAATTTCTTTAGTAGTCTATGGAGTATCTTTCTTCCTATTAGATTAGGAAATACTTGATAGCACAGAATTACACTCGTGTGTGTGTGTGTGTGTGTGTGTGTGTGTGTGTGTGTGTGTCTGTGGAGGCCCAAGAGTGACTTCAGGAATCATTCTAGATTGCTCGATCTCCTTGTTGCTTTGCTCTGGGATTTCCCAGGCTCTGCTTTCCAGGACTGGAAGTTTAGGGCACTGCCATTTCCACTTGGCATTTTTACATGAAATCTGAACTCAGGTCCTTTTGCTTGGGAGACAAAGACTTAAACCCTGAAACATGTCTCCAGGCCCTAGATTGGCAACTTTCTGACTTCTTTCCTCCCCAAGCACATACAGAATGTACTCATAGATACTAAATGGATGAAATTGGGTGTTCTTGAGTAGTCTTCTTGGTTCAGTCTGGTTTTAATGGTTTATTAGCTACTACAAGAACTCTGGGAGGCTGAAATGTTTGTTATAGATAGTGAAACCATTTAAATAAGTCTAGCAATAGAGCCTTTGTTCAGTTAATAGGAAGTCAGTGCAATTACAAACTTAACTTACCAGAGTTTTACTTACTTCTCAAGAATATATTGATAGCACGAAGCAGGCCCTTTCCTGCTTCTGGTCTGTCGCAGTACCATTCACTTGTACTTTACTGAGGTCACAGGAAATGGACTGAATTGTTCCTATTCAGATTTCTAGTAGGCATTTTTTTTTTTTTTGCCATTTTTGGGGAAGTAATGACAATGCAGTAACAACAGTATCCCAAACACATTGGATCCATGAGGCAAGCATTAGTAGTAAATCCATTTATAGGTGAGGACTTTGAAGTTAGTTTGTTTGCTGTCACTCAACCAACCTGGCAGGGTCAAGTTTGGGGTAAAAAGGCCTAGCTGAGTCACATTTCTTCAGGCAATCAACCAGTCACTAAAATGGTCTTCTGAAGTCATGACCAGGGCTTTTTGTCCCTCATACTTCTGGGTTAAGGCCATCAGTCACCTGTGAAAAGAGAAGCCAGACAAAATGGAGACCAACTTTTCATGACTTGGCTCCTTGATGATGTTTTACATTTGCTTTAACTTTGCTTGGATCCACCTTGCCATCCATCTCACACACACACACACACACACACACACACACACACACACACGCACACACGCACACACGCACATGCACGTGCACACACATTCTCTCTAAACACTTTCTCTGTCCAGGCTTCAGCAGATCTTAACGAGGAAGAAAATTTCATGGAGTATCATAAGATGTGCTATGTAAGACTAGTCCATGACTAGCATCACATATTCTCAAGAATAAATAAATATCATAAGCAACATTGAGCTCGGTAAGGAATACCATAACCAACTAAAAAATGTGAAACCTTTTTATTTTTTACTAAAAAATTTAGCATCGTAGACTGTTAATGCTATGAATCCATGTGAATATGAGTTTGCCTTTTGGCAGGTAAAGAAACAACCTTGTAGAATTCAGGCATCCTAGACCACAGTCAATGGCCAGTTGGTTGAGGGTTAAGATAAGAATGTGGGCCTGTTAAGGGCCAGTCCAAATCTCTCCTTCCTGTCTTGAGATGGCATAGTATATTACGATTTTCTTATTTAATTACAAATAAAATATAGTGCAGTTTTTTGTCTTAAACTGGACAATACCGAGACTTATCTTAAAGATAAATGCTAGAAATTCCCATCACATCCAGAATACAATAAAACAAATGGGGGCCAAAGTGGAGTTCAAGAGCAAGTGTACTGCAGAGTCTTGTCTAGACAGTCCTGGACTGTAGGGGAGGACAGAGCAGTACTTAGGACCCTCTGGCGCAGCTCTTCTTTTTTTGAGGTGTTAGAGTTAAAACTGGCCTGATTCATAGTGGGTTCAAGGATAGAACAGGGATAAGGGGGAAATGAACACTTTCTGCAAAGAGAAATGTATCTCGAAAGGTTGCTACTGAGAGCTTGGATTCATTGAGAAGCAGCCCCACTGGGTTTAGGATCAAAAGGGTCAGTGAAGTGTTGATGCTTGTAGACTCCAGGGTGAGACTCAAGCTGTCTTTTGGAGGAGGCTCAGACGGGCTTATAAAAGCCTCCCTACCTGGCGTTCCTCTCCACTCAGCACCCCGTCAGGACCAAGGTGGCACATCTTGGACTTGGAGCTAGCGGATGACTACAGCCTTGTACCTGAGTCACAGTGGCCCACATCCTCAGAGCAAGAAGGTAAGGCAGGGTAAGATCTGCTCTGAGCCAGAGGGCCACAGAACAAACCCAGGAAGTGGGGTGAGATTGAGGAAGCTGTAAAGTGTATTGGCCTGGGCTGACTTCAACCCTAATTCTGCACAGTTCCCTCCCCAGGAAGAGAAGTTGAGAGAACTGAAACCCTAAGGCTAGAGAAGGCGTGTGAAGGAAACTCTCCACAGCTCCTGCAGAGCACTGTACTTTGTAGACTCTCCCAGGTTGGGAAGTGTTCCTTCAGGCCTGCAGTTCTGCCAACTTCCTTGGTGACTCCTCTGCCATCAGGTCACCTGATCACCTTTCCAGGCCCAGGGAAAGTTAGAATAAAGAGCTCCTGGGAGCAGGAAAAACAAAATGATGCTCACTCTTTAGCTCTCCTAGCTGATGTGGGTTCCTCCTCCAGGCCCATGGGTTATAGTTTCTTGTTCTTGGTCAGAGAACAGCAGGATCTCTCTCTCTCTCTCTCTCTCTCTCTCTCTCTCTCTTGCTAGCTCGCTCTTGCTCTCTCACTCTGTGCGTGTGTGTGTGTGTGTGTGCGCGCGCGCACGCAGATACACATGCACTTGTATGTGCATGCTTGTTAACTTCAGGTGCTGCTCCTCGTAAAGGGCGTCCATCTTGTTTTTTTTTAAATTTTTTTATTATTTATTCAATTGTACGCGCGCGCGCGCGTGTGTGTGTGTGTGTGCGTGTGCGTGCGCGTGTATGTGTGTGTAGAACCATGGATGAATCTGGGAACCACCATGGACCGCCTCCTCCTTGTTTACTCGGCCCGGGGATTCACAGGCTCTGCCCTACCAGGACCGGAAGCGCAGGCCGCCCCCGCTTCCGCCGGGCATCTATACGTGGAGTCTAGGATCCGAACTCAGGACCTTCCGCCTGCAAGGCAGAGGCTTAACCCCTGAGCCACCTCTCCAGCCCCCATCTTGTTTTTTTGAGACGGTGTCTCACTGGGACCTGGCTGGCTGGTCAAGGGAGTCCCAGGGATCCTCCTGTCTCTGCCTCCCCAGCTGTAGGATTATAAGCACATGCCTGGCCTTACATGGGTTCTGGGGACTGAACTTCAGTCCTCATGTTCATAAGGCAAACAATGACCGACCGAGCTATCTCTCTGATCCCTCTTTTTGTTTTTCTCACATGACCATGATCATCTTAGAACTGGACAAGAAACTAGAGATAGAAACTAGGATTCATAGAAGTTTCTAATGCTCGTGTTTGTTCCCTGCTTTGTCCTTGATTAGAAGGACAGTTTAAGTCGTGCCTTTGGGTGTGCTGTGCCTCCGTGAAGTCAAACCCTGGGCACATGCAGGCTTCAGCTGTGGAACTCCGTGCTGCAGAAAGTAGCAGTTCCTCTGAGAAGGCAGGAAGGAGCATGCAGGAGCCTCCTTGCCAGCCTGGGCCCCACCTTCTCCTGGACTCTCTGTCCCAGCACCAGCATATTCGGATGGACTCTCTCAAAACCAGTAACAGCTTGCTTAGAGGAACTAGAGAGCAGAGTGTACCGTGACTGACCCTGTTGCATAAGATGGCCCAGGACTTCCTCCTTTTTTCCTGTGAGGTAAATCAAAAGGACGCATGACAGAGCAACACTAGGAATATTCGTTCCTAATTTGGGGCCTACAAGAAAAAGTTTTGCATTGTGTGGTTCCAAGGATTGGGGAAACAGAGATGGGGTCACACATTAGCTTCTCCCAGAGTCAAAATATTTTTAGAGAGAAAAATGTAAATTCAAGAGTTTGCAAAAGTGGTTTAAAAAAACTGAAAGGATCATACTTAAAGTGGAGCTCCATTCCTACACAGGAGTGACAGACAGGAGAGGAAAGCAGGGTGTCTAGAAGATTCTTCTGAGAGCACAGTCTAGCAGGGAAGGAGCAATATCTTTGATTTTTGTTTTTATTTACCCAGAGAGAGAGAAAGAGAATGCATGTTACGCAGATGGAGGTCAGAAAACAACTTTAGGAAGTCAGTTTTCTTGTACTATGTGGGCTTCTGTGGATTAAATGGAGGTTGCTGGATTCAAGAGCAGTTACCTTAACCACTGAACAATCTCACCGGCCCCTAAAGTAGTATTTTGAAACCTGTTTTGACCATGATCCAAAGTAAGAGATACATTTTTTCACCGACAATAGAAATGATTGGCAGATGGCTGGCTGGGTGGATGGGTGAATGGATGGAAGGGTGAATGGATAGGTGAATGAATAGAGAAAGAAACAAAAACAACAGTCTTACAAAGCAAGTTGCATGTTTATTACATACAACACGTTTCTATTCTAGTCTATTTAAAAAGAAAAATGAAAGCTGTTTGGAATTCACAGGCAAATTAGCAGCAAGTTGTTTGAAAAAACACTGATTTAATTGGACTTTTGTCAGGCACATATACATCAATCTCATTGAAGCACTGGCTGATTTCTGCAGGAGATGCAATGACACAGGCTATGTGGTTCTAGAAGAGATTTACCTCTCAGTTATCAAAAGCTGGCCGGCTGGTGGTGGTAATGGAGGCCCAAGGGAAGGAGTAGAAGTGATGGTTGATGGGAAGAGGAGGAAACAGTCTTCATTCTGTTCAGACAGGAAACGCTTATCTGGGATGCATTGACCTGAGGCAGAAAAGCCATAGAGCCTGCCCTCTGGCCCTTGGCTTGGAGGTGAGAACTCAGCCGTGATGGGTGAACCTGACCCAACTTTAATGTTCTGACTGCTAAGGAAGTACTCTAGTTGCAAACATGAATTAGGTAACTGTGTGTGTGTGTGTGTGTGTGTGTGTGTGTGTGTAACTGACCATCACATCCTGACTGTTTAAGGCTGTTCCCTTTGAACCTGCACAGAGCTTCTCGTCTTGATGTGATTCAGACTTTAGTCACCAGGTTTCTATGTGTTAGGTTTCTGCGGAGAAAAGCATACTGACCTGGTCCTAAATGGGGTCTTTGTTCTGGGATCTGGACTACCCCGGCATTAACAGGGCATTAAGGTTGAGGAGTTAAAGGCCCTAGAGACTCTGGCCCCATGAAGTATGAGTGCTACTTCTTTGTACCCTCTCCTTTCCGCAGAACCAGCCTCCCCGCAAGCAAGTCCTGTTCAACTTACCCCTGAGCACTGCCTGCTGCCTCAGCCCATCACAGCCTTGCTGTTCCAGAACCACCCGGTCAGCCTGTTAGAACAACACTAAATAAGATCTTTCAAGCTCCCTCCCTCTCCCCTTCTCCTTCCCTCTCTCCTTTCCTCTCTTCCTCCCTCCCTTTCTCCCTCTTTCCCTTCCTCCCTCCTCCCTCCCTCCCCTTCTCCCTCTCCCTTTCCCTCCCCTTTCTCCTTCCCTCACTCCCTTCTTCCTTCCCTCTTCCCTTCCTCCCTTCTCTTTTTCTCCCTCCCTCCCTCCACACACACACAAGCATAGAGGAAAGAGATAGGGGCTCCTGTGGAGGAGAGGAGAATCTAGTGCATGACGTGGGAATTCAGGTTCCCTCTCTAGCATCGCCACTGTACGGCCTTGCCTCAGTTTCCCCATCCATGGGCTGGGAAGGTTGGCAATGTCCCGTGATCACCTCAGCTGGACCGCATTTGACTGTCTCTGGCCCCAGAGTGTTTAATGGAAGAAGGAGTGGCTGCCCAGAGCTTCCTCCCCAGGCAGCCAGAGAGGACATTCTTTCCTGTGCCCACATATGGAAGCAATTTCTAGATTAGCCAAAGCACTTCACTGCTGAGCTCACCCGAGACACAGAAGAGCTTGGTGGTGGTGAAGTGGAAAAAGAGAAGAATCCTGTGTGCATTTTCTGCCACAGTAGCTTTGATATAGACTCTCTTGATCTGCTTTTCCATGCTCAGGCAGGGTAAGGCTTAGGAAATTTCATAGAAAAATCCTGATAAACAAAGTGTACACTGAGCTGACTGCTTGTCCCTAGAGGCCAAAAACCGGGGAGGGAGCTAATGGGACCTTGATTTCCTGAATTTGTCCCCAGTGTTTGTTGTCATCTTTCACTGATTTGTTAAAATGAGGACTGTTACAGCTGACTTCAAGGTTCTCTGCAAACTTGCATCAGGAGACATCAGTGAGAGGCTTGGAAGGGAAACTTTTATTCGTTTCTTCTGTGCTGAGTGAGCCCTTCACTGACAAGTGCTCTTCTGAATTCCTCTGGGGGGGAAGTCGTTGTCCACAAAGCTACAAGCTGGCAGCCTTTGCTCCTAAACTCGAGCGGGAAAAGGGCCTTTTTCTAGGGCAAGACTTTACTCGGAAAGCCTTAGCTATTATCCTGACCCTTAGGTTCCTTCACGCCGTACTTACACCCTCCCACCCTCTTCTGACCTTAATTCCAGGGAAGGAGAGTACTGAAAAGGACGCATTTAAACAGAAATCGTTCTTGTTCCCCTTTCTGTGCCTGTTGCTTCTCTACTGCCTAATCTCCCACTGGTGTGAAGGGTTCAAAAAATAATTTTGTAAAGCAGAGATAGTTTCTTCTAGAGATGAAATCTGAGTAGTTGAGGATACATTTGTGTTTTACCAATACTGGTTAGATGTATTGAACTAATGTACTCACAATGTACTCATATTTCTTTCCAATATTTTCTGGAAAATGTTCCCCAGATCAAGACAGTAGGCTGATGGATGCCAAAAGCTTCATAGCAGGGAACACATTCTTCATTTGTTTTGTTTCTCTGCCTGCAGTACAGCGCCTTCTGGCTGAGCACCCTCCTGTTCCCCTTAGAGGGAGCATGTTTACCATGAAGTCGCAGTAGGGTTACAGCGCTCATCTGGGGTTCTGCTCCTAGGGCTGAGCCCCTAATTCAAGATGCTTGCCTGGGAGCATGGTCATCATTCTACCCATGGATTTCCCCACTCTGTAGAATCACAAGTCCCATGACCGCCGGCCTCTGTGCTTTATTCTCTGTGTGCTAAGTAGAGGTTAGGAGCCTCCACTGACCACAGGCCCCTTCTTGCTGCTGATGTGAACTTCACCTGTGGTGGCACACACAGGTGTGCCTGCAGTCAGTCTGTTTGTGTGTGTGTGTGTGTGTGTGTGTGTGTCTGTGTGTGCCTGTGAAGACCCAAAGTTTACCTCAAGAATCACCCTGGATTGCTCTACCTCCTTTTTGCTTTGCTCTGGGGTTTCCCAGGTTCCACCTTTCAGGGACCAAAGTGAAGGCCACCTCCATTTCCACCCAGCATTTTTAAGTGGAATCTGGGGTCCATACTCAGGTCTTTCTGCTTGCCAGGTTTAATCCCCGAGCCATCTCTCCAGCCCCTGCAGTCAGTTGCAATGGCACCCTGCTCTTGAAGTAAGGAAGACTCACTTCATCTGTTCTCTCCCTCCACAGGACATGTCCTGATCCTGAGCTTTGAAATGGCCGCACTCACACAAACAGGCATACCCACTGGCCCATAGAGTTGAGCCCGCATTCCACATGAGCACCCTTGTCTCTGCTCACTTCTCCACAGACCCGCCTGCTTCCACAGGCACTTGTCGAGTGCTTACTGTGGAAGCTTGCTTGAGGAAAGGGTCACATCCTACAAGGAAAAATGACAGTAAACCAGCAAAGCAAACAATTTAGATAAATTAAAGTAGCGATAAGGGCCTTGAAAACAGCTGACCGGGTGATGAGTGGGTGGTGGAGTTGCAGCTAGAGGGCTGTCAAGAAAAGCCCATCTGAGGATGTGGCTGAGAATTGAGATAGGAGTGGCTGGGGCCTGACATATGACATCTGGGGGAAGCTGCAGCATGCAGAGGAAATGCCAGATGCAAAACCCCCGAGGTGAGAACAAGCTGGACACATCCCAGGGGGAAAAAGTGTGGGCTGTGGAGAGAGGGGAGAGGGGCTAAGTGAGAAATGTGGCCATGGGCAGGTGCCCCCTGAGGCCTGTACATCCACCCACGTTCCATCTTGTAAGAAATAAAAAAGGCTGGATGAGGAGTAGCGGGGTTTTGAAATACAAGAAACGCTGCCTGCAGCCCCTTCATTTTCCTGTGATTTGGGGTGACCAAGACAGTCCTCGAGGTTTCTCTTTTTCATGTGTAAGACTTTTGGAAGACAGAAGTTGGGGGTCAAGTGTCTTCCTCTATCATTCTCCTCCATATTATTGAGGCAGCTGTCTCTCATTTGAACCAGAGCTCCCTGTTTCATCTAGTCTAACTCATTTGCTTCAGGGATCCTGACCTCAAGTGCTGGCACCATAGGCAGGCCGCTATGCCCGTCTGGCATTTATATGGTTGTATGGAATCCTAACTGATTGATCCTTATGCTTGTGCGGCAAGGGCCTTACTACTGAGCCATCTCCCCTTCCCCATCCTCAGGGTTTTTTCTCATTGCAACTCCCACTGCGTTTCATCTGCATTGGCTTTGATGTCATATACCTGAGAACTTGCTAGATTATAAAACTTATATCAATGGGTGTCTCATTGAGGAAATGGTTTTTTTCCCCATCAGCACTAACCGTCATCAGTCTCTCAGTGAGGCGTGGAGTCTCTTGAGATCTTTCCTCTTCCTTGGTGAAGTGTGGATGAGACAAATCTCATGTAGGTCTTGTGGAAATATACATAGCTGGGTACAGTGGGCCTGTCATGTCCAGAAGATAATGTCTGGATGCATCCCTGCCTCACTTCAGGCTGTTACAATATTACCACCCCCTCTTCTGCGTTTCCCGAGCCTTGGGTGGGGGGGGCAGAGGTTTAGATGTCCTGTTCAGGGTCAGCAATCCAAAGTCGCTTATTTTCTGCACTTTGGCCAGTTGTGCTTTTCTATAATAAACACCTTTCATTGCAAAAAGAAGCTTCTAGGTTGATACTAAGTGCTCTTGTGATCTGTGAGTATAATGACAAATGTTTAAAAGGCATTTTAATGTGGTGTCTTAATAGCTTGCACTCTCCCTAAGGTCTATCTGTGTTCTCCCCTTTCACAGATTCTTCTGGTTTACAGCACCAGGAGTGTGATCTCTGTTGAAAAGCGGGCCTTAAATCCAATCCAAGCACTGTTGGTTGTCCCCTCCCCGCTAATATTCATGCCACTGTTACACTGACGGTCACCTGTCACCAGGTCCATCTTATTGTTCAAGGTAGGGCCTCTCACCAAACTGTAGCTCACCAATTAGCAAAACGACTTGATCAGCAGGCTCCACAGGTCTGTTTGTTAGGGTTACTGACATGTGCTGCTGTGCCCAGATTTTTCACAGGGGAGCTGGGGCAGGCTCTTTGCCTAGTGTGCCATCGCCCCAGCCCCTATACTTCCATAAGATTTTGCTCTCAGCTGTCACTCTTAAGCATGTGTAATAGAAGCTCATGCTTTGTCAGCAGTGGGCAGGACACAGAAATTTATGCTAGATGTTCCACTCCTTGCACTTAGGGTCTGGAAATGGGTTTTTCTACTCACACAACACTGGAGATGCCAGATCCTTCCCAAACCTACTTCCTTACTCTAAGTCTCTATCATATGGAACTTATTAATTGGTGGTAGTATAAAAGGCGACAGAATATATTCTAAAAGAATGTAATTTTAGTTCTTTTTAAAAAATATTTTATTTAGTGTGTGTGTGTGTGTGTGTGTGTGTGTGTGTGTGTGTGTGTGTGTGTACCAGAGGGCACTGTGTGTCCCTGTGGAGGACCAAGGGAGATTTCAGGAATCATCCTGGATTGCTTCTACCTCCTTCTTGCTTCGTTCTGGAATTTTCCAGGTTCTGCCAACCACGGTAGGAAGTTTTTTTATGTGGGATCTAGGATCCGAACTCAGGATTTCTGCTTGTGAGACAGACTACTCTTAACCCCTGAGCCATCTCTCCAGCACAATAATTTTAGTTCTCATATAACAGTCTTTTTTCTTTCTGAAAGAGCAGCAGTGATTAGAAGTAACCCCAAATTCCACCAAGCCATTGTATTTGGAGCTGTCCTTTTCCTCCCTCTGCAAGATGGCCATGCTAGTATGATGCCTACCATTTGAGGTTTTTAAAGGGTCTCATGCATCCTCAACTATACTGTGATGTGCATTAGCTGTCTCTATGGACAGCAATATATTTTGGGGTGGTTGTAACCTATTGGATGCCTGGATTAAAGACATTGGGCAACTGTTTATTTTTACTAGCCCACTGACAAGTCAGAGGCTGTGTGTGTGAAAGCTGGCTGTTCTGGTCTTTGGGGGATGGTAGATTTTTCATACAGAACTGCCGCCCATGTTGACAGTGAAAAGGGAGTGGAACAGCCTCAGTTCTGCGATTTTAAGCAGTTTCCATTTGTTTGTTAATGTTCTCTTGTCAATCTTGGTTGGACTCCTTAGATTTAATGTCAGACTTGGAATCTCTTTAAAAAAAAAAGAAAAGAAAAAAGAGTAGGAAAATCTTTTCAATGGAAAATGTTTTAAAACCAAAGAAAAAGCAAAGGAAAAATGTAATATATTGTAATTGGAAGCTATTGGAATGAGTTCCTTTATTTCCTTTTAGTTCTACTGCTATTTTCTTTTGAACCTGCTATTTCTCTCTCTCTCTCTCTCTCTCTCTCTCTCGCTCTGTGTGTGTGTGTGTGTGTGTGTGTGTGTGTGTGTGTGTAGAAGAGGACACTTGAATGTGTGTGCCTGGGGAGGTCAAAGGGTGACATTGGGAACTGTCCTGGATTGCTCTATTGCTTTGCTTTGGAGTTTTCCAGGTTCTGTCTTCCAGTGTCAGAATTTCAGGCCACTGCCATTTCTTTATTCTTTCTTTTTAAATTATTTTATTTATTTTAGTTTTACCAGCATATTGAGTTCTAATCCCTACTTCCCTCTATCCCCCTCCCTCCCATCCTTGTCCCTTCCCTTCATCAACCCATTCCATTCCTTCCCACTCTCCTGCCTGGCTACTGCTATGGGCCCCAGGGCTCCCTCTGGCTTGTCTACTCTTGTAGAGTTTCAGGCCTCTGTGGCATACCAGGTTGCCTCTCCTGAGGCCAGCTTACTGACAGGGTAATTTCACTTCATCCAGCTCTATTACATTGTATGTTCTTATCTATAGTTGATGGGGACATGTTGGTATGTCAGTCATTATGCAGGTCTGGTAAGGACAAGTCTCACTGTAATGAGTTCCTAGATGCAGCAGTCTTATCTTGAATGAAATGTCTTGTCCAACAGTGAACTGTCCCATCTTTAGGTTCTTATAATCTTACCATCCTTCTTCTACAAGATTCCCTAAGCCTTAGGATGGGGAGAGATTAGGTTGGCCTGATGCTGGGTGAGCATTGCCAGGTCACTGGTATTCTGGATTATGACTGGCCATTGTTGCCCACTTCACTGCTCTTCTACTGGCCTAGGCTCTATCCTGTCAGGGTGTGGAGATTCTCTATTTCTGTTGTAGAAGACTTTCTAGGCTGAGTGTTAACTGTTCTTCAAATCTATGGGTATAATAGCAGCTATTTACAGAGCAGTTTGGTGTACTATCTTTTTACCTATAGGTTCATGGGCTGTTTTTCTTGTTGATCTATTTCCTTTCTTTTTTTTTTAGGTTCTTGTTCTAGTTAACAGTAACAGGAATGTGTTCCATTCTGACAAGAGGTCTTGAGTTCAGTTGTTGGATGTCTCTTTGATACTCATGCCATTATTACACTGGTGTTTACCTGTTGCTATGGTGATTTTTATTGTAACTTACAGATCTCATGATTTGATGGAGCCTGTTATTATTTTTCTCCCCTAGTAGATTCTATAGAATTCCTTAGTACTGTGTAAGTGATCCAGCAAGGAGAAAGTATTTTTGTCCATGTTCTGTGATCTATTTTGTTGCGTCTTTGCCACTGCCATTTCTGATCAATGTTTTTATGTGGAATCCTGGATCCGAATTCAGGCCCTTTTGCTTTCAAGGCAAAAAATTTAGCCCCTGAGTCATCTCTCCAGTCCTGAATCTGCTGGGTGACAGAAAGAGATTCAGTTCGCAAGGCTGAAAAGTTCAAAGGTGAAAGGATTTAGAGAGAAGTTGAAAAAAAAAGAGGGGGGGGGAATTAATCCATGACCGAAGGCATGATGAAGTTTTTAAAAAGACAAGTTTTGCAAGATGAAAAAAGAACAGAATAAAAAGATAATGGGAAAGAAATAGTTTATCAGCTGTGGCATCTGTCATGAATTATCTTAGAATCTTGTTCTTTTTTCTACTCTTTCACTTACATTCTAAATATTAGAAAGTAACATAAGTGTTTTTTTTTCCCTTCTGAAGACCTCAGTAAGTAAAAAATGAACCCTTAGATAAGATTTATTGGGCTGGGGAAATGGCTCAGTGGTTGAAGCTTTTGTCTCATAAGCAAAAGGACCTGAGGTCAGATCCCCAGATCCCACATAAAAATGTCACTTGGAGATGATAGTAGCCTGTAATTCCAGGCCTGAAGGTGGAGGCTAGAGACCCTCAGAGCAAAACCATAAGGAGACAGAGCAATCCAGGATGATTCCCAATGTCACCCTTGGACCTCCATAGGTACATACACTCAAGTACCCTCTTGTACACACATATACATGCACATGCAAAATAAAAAAAGGATAAGATTTCTTGCTATATAAAAAGAGGAAATGAACAGTAATTTCATTAAAATAAGCTCTCATCCTTTCATGGAAAAAGAGGCTTATTGGAAAAAGAAGGGATACGCTAGCAGCTAAAGCGAATTAAGAAAAACTTGAGTAGAATACTTTGTTGTCTATTCTCAAGTGATCTGACAGAGAAATATTGGTAGCCTCAGAGAATAGAGGAAGAATATATCCTCATGATCAATTTTTAATAAACATAAATGGTATGATAAATTATTCATGAGGGAATGGTTAAAGCATTAAACAATGAAGAATAAATAATTTAAATGATTAAAAATTACCTGTCATATGTGATGTATGAGAACTCTTAAATTTTATCTTTAAGGAAACAGAGCAGGATTTTTAAATGGGGTTTTTTCAGAAAAGAGCTATTGAAGGAGAAGCATGCAGTTTGTGTCTAGCACAGTTGTTGAGTACAAAAGTGCCCAACCTTCTTGTTCCTTTCTCTTATGCTTTCCCAGCTAAGTATGTGAGAAGCATTCTTGTGGCAAATGGTCCTCTATCAGTGACCAGTGATCCATATATTGATCAGTTTGTAGTAGATCTTTTTCTAAACACTCAGGACAAGTGTCAGGAGTACAGTGGACTCAGTTTCCCCTGTAGTCACATTCCCCCAGGATTCTCAGATGAAAGGAACTGTCTTCCATGTAGCCACTGCCCCAGGGACAGTATCATTTCCATCCCAGAGAAGTGACATCAAAGACATGTTCTCTTCACATTGCCTCTCACCCTAATAAAGACTCATTCATCAGAAGCATCTATTACATGACATGCATTGACTCCTTGAGGTCAAACATATCTATGTGTGAGCCCCATCTCTGCCCAGTAGAGGCTTGAACCTTTGTCATTTAATTTAATCTGCTTGAAGCTCCTTGTTATAAAATGGGTGCACAAATATCTATCACCAAAGGACTCCTGAACATAAAATAAGATACAAATAGCGTTGCTTAGCTCAGTGCCAGGAACAGAGTACATTCTCACTAGGTGTTTATTGTAACCTACAAAATCAGATAGTGAATGTTTACGACTTCAGAGAAGAATGCAATATAGGGTTGGAGATGAAATTTCATGCTACAACACTTGCCTAGTAACTACAAGTGAGAAATGCAAAATAGGCTAAAAGAATCAGGCAAGACTAAATGAATCCAGGAAATACCCATTACCTATTCTACATCAAAAATTATAGCTGGGAGGCTGAAAAAAAATGGCTTAAGGGTTAAGCCTCTGCCTCTCAATCAGAAGTACAGAGTTCAGATTCCAGGTAAAAATGCCAGATGGAAATGGCAGCGGGCTGTACTTTTGACCCTGGAAGGGATAGCCTGGGAAACTCCAGAGCAAAGCAGAGAGTAGGTAGGGCAATTCAGGGTGATTTCCAAAGTCACCCTTGGGCCTCCACAGGCACACACACACACACACACACACACACACACACACACGCACGCACATACACACACACACACACACACACACAGACATATACAAAACAAAAAAATTATAAGATGGCGAGATGACTTGGGTTAATAAGCCTCTGTCTCATAAGCAGAAGGACCTGAGTTTGGATCCCATCCAGATTCCACGTAGAAACACCAAGTAGAAATGGTGGCAGCCTACATTTCTGGCCCTGAAAGGTGGAGGCTGGGGAACTCCAGAGCAAAGCCTAGAGAAGGTAAGGCAATCCAGGGTGGTACTTGAAACTACCTTTGGTCTTCATGGGCACACACAGTGCTCTCTGATACACACAGGCATGGCGCGTACACACACACACACACAAATAAGTATTTTTTAAAAATTATAAGGTGTGGGTCAGTTTTTGAGAATGCAGCTTTTTAAAGATTATACTCAAATAACTTAGACAAGGGCATATGGTGGCCAATATTTCATTGGCTTTCCCACCTGTTTTTACTTCTGTGCTCACCTAGCTCTGGCAGGAACTTGAGTTTGCCACCTGAAGCAGAATAGTCTTCTGACTGAATAACATCTCTTAAGTTTCCCAACTCATTAAGTTTGTAGTTATCTTGGAGCATCCTTTTATTTCTGTTCACTGGTTTCTAGCCTGACAAGCAGTGTGGAAAGCAGCAGTGTGGGTCTAGGCCTGGGACAGCAATTCCGTGGTACGTAGGGTGTCAGCCAGTCTGGGTAGACATTAGCTGGTCTTAGGTCTAAGTTACAAGGCTGTCACTCAGGTTCTCTTGGCATTCCTCACAGCCCATCCTTCTGAGGAGAGCCCAGGGGCACTCAGAGCCAGGCAGAGGTTGCATACTTTCTGTTTGGATACCTGTCTTTGTATTAAAAATATTGCAAGAAGTGCATTTTTTAATACACAAAAGACAACTGGAAAGTTGAAGTGACTTCATCATTTTCAAGACGAGCAGTTAAGATAACTTTAAGTTCAGGAAAAGCATGTCTAGAAAATGCTTCCATGTATAGGAAGAAGCTTGTAGAAGGACAGAGAT
Source organism: Typhlomys cinereus (assembly GCA_023101885.1). Lineage (NCBI taxonomy): Eukaryota > Metazoa > Chordata > Mammalia > Rodentia > Platacanthomyidae > Typhlomys > Typhlomys cinereus. The sequence goes on along the minus strand of JALPQD010000523.1, from coordinate 802,419 downwards.
GGTGTTATATATCCTAGTGTCTGCCTTGAGAACTTTAAATTGCTCGGAAGGGTCATAAAGTCCCTGAACTGACATTTTTTTTCCTAAAAAATTAAAAACTCTCATATATTGTATGTATACAGAGTAGACTGTGGGTTTTAAGAATGAGGGATTCATGGCGCCTGTCCCTCATGGTATTCCACATCTAGAGTCCATGAGTTCCATTCTTTCTCTCCTCTAATAAACTCTACCTTAATCTTAAAAAAAAAAAAAAAGGAATGAGGGATTCCTCTGCTCCATTTGTGGGAGGCAGTAATCTCTCATCCCAAAGACAAGGTAGAAGTAGACCTAGGGGTATGGAAGAACTACAGTATAGTGGCCTGTGCTGGTGCTACAGCAGAGTGTAGGGCCACAGCACTACCTGGGAGGGTTCAAAAACTGATTGATGTCTCGGCCCACAGCAGGGTTGGCACTGCAAGAGGCAGAATGCCTCTCAATGGCTCTTGCCAGCATGGACAGTTTACTTATCATCCTGGCAGAGAGAACTGAATTTGGAGGGGCTGATCAAGGGTTAGGGTAGTTTATCACTGAACTGTAAAATTATGGCTGTAGCCATTATTGCTGGAAAAGAAGGATTAATTGGACATACACTGCTGGTTATAGACAGTTTCAGTAAAGTGAAGGTTCACAATCGTGGGTGAAATAGACTAGTCTCTATGGTTGACTGCTAGATTGTCTCATATCTTTATGTGATGGTTAGTTTGGGGATGGAGCAAGAGGAGTGGGAGTCAGAAAAACAAAACTGACCTTCTTACCATCCTAGACAAAGGGAGGCAGGACATGTCCACAGGGCTGCATGGGAATAAGACCAGAGCATCCTGAAGGGAGAAGACAGGAACAAGAGAAATATTTAAGCCAGACCCTTTATTGGCAAGGCAGGGCAGGACAGACAGATGGAGAAGGCCAAAGAATGTTGCCTCCCCAGCGTATCATAGGGTAGGTCAGCTCTGAGTTGGTTAGTGTATCGGAAGCCAGTTCCTTCCCTTCTCTAAGAATTGTCTGTGTCTTAGGACACAGGTGGTCTCTTCTGGTTAGAAAGGATTGATTGTTGTTGCTTTTCTAAGATGTCAAAACATCTTACACGTCTTATACACATACATACAGTGCACAAAAGAAGTAGCTGGCTGCCATTTATGGGATATGAAAAGTACATATTTTAAATACTGGAATCAAACCCAGCAGTGGCATGATGGGGCACCACCAACGGCCCTGAGGAGGAAACTGTAGGCCTGGGTCTCATTTCAGATGACTCAAGTGGCAGAATAACTGTCACCATTTAAACTGTTTTCTCTCCTCTTTCTGGCAGGAGAGTTGCATTGGGCTTAATTAGCAAATATGCTGCCATACAGGCTACACAAATAAGAAGTATATTCTGCATATCAACCTACAGATACCAGAGTTACTGTGTGTGTGTGTGTGTTATACATTTGTGTACAGCATATTAGAAGTCAAAGGTCATTCTAGATGTCATTTCTCAGGTTTCAAGATCACGTGTCTTACTGGATGTAGCTCACCTAGAAGGCTGCACTCACTGGGCAGCAAGCCCTAAGTGTCTGCCCCTGTCTGCACAGCTCTGGGATTCTACAAGCATCCACCATGCCTAACTTTTCCGTGTGAGTTCTGGGCATCACACTCAAGTTCCCATACTTATGTGGCAGACACTCGAGTGACAGAACTATCTACCCATCTCCTGAGTGCACTTTAAAAGCTTAATTTATGTATCCAGTTGTATACTCAGAAGCATAAATGTTCCTTATTACTAGGAAGTTTCACACCTACAAAGTCTAGTTACTAGAAATGCTGTCATGCTCTGATAAATATTATACAGTTCAAGTAGTAATTTTCCAATAACGAAGGAAGTAGAGTTTATTAAAAATAAAACCTACAATCAGCTCATGTAACATTCCATTAACCCCTCTTCAATTCATTCTACAATTGTAGTTCATGTTTCACAGTGCCCTTAAAGCTAAAATATAGCTTGTATACAATGTTCAGGAGACATATTTCAGTCGACACACTTAGTATTATTGCACTGAGATGGCTGATTATTTCTATATGTAAATTTGTCCTTGGAAGTTAATTAGTGGGTATTTATGTTGCTTTTAGTACATAAGTATGTCATTGTGGGAGGTATGTAGCAGTAATTTAGTAAATTTTAGACACCACCCAGATTGCCAGCTTTATTTCTAGAAGTTGATTGAGACAAAGAAAATAATAGATGCTGATATACAAAATATAGTGTTTCTCATTCATTATGATTGTCACTAATTAATAAACTCTTGACAGATGTTAGTGTTTTGTAAATTTACTTCCTTTGCAGAATCCTGTAATTTAGCCTGTCTGGAGCCACTTCAAAATCAAAATCACAGTCCAGAAAAAAAATGTGATAAACACATGAGACTGAGTTTGATGTTGCTCAGCTGGATATGACCCACACTCTAATTATGACCTGAATTAATCGTGTCAGTCACAGAACGCCCGTTCCAACACCAGAGGCCTTTAAGAAGAACATGTCCAGGCTTTTCTAAAAGGTGTGACTTAATGAGCTTTTTAAAAACTCTGTGTGTATGTGTGTGTGTGTGTGTGTGTGTGTGTGTGTGTGTGTGTGTGTGTGTTGCACACATATACATGCATGTGCCATGGTGCATGTGTAGAGGTCAGAAGATAATTTGTAGAAGTTGGTTCTCTCCTTGTACCATGTGGGTTTCAGGGATGGAATTCAGGTGGCCAGGTTTGGCAGCAAGTACCTTATCCACTGAGCCATCTTGCTGCTCAAAGCATGACTTAAAGGTCTTAATACTTTACACCATATAAACAATTTCTCCAAAATTCTACCTATTCCTCTTCCTTTTATTGATTTCTTTCATTGGTCCATTGCCTCTTAGTCTGCCTTTGCTTCTCTCAACACATAGTTCCTCACCAGCTCTAAAGCTGTCCTTATTTGTCATGGAGATGTACTTCATTTTTTTCTTTTTGATCAGACACAATACTTCACACTTCAGAACAAAATGCACACCTATGTGCTGACTCAAAGCAGTCTTTTGGGGTATTGTTTCTATTTTCCTGTTGGATTGTATCTTTCTAAGATGACCTACAACTTCATTCTCCCTGGTTCCCAAGCCTCCTTTATTTTTTTTTTCCTTTATTTTCTTGCCATGTAAGCATGAGGACCTGAGTTTGATCCTCCAGAACCCATGCAAAAAGCCAGATGTGTGGTGTATATGTAATTCCAGGTCTGGGGAGGCAGAGACAGGAAATCCCTGGAGTTTGCTAGTCGGTTCAGTGGGAGACCCTGTTTAAAAAAACAATAATAATAATAGTTAAGATGAAAAGTGCCTGAGAAAGATACCTAATGTCAACCTCTGGCCTCCACACACAAGTACATCCACACGTGCACACACACAAACACACGTATGCACAGATATACTCGTATAAACAAAAGGAACAGCAGGTGGACACTGGCCTCTCTCAGTTCTTAGCACCGTTTGGCTACATCTGGAGTTCTATTTCTGGGGTTTCTTACGACACACCTTGAACAAAAGGCTTTTTAGGAACAAAGAAATTTACCATTTCCTTTCTATTTTTCAATTAACAATAAAGGTGAATGAAGGGCCTGGTCATTTAGAATTCAATTGCACGATGTTGGAAGGGGCCCGCTTTATTATTGGCACTAGGCCCTGTGGTATGTCAAGGAATACCCACACTAGGTAGGTACGTAATCCAAAGACTTGATAATCCTGGCTTCCATGACATTACAGTGGCATCAGTAATGTGTCAGTGTGAACTAGCAAGAGGAGAACTTTCTTGATATTTCAACTTCCTTAGCTCCCAGGGCTCAGAAATGGTGAGACTGATGGAGAAAGTCTTTGCATGACATAATGCTCCAAAAATCCCTTTCCTGTTTCCGGAGGAAGCAGTTGCTCTGGAGTCCGCCTGGTTTCTGACTTACACTGTGAAGCAATGACCAACATGTATTTCACAGCACTCGACGGCGCCCTACCCAGCCTGTGCACAGAGCTCACGAGCTCAAGTTTCTCCCAGACCATCAAGGAGACCATTTTGGAGTGTGCCCTTGAAATGACTGGACATGAACTCAGAAACTTTGGGCTCAAATCCCAATTTTATTGCTTATTTACCATTTTGAGCAAATCTCTCCAACTCTTGAAAAGTTACTCTTTCCATTTGTAACATGAGAATAATAAAATAATTGTGTTATATCAAAAACACTTTTTTTTTAACCACTTCTTTATGTTCCTAACAAAATTTCTGACCAGTAAATTGAATTACTGGTAGAAGTTTCAGTTTGTTTCTAGACCTTTATTACTATTTCTTCTTCTTTAATACCTCCGGAGTCTCTAAAAAATCAGATATGAAATTTAGATGTCAGTCTTCATTTAAATGTATGCACGTGTAAAGAGGCACAGTCACTATGTGCACGTCATGACCAGAATTTCCTCCACCCTAATTATATCAAAGCTTGAAAAGATAATGACCTCATTTTTAGAAAAGACAAGGTTGCAGATTCTCATGTACCACTGACTTCTTAGCTAAACATCAGGACGTGCAGAATTCTGGCCTCTCAATAAGTTTAGCAACATTATTTTCTCAATTGAGTTACTTAACTCTTTAGAGTATGTGTACATTCTTATGTCTCTGCCTGATTCTAGAATAGATGCTTTAGTTGATAATGATTTACTGATGAAGTGATTGGAAACTGTCATGATAGCCTCCCTCCTGCAGGTACTTTTATTCATCTTTCCAGTGCCCGGATATCTCAGAGCCCAAAGGTTGCAGAGATTCGTCAGGATGTTCTTGGCTCTGTGCTAGCTTTAGGTTCCTGCCTGCCCTTCTTTTTCACACTTACCCACATTATTGGATAAGCGTGCTCCATGTGCTACCATGGAGGTATGGTAGTAGTTTCTAAGGCCTGGTTTTGGTGGTGAACTCCTATAATCCTAGCACTCAGCAAGCTGAGACAGGAGGATCACAAATTTGAGGCCAACCTGGGCTACAAAGTAAGATCCCAGCTCACATCTCCTCCAATGTCTGGGTGATGGCATCCTAGCGTGATTAGCATGAGGCTGTTATTTCATTTCCTTAAACAATGGACTCCCCACTCTCCAGGATCAATGTTTTCAGATGTTTACCTCAAAAGGTCACATGCATTTGAAAAGTATGGGTCAAAATTGTAAACCATTTAATATTAGAACACACATACATATTCAGGGTCAAAGGGCATGACAACAATAAAATAGCTTGGTCAGTCCGTAAAAGTAAAGGAAAGGGGAAAAAAAAAAGATAATGCAGCAATACATGTAGTAAATGACAGGAATAAAGTAAACATAATGACAAATGTGAGTCACCTAAATTCCTCTAATAAAACTAGGTATTCTCAAGTGGATTAGATGATACATGGCTGGGGGAATAATTCAGCGGTAGAACGTTTGCCCAGAAGGCTTGAAGCCCTGCTTCAACCCTCAGTCCTGGAAAAACAAAAACTATCTGACTGTGTGCTGTCTTCAGGATTGCTGTACACCAAAATTACATAGAAAAGATGCAAATAAAGGGATAGCTCACAAATGATAAGTAGCAAGACAAAAATAAGAATGGGCATTAATATTAAAATATGAAAGAATAAAAACTAAAAAGCTTAAGCAAAGTAGCTGAGTATAAATCCTAGGAGAAAACATATCCAGCATGAACATTTAGTGTGACTTAATCCTATTACTTAATTATATAAATAAAATCTGTTAAAAATGAAGACTAAAACAGACAAAATATAAGCAATATATAAATATACAAATAAAGTTTACCATAAATATGTTAGGACAGTGTAACAAAAACCTTTCAGAATTTGATAAAGGAAACAAAATATGTAGGAGAGACTGGGTAATATCAATATCAGTAATAACTTAACCTAACAAATAAGAAACGTAATGAAAACTAATAGAATTTTTACAAAATAACTAAAAGCTAGGTAAAGTTTGTTTTCCAGCTGACTGAAAAAGGGCATGAGTTGTCTATGTGTAACAACAGAGAAATATTGAAATTTTGTGGGCTTTTTGAGATAAGGTTAAAATATTTTAATATCATTTTAATTGACACAGTTAAATGTATTTATGAGTTACAGTCTAATATCCCAATACTTGTACATAACACATGACAAGATATATATGGTATATCTGTCATCTCATACATTTATCATTTTTTTGTGTTGTGAACACTCAGGATTCTCTCTACTGCTCACTGCTTTGAAATATGCAAGTAGTTGTTCATGGCCACAGTTACCCAGCTGTGCGCCAAAACGTTTGATGTTGTCCCTCTTCTTCAGAAACACATTGCACCTGTTAGCTGTGCCCTGTCCATCATCTGCCAGTCTTCCCAGGTTCCAGAATCAATACTCTGTTCTCTATTTCTGCAAGGTGAACTTGGTTTTCACATTTAAATGGGATCATGTAATATTTGTCCTCCATCTCTTGAATTATTTCAGTTAATGCCTTCCAGTTCCACCTGTGTTGCTGCAAGTGACAGGATTTCATTCTTTACTGTGACTAATATAGAGAATGTGTGTGTGTGTGTGTGTGTGTGTGTGTGTGTGTGTGTGTGTGTGTGTACTGCATTTCTATCCATGGATAGACAGCTATGCTAATTCTACCTCTTGGCTCTTGTGGATAGGATTGCAATGAACATGGAGGGCTGGTATCTTTTCAGTATACTAGTTTCCTTTTCTTTGGATGCATACTAGTAACTGAAATGCTGGATCTTGCAGGAGTTTTCTTTCAATTTTTTTTTGAGGAACCTCCATGCTGTTTTGCATAATGACTATATGAGTTTACATATCCACTAACAATATATGCAGGTTTCCCCTTGCTTTGCATCCTCAGCCAGTATTTGCTATTTTTTGTTTCTTGTTTTCGATAACTGTCATTCTAAATAGGGTGAGATGCTATCACGTTTTGTATTCTTTAATGTTAGGCAGAGCTGAGCTCAAAAATTGGCTTCAAACTTATCAGGAGACTCTTTGCTGTAATGTACAGTTGATCTACTTCGTAGGATTGTAATGAAAATTAAATGAAAGCATGTATGTAAAGCACTTAGTCCAGTGTCTGCATGTAGTGAGTATTTGGCACATGATTCCTGAAGAAAGCCAGCATGCAGCATCTCTTTCTGTCCCTTCTGGTGCTGGTGAGATGTCTGGCTACCTTTTACACAGGAGTGAGTCAAAAGTAGTGGCTTCCATGAGAAGGCCTCCAGCTGAGGAACCAGTGGCTGTGCTCGATGGCTGTGGGGAGGGGAAGAATCATTATCCTTGGATGGCGTGGCCCTTAGTAGGTTGTCCATGCCCCAGTGGTTGTTCCTATACCCCTGCACATTGGGGCAGCACTGATGCGACTTTGTGGGTTATTTAAAAACAAACACACAGACAAATAAAAACAGGACATGAAGGTGGAAGGGGACTAAGTTAGCTGGAGTCAGCAGGTGTAAGAGGGTTGATATGATGAGGATATGTTACATCTATACTTATTCCCTGACACATGTAAAAATAACAAGGAATAAGTAGAAATAAATTTTTTAAAATCATTTTTACAGCAGTCAAAGTCTGACTGCCTGGATGAACAGGTTGGACATTTTGTCTGTAACCGTTTGTGAAATATACTAGTGGTAAATTGTTGGGTTAGTCTCTGTCCATTACAAGAAAAAAAAAGTAATGTTCCCAAAGTAGTGGTTCATTGCTGGAGAGATGATCCTGACCTTAGAAGGGAACGGAGTGCCCTGCATTCATCCACTGCCGTGAGAAGAGAAGCAAAAGTAAGGAATCATCCCCACTCCACCCCCAACCTCTGCCTGCTACATCAGTGCATGTGCGCCTTACACACCAGGCTGGACCTTCCCCGGGCCTGCAGCAGGCCACTTGCTCCTCAGACACGGTGATGGAGTCACAAGACAGTGAGATCTGACGAAGGGGACACAAAAGGAGTGTAAGCCCAGCAGAGAAACTTATAGCTCCCCTCTCGTACCTGTGTTTGACTTCATCAGAATTTGTGGTCTCACAAAAGTTAGAATGATTAAGAATCTTTTTTAAACGTCTATAGATGATATATCAAAGTAATTTAATAAATATATTTGCTCAGTAGGGAAAAACAGCCAGTGAAAACAGTTAATGATGTCCATCAGTCGAACAAGAGTTAATCGGCTGCTGTTTCCTGTCCCCTGTGACACCATCAGATATCAGGTGTTCCCTCAAGCTGGTGTCAGGTAAAGAGGGGAAAACACAGATATTAAATGGGAACTTTACCAAGTGGAATTAAAAAAGTGTAGAATTTCGGACCAGTGAGATGACTCAGTGGGTAAGGCATCTGCTTGCAAACCTGGCCACCTGGATTCCAGCCCTGGAAGAAGCCCACAGGGTGCATGTGTGTGTCCCCTTCTCTCTTGTAAATTAATAAAAACACATTTTGAAACCGTAGAATTTCACTTGATTAGTATCGTGATTTTGATGTTTTGCTGCTGGTGGTTACCAAACTTTTTTTTTCTTTTCTGGAAGCACTGGGGATTGAACCCAGAGCCTCTGTGTACCAGACAAGGACTCTACTACTGACGTATAGACCTAATCCTCACAGCTAACTTTATAAAGACAGTTCAGAATGTTTTATATTAGTAAATGTATCTAAGACTAATAAAAGCTGAAGGCAGTTTTTCCCTCTCAAGCCCATGGACTGTTTTCTTTTATTCTCTTGTTAAAATGAAATCATGAACAGTGAGGGAAGCATTATATATACAACATGAGCTAGAAAGTTAAGGAAGTCTCAAAAGTAAAAAAATAAAAAATGCAGAGGTACAAAAAAAGCCAACTGAAAGAACTCCCAGTAGTAAAAGCTGGAAGAAGAAGGGCATCAAAATAAAAAGGGGGTGTCCAGGAAGCCATGCTAATACAAATAAATTGGCATATGTTGAGAAGAGACAAGTCTTCCATGCTGAAGAAATGCCAAATAATTTAAATGATCATTCTATCCCCCAAAGACTTCCTCCAAAGCGCAAATTATGGACAGGTAGGTGAAGGCAGAGCAGTTTGGAATTGAGAACAACCATAGAGAAACATCACAGTTGCTACCCCAGGCAGGTGATGAAGGCTAAATAGTATCAAAACATGTGATTAAAATTCTGCCTTACCTATCTATTCTTCTGAAGAACCCATGACTTTAGCCTCATGAGAAACACACCAGACGAATCCCCTGTGGTCACCATTCTGCAAGATACCTAACTCGAACATCTCAAAACCAGCACAATCATCAACAAGAAAGTGTGAGAAGCTGTTACAACCAAGTGAAGCCACAGAAGTCCTGATGACTACACGTCATGTGGTTTCTACAACAGAAGAAAGTACACTGAAAACTAAGAACATATAAACCATGGGCTCTAGCTAATGATATTTCAACAGCCCCTTATTCACTTGTTATATTAACATATGTGAAATGTTAGTAATAGAGGAGATGAGGCGTAGAATTGATGATCTCTCCAATTTTCTACAAATTGACAACTGTCCTGGAAAATAAAATCTTAAAAATTCTAAACAGAAAAAAAAATATTCATGGCCAAAAAACCAGATTGGGTATTATCAAACTTTTACTGTACTATACAGGACACAGCCTTAGCAGAACAACTGCTTTGCTGAAAATAGAACTGGAAACAGAACTCAATATATGAGATTTTTAAATATACCCATATTTATTATTTCTCATCCAAGTAGTATTTTTTTTCTACAAACTCTTTTGCAGCATCTGGTTCTTAGGTGGCAAAGGGTTACCATTATTTGTATTTTAAAGCTAACGCCACATCTATAGCTTAGACAGCCATCTCACCTCCACTGGCTAATCCAAATGCACAGCTTGGTCTGAAAACCAGCCCTCCGCTGTCAAGATGGAAGGCAGTTACATGTGTCCTCAAAGCCAGAGCTACAGCCGTGTCGAGACCCACCTCTGAAGGCTGTCCAGTGTGCACTCAGAATCTGCTTCTTCACTGGGGCGGTTCACACAGAACCCGCATTGTTAGTTACAGGATAATGCTTTCAAGACTTGAAACATGTCTACAGTTACCTTGCTGAAATCCAAAAGACAAAAAATCCCTTTAAAAGCATTTTATTTTTCAAAAAAAATCATGTCAGAGCAGCCCAAAAGAAACAATTTTGGGGTTTTTGCCCTGAGTCAAGTTGTACAAATTGGAGAATATTCCCGCTGGTCCAGGATATGGTTTTATTCCCACACACCACTTCCTATATCCACAAGCTTCCTAGAGCTGGAGGGACAATAAAGGCGACAGAAAGGACCTGACACAGAGGCTAGAAATGGAGCCCTTGGGGTTCTTGCTCAGTGTCTATTCAGAGTCCATCCTGTCTTCCCTGCTGCCCAGGGCACATGGGGGCACAGCTAGGCACTCTCTCTCTGGCGCTCTGCCAGATTAGCATCATAGTTACATAGACCAGGGAGGCCAAGGATACAGTGGCTTTGTTTTCTGAATTGGGGCACATCGTCTGCATGTGAGCTTGAGACTGTCCCAGGAGATTCAGGAAAGTGAGAGCCAAGACCTGGGTGTGTTCCCTTGGTGGTATGAGCACATCCCGGGGGCAGCACCATTGACGGTCCTTCCTTTGAAGTCTTCAGAGTGAGCAGTAGTGCCAGAGGCTGCCCTGACGGCAGGCGTGTGCCCAAGCCCCAACTTCCAGAGCAGCGGGCTGCCCTTCCTCAGCTGTGGAGTCCCACCCACAGGCTGGAGACCCTAAGGCTTAGCACTCTCTCTCTCTCTCTCCTTTCCCTCTCTCCCTCAGCTTGGAGGAACCAGAGCCTCAGAAAGCACACTGCCAACCTTGTCTTCTCTTTACTTGTCCCCCTTGAACATCCAGAAGTCAAGGAACCCCTGCGGGGATAGGAACCATTTCTATAGGCGCAGGGTTATCCCATGTGAAAAAGCAGCTGGCTGATTTTATCACATGCCTCTGAGCAGTTAGAGAGGCAGTAGAAGAAGGTGCAGGAGGAAGTGCAGTGTCACATGCAGCAGCCCAGGAAGAAGGGCAGAGGAGCGCAGGCACTGGACTCTGTGACTTCCACGGATTAAAACAACGCAGGTCAGTGCCTTTCCCCCTCAGACAGACCCTTCCTCGCTGCTCTGCAACACCTAACCCATTCCCCCTCCCTGAGCTGCCTTTAACGATTTCTCTAATGAAAGGAAACTGCTCTGGCTTTGAATAGAGCAGCCTGTGCTGAGCTGGTAACCGCACGTTGTTAGAGGAACAGAGATATTGAGCCATTATGGTGAAAATGAAATTCGCAGAATCACTTGCTTCCTTGTTAGAATGTTTCTGCCTTTAAAAGAAAAAACCTTCCCATGTTCATTAAGTAAGTTATTTCATGGGATGCAGCACAAATCTAAAACGGGACATATCGACTTGTTTGCAGACATGTGTGGGGCATCTGCAGGGTGTCAGAGAATAGAAATACTGAGTGTAAAAACATGTTGTGAGGCTGCATGCAAAAGTTCTCATTTTTGACTTTTTCCATCTCACAGAATGTATCTTTTATCTCGGATTCTATCACAAAATAACTTCTCATTCCTGTAAGTTTTCTGTTTTTTTCCTCTCTTCCTCCTTTCCTTTCTTTCATTTTCTTTTTTTCTTCTCTCTTTTTTTCTTTTACTTCCTTTCTTCTTTCTTCCACAAACTGGGAGCAGAGACGGGTAGAGCAACTTGACGGTGGATGAGGAAGTTCTTGGTTTAAGAAGCAGCACAGCCTGGAGTTAAGCCGAGTGGGGTTTGCAGAAGCTATGAGACTTGGTAGTTAAAAGAGCTTTCTGCTTTCCTTTCTGCACTTCCAAAAGAAAGAAAGAGTTGAAGAATCTACCAAAAGTCAGAAGGATGGGTAAAAGGTTGGAAAAGAGGTGCTCAGAAACATCTCACCACCTCCAGAACTTTTCCTTCTGAAGCCAGCGAAGGGCAGTTTCGTGAACAGCAAATCAACCCAAGTTCTGTCCCAGCCACGGGCTGCCTCCAGACCTTTATGAGCAAGGAGAATGTCTCAAGTCTGAGTTAAGAGAAGGAAGTTGCTTCATTCTTGGTCTGTTAAATACTAGCCAAAGAGGTTGCTGAACATTTTCTGGATGTTTTGGAAAACATGCTGAGGCTGGGGCTGGGGTTCAGTTGGTAAAGTGCTTGCTTGACGGACACAAAGTCCTGAGTTCAATCAGCAACACGGAAGCTGGGTGTGGTGCCGCTTATCTGAAATCTCAGCCGTTAGGAGGTGGAGGGAGGAGAACCTGGAATTCAGGATCTTCTTTGGCTCCATATGCAGTTGGGGTCAGCCTAGGCTCCAGGAGGCCTTGCCTGTGTTGATGTGTCAATAGCAGCAGGAGGTAATGAGAGGAGACAAGATTAGAGCTTCCTGTTCTCTCTCTCCATTCCAGCCTGAATGTTCTAACTTAGGGGTTCTGAAAACAGGAGGGGTGACTGGTTAATGGACTCACGTGTTGTTTATATTCCAGTAATGCAAAAATAACTGGGGTGGTGATGAAAGTGAAAGATCATGGTTGGTTATGTCCTCAAGATTGCAACATATTTTTCATTTTTTACTATCACATTGTGTAAGAAAACAGAGAGGAAGTTGATGCTAAGGGAGGGCTCTAAGCAAGGATCTCAGCCCTGTTGTTTCCCTCAAACCCTCACTAGTGCTGACAGAAGTGGTACATGGTTTCACCAGGTGTGCAACGGGGCACACTGAACCATACTTGCCATTGGAGTGCTTAGGTCAAGTGCCTGGTGCTGACAACCATAATAGGAATTGCGGCGGGATGGCCTCTTGTGCTGCCTTTGAGCACCAGGAGGAAGCTTCCAGCTTAACAATGGCTGGCTGTCCCCGGAGAGCTCTTTTCTTGGTTTGGTTTTGCTTTTTTAAGCCTGTCAATAGAGTTTTGCGGCTCCAGGAGTTTCATATTATGTTAATCTGTTGCTCACAGGAGAAAGGAGGTTTTTCTTTTTGTTAAAATATTTTCCAGATGGACTTGATGTCGTGTGTGTGTGTGTGTGTGTGTGTGTGTGTGTGTGCGCGCGCGTGCGTGTAATTCTTTCAAAAGCTGTTTCCATTTCTTCTTCTCTCCCTAGGCATTTCTTGGCCCCCTTCTCCAGCTTTCTGTTTTCACTATGTTTTTTTCACTATATTTGAAATATTAAAAAAAAAGTTTCTGAAGGGTCATCTTTAGTCAGTATCACTGATCACTCTCCTTTACCCAGTCTAGAAGGGTGTTGAAACAAAAGTGGGTCCTGGGTGGAGGATGGTGGATCATGCTGGGTGTGGAGAGCCCAGGAGTAGTGGTTATGCCTGTAATTTTTAGGCAGGAGGTACTGCCACACTGAACCCTTGAGCTCAGGTTTAAAATAAAAAGTGGAAAGATGAATAGTCATCTTTAAGTTAGAGAGAAAATGGTGGATTCTACGGGGGAGGGACCATATAAATACATTATTGAGTTCTCTAAGTAAAAAGAGGAACAGGGCCATAAATCTTCCTTCTTCCCCAGATCCTGATAGTTGCGGAATATTATCCCCAAAGATTCTCTCCCACACAATACAAGAGTAACACTTTAAGTCAGTAGTCACTGATACTGGGGAGTATTCATGTACTCACTAACATTACAATTTCTTTATGTTAATGAATGTGTACTGCTTTGAGACTAGCTAGATACTTACCAGAGGGAATGTTCTGATATTATTTTCTGGAACAATTTAAAATATTCTTGACTATATTTTGATATGTCATATTTTAAGTTTATACGTCATATTGGTCTCTATGTTAGTAAGACTGTGTCAGTAACAAAATAGCTAACATGAACAGCATAAGCAGGGAATGATTCGTTGGCTCATGGTTTCATCTATGTGTCTGGGATTATTGCTTTTAGGTTTGTGACAGGTCAGAAACACTGTGGAACAAGAGGCTGGTAAGAGAAAGATGTTCACCTTGTGGCAGTCAAGAAGCAAAGAAAGTGACAAGAAGGGACCGGGGACAAGGTGTATCTTTCTAGGGCACACTACCAGTGACATACTTCCTCCAAGTAGGTCTCACCTCCTACTTCCCGCTACCTCTCAATAGTTCATCATATTCTGGGTCCATCATAGGATTCACTCATTGATGAAGCCAGAGTCTCTGATGTTCAATCACTTTCCAGAAGCTCCGGCTGTGAATATTGCTGCATTGGGAGCCAAGTCTTCAACACATGAACTTCTGGAGGGACACCATGTATCCAAACTATAACAGCTTACAATCATAGTGTGGCTTTAAAAAAAGTTATACAGCTGTAATAAAATATATGCTTACACCACATATAAATTATGCATATCTGGGCTGGGAAGATGGCTAGTGATTAAAATATTTGCCTCAAAAAGCAAAAGGACCTGAATTTGGATCTCTTGATCCCACATAAAAATGTTGGATGGAAATAAATGGTGGCAACTTGTAATTCTGACTGCAAGGCAGAACCTCGGAAGTCCCATAGCAAAATAATAAGGTGAAAGAACAATCTAGAATGATTCCTGTGTCACCCTTTGGCCTCCACAGGCCACACACTCAAGCAGCCTCTTGTAAACTCCCCCACATACATGTACACATGCATATATACACATGCATGCATGCCAAAAATAAATATAAAAAATTGTGTGTGTGTGTGTGTGTGTGTGATAGTGGAGGAAATTTTTCAGCTAAAAATCACTAGACACTCTCTTGGAATCTACAGTTATTATTCAGAACCTGCCCCTAACTTCATACTAGGGTGTTCTTTACACACACGCACACACACACACATTCATTTGAAGAGTTTGCCGATGAACTGCTGTTTTCTCAACAAGTCACTGACTCGGTAATTTAGTTGTACCAAAGTTTGGTTGGTACTTTGAAGTGTCTTGTTGATTTCCAGGCCAGTTGTGGCAAGATTAAGATCCATTAAGAGACCTGTAGGAAGATCCTGACTTCCTGGGACTAGGGGGGGGAGCAGGCTCAGCAGGGGGGCTCCCCAACACCTCACTAGTCTGCTTTACAGAAGGATGCACAGAGGGAGCTGTTGAAGATACTCTGACTCATTCTCACTGCTATGTGATGTCTCAGAAAAATTGTTCAAGTTCTACAAGTCATCTAAATGAAATTTTTTATGCATTACCACCAAAACTTCTTCCAAAACTTCTTTCAAAGCAAGCCATTTAACCTGCTTTCTCTCTCTTCTTCCTTTCTTTCTCTTTCCTTCTCCCAAATTTTAACACCTGCTCCTTCATTCCTATTGCCTTCTGAAAGCTTGGGCTAGAATGTTTGTGCATGGACAATATGTTTCCTTCTGTGACCCTTCACCCCAGACCATTTAGTGAACAGGAACCGAGCAGTGCTGATGAGCAGAGCTGTCAGAATAAATCTGTCAGAGAGGTTTCCTGTAAGAAGCATAATTTGGAAAAAGTAATGTTGGCATAAGGTAGAGCCCAGTGGCCAGGAAGGATCAATGGTTAACTTCTTAAAAACTCATTTGAAGAGTTTATAAAGAACTAACAGTGAGAGAATTGAAAAAGCCAGCGAATAATAACTTACTGTAAAAGACAAAAAAAGTCAGGTTATGTAAAAACTGTTTTTCCTTCTGCTTCAGTGCCAGGAACATCTGGCCTTGGGACAAGCTCAGGAAAGAGACTTTCTGATGCCGTTGTCATTATTTAAAACGTAGGGAGGCAGGCTGAAAAGGAACCTTCGAGTTTTTAGAAAAGAAGAAACTTTAGGAAGGTTCCATCCTTCAGTTTTAGATTTAGAAGCCAAGGCCCAGAGAGTACCTTGTCTGTGATGATCACAGCACATTAATGAGAGTAGCTGGTACAGAATGAAGTCCCTGATTGGAGCATTCACCCCTGGCAAGGGAGGGAAAGAAACTGTGGCGTCTGAATGTAGGAGCTCCCTGAGATAGTAAAGGTTTGGCAATGTGACCTCTGCTCACTGCTACAAACCTACAAATCCTCCTGGGAGACACCGCAATATAGTTGTAATTTTGTAGGCAGGAACCTAATCTGTCCTGCCTAGAGGATGTATGTGTAGAGTGACCTAGAAGAAGACAGGATCAGAAAGAACAGTTACTATGGGCCCAGGACAGCACAGAAAAAGAGACTGGATCTTATAGACATTAAGGTGGGTTGAGGAGTGTGGATGAAAGGTGTTATAAGTGTGGAGGAATATCAGCTCATGGTAGCCTGGATTAAGCAGTCCTGAAGAAATCAGCCCTTCTGAACATTGATTTCACCTCAGAACACATCTCAGAACACTGAAGCAGCCTCCTGGATACCATTATCTCAGGAGGGCATAATCAAGACAGCAGACATGGACAATGAAAAGAAGTAACATCGTTTATAAATTCTCATATGCCCAGCAGCCCCTCGTGGATTTTAGAGGGGGTCAATCATTCTGAGTCTGATCTCTCTGGCTTCTCCAAAAGGAAAGTTTTAGGACCTCAATAATGAGGGTTGAGTTTGAAGTATGGTAACCTACTTCTAAACTAAGTTCCTACTCAGACTGGAGTTTCCCCTACTACACATTCACGACAGAGCATGTGGTGATCCTAGAAAATGTTGACATAGTTCCCCAGCAGCAAGCAAGCAGTTCTGCAGTGGACAGCGGACAGCAGCTGAGTATCCTCTAATCTACTTAAGTCCTGGTGAGGTCCACCTATAGATGATGTCCTGCAGGTAGAGGGCTCAGTCCCTGAGACTGCTCTCTACCTCCCCTCCTTAGATGTTAGTTGTAGTCCTACTACATGTATTTCTGACCAACTGGCTAGAATTTGAAGTCCAGCAACCCCTTCCTCAGGTTTGATCAATTTGCTGGAGTTACTGACAGAGCTCTTGGAACTGTACCTTTATAGTTGATCATTGCATTGTGAAGAGTGCACAAAGTGGTGCATGGGAGAAGGGACTTCGTGCTACTTTTCAGAAATCTTCATTGGTTGCCATTCAGCTCTTGGGAAGCTCTCCACCCTTGTCCCATTGAGTTGGTATAGAGGCTTCATTGCCATCTAATGCTAATAAAGCAAATGCGGAAACCCAACAAGACCTGTCCAGTTTTCTTGGCCTCTCTGTGCAGCATTTCTCTACCTCTGTGCAGCATTTCTCCCACCAGGGCATATAGCAGAACTTCTGGAAGGGGGAGGATCTTAGAGTACTGTGAGGGAAGGTTAGGTTACAGAAATTCTTTATGGTCCCCTCCAGAACAAAAAGGCAGGGAAGATTAGACATTCATAACTTGCCTGGAGGAAGAAGTCCAGTAGCCTGCTTCATGTGCTGAGGAGGACAACCAAGAGGTTTGCATTATAATAATATTAATAAAAAGTCCCTCCATATTTTCTGAGCAAGGAGCAGCCTCCCCTCATTGTCACTCTTTTTTGCTGCTCCTCCCTAAAATACCACATGCATTATTGGTGTGTATGCATGTCTGTGTGTGTATGGACACATGTGTGAGTGTATATGTCTGTGTGTGCATATGCATGTAGAGGCCAAAGGTCAGCATTAGATGTCTTCTTCGTTGACTCTCCATGTGTTTTTTGAGGTAGGGTCTTTCACTAAACCTGTAGGTCACTGATTCGGACAGATTGGCTAGCCAACAAGCCCTAGGGATCCTCCTAGCTCCACCTCCCCAGTACTGGGACTACACACATGGATGTTCTATGTGGGTTCTGAGGTACTGAACTCAGGTCCTTGTGCTTGCATGGCAAGCACTTTCCTAACTGAGCCCTCACAAACATTAAAAGAAGAAAGTGAGACATAATGTATAAGTCTGCCATTGGATATTGTAAAAACTTTTTAGACATCGATATTTTTTTTCTTTTTTTGTTTAAGTTTTGCCTTCTTTCACCCTTTCATGACATTTTCTCTTGATTCATTTTATTGATGATCTTCCATGTGGGTCTTCTATGCTAGTTCAAAAATGCAAACAGTGAACAGACATTTTGCATGATGCAGTTTGTTTTATTTGTTTTGAAACAGAGTCGCACTGTAACCCAGGCTGGCCTCAAAGTCATTGTACTCCTGCATTAGCCTTCCTTGCTCGAGGATTTCAAACACGTGCATTTTATGGAGTCAGCCACAGCTTTATGTGACATAGGGTGATAATTGCTAAGCAGAGAAAGGAAGCACAAAGGCCCGGTGCTAGGTGTGTGGATTTAAGTGGGCTGGGGAGGCTGACTGCCACCCAGAAGATGGTGTAGACTTGGAAGGGGTAAGTGAATTTGCTATGCTGGTAACACAGGAGAAATTCTGGGACAATGAGGCAGGAGCATGGTTTGCATGCTTGAGGAATAACCAAGAGCCAGTGTGCCTCAGGCAGAGTAAATGAGGAAGTAAAGATATTGGAGGCAAAACTCTGAAGGGCCTGCAGGGCAGTGTAGGACTCAAAGGGAGCTATCAGAGGACCTTGCACAATGCAAAGAAGTGATCTTGCAGCATTGGTAGACTAGGAGCGGGAGAGTAGAAGAGAGAAGCCAGCCGGGAGGCTGGACAGTGGAGATGAGAGGACCACAGGCCAGGTGGGACAGTAGAGGGGTAAAGAATAGAGCCTGAACATTTTGAAGGAAGAAACAGACGAACTTCCGGCTGAATAATCATTTTGGAAAACAGCAGTCAAGGAAGACTTCAGGCTTTTACCCTAAGCCTAGAAAGAAAGGAAATGGCATCAAAAGGGCAAGGCTATATATACTCAGAGCAGTTTGAAGAGAAGGGAAGTCATCAGGAGTTCAGTTTGGCATTTATTGGCTTTGGGATATTGGGGCAGCTTCCATGTAGTGATGCCAAGTGCAGAACAGAGTATATATGTCAATACATAGGAAGGAAATTCCAGAAGAAACCTGTCTTTCTTAATGGGTTGCTCTGTGGTTTCTGAAGCACCCAGAAAACACATGGGCTGAGGCTCTGCATGGTGTCTTACTCATTGCTCGATTTCTGGGATTAAGGACAGATTTGGACGAGCAACAAGGGAGGGGCACAGTTCTTGTCTCAAGCCTTGTCTTCTACTGCTTACAGCTGACTCGATTCCACAATTCCTATTTTAAGGAACAACTGGCTGTTTTTATCAAAACAGGCAAAAGTAATGCCTCAACAAATCAAGTTTTCCTTTGCTTCTGTGATAACAATTGAAGGAACTGCCATTTTACTAAATCTTTTGCTATGTAAATTTGATAGTAAATATAATTAAGAGTTGCATGCATTATTAAAATAGACATTGTATAGTGTTACAAATTTTAATGAAGTAACCCACTTTATTTCTCAAGGAAAAGAAGGTACATTACCTTCATTCAAGAAGATCTCTGAGTTCTCGGGGTAAGACCTGAGTCTACAAATGACAGCTAACATCTGAAGTCACTTTTTTTTGTCTTTGATTTTTAGTCATTTTGTATGATGCCAGATGTGGTCATGCATGATCCCAGCACTTGACAGATGGAGGTAGGAGGTAGGATTGAGTTCAAGGCCAGCTTGGGTTATATGGCAAGACTTTTTCCCCCATCAACTTATAAGAACAAAAGAGCTATTTTAAAAATACCTATAATTAGTACACTGCAATGATAATTGGAATTCCCTAGTTAGACAAATCAAAAGTTTTTAAATTCTCAGTGTTACCCTCAAATTACCAAGGCATTTGTCAAATTTATCTCTAAATTACCTCATCAGTCCTTCAACTAGCCTAAGAGGCAAGTGCTATGATTAGCCATGTTTATGGAAGTGACAATTTCCTGGGCCAGGGGACAGGACTAGACTGCATTCCACAGCCAAAAGCTGGGATTCAAGAATGGGGAGAGAACTCTGCAGTCAAAGCACTTGCACTCAAGCAAAAGGGTCCAGAATTTGGATTCCCAGAACACACCTAACTGCCGGGTGGGTGCGATGTCCTGCCTTGTAATTACAGTCTCAGAAAGTAGAGACAGTAGATCCGCAGAACAAATGAGACTAGCCGTATCTTCCAAATCTGGGTTTGATTGAGAGACCATGTCTCAAAGAGTAAGGTGGAAGAGCAATTGAGGAAGATTCCTGACATCAGCCTGAGACCTTCTCTGTGCAGATAGGTAGAACATGTGTCATTCATATGCACCTATCCCACACACATACACACATATACATTAAAAAGAATAAATAAATAAATAAATCTGAGATTCAGATCCAGGTCTGGGATGTGTAAGGCTTTTCCTCATGTACTTCCCAAAGTAAGGAAACCAGAGCATTTTAGTAGTTCAAAAAGCATTTCACAATTTTATATGTACACCAAGTAGTAATGCAGAATGAGCTTTGAGGTATTATGCAGAAATATCAGGGAGTTGCTAAACTAGTTCTCGAGATGGAAGAATCTATGAACAAAGGTTATGCTTGGTTTCTGCCCACCTCGTAGGGTCCTTGAGTGGAATGTCACCTGTGGTGTGAGACCATGCTTCTCCAACGCAGATCTGACGTCTCTCCATAGAAACCAGTCAGCAGCAGCTATCTCTGGCTGTTCCCAAAAGGTGCCTGGTAATGAAGAGAATGTCAGACATCTCTCCCAGGGAGACCTGAATGAGGGGTCCTGTGAGCCATGGAAGCGATTGAGGCCCCCAGAGGCTCTGGCCTCAGCTCAGAGACCAGGGAGGAAGGAGGAGGGCTGGGATCCATTGCTTCTATACAGTGATCGGGTCGGTTTCAACAGCAGTAGTCCTCTCCCAGAATTGATGTTTATTCTGATACAACAGTGCTTATTGTTAACTGTTGAAATGCTTCAGAACCAGTCAGTAAATCGTCAGCATCTTCAGAGCATAGATCCCTGTGACTTCTTCCACATGTCCATTGCTGGGATTGGTGCCAGTCACAGTGTGGGTGCTCTGAGATCCTGTTTCAGCATCAGTCATGGTCTAGTTATCAAATCTTTTGAACATAACCTAGGTCTTACCCTGACAAAATGAAAACTGGGAGCACTTCCGTGAGCAGATGAAAAGAAATTGGGGTCCTAAAAGCGAAAATCTGTAGTCATGACCGTAGTTGGCTGGGTCTCTGGCACAACCCTTTTGACAGGTCTTCACTACCAAAAGAGTGGCTGCAGTAGTTGAGGCTAGAACGCTGCCGCAGAGCCAAGCATGGCCCCTTTGGACATGGCTTTGACTGTGTTTTTAGGACTCCCAATTTTTAAAAAGATTTGAATTTTGCAAGAAGCATTTGCTTCTACTCCAGAGCTACTTGTCATTAGGAAAGTGGTTATTACTTCAAACTGTGGCTTGTTTGCTTGCGTAGCTCTCTGCTGACCACCTGCCCAGAGGAAGTAAAAGCTTCATGCCTAGCTTAATCCTGACTTACTGGTGCCAGGCATTGCCTTTGCAGCTTCGAGGAAAGTTGAATTTACTTCTCAGTAGACCAGTAGTACCACATGGCTTAAGAATGAAAGACATCTCTCACAAGCACAATAAATGCCCAGAGATGGTGGATTCCAGCGAGGACGCCTTGCACTCATTCCCCAAGCTCTAGGCTGATGTTTAAATGGTGCGAGCTACTCAGCACGTTTTCCATGCAGGGGCTTTTCACCTGAAATCTGCTGAAGAGCAGTTACATTGACCTCTGGCTCTGCTTGTACTTCCTTTGATCTCTGGGATTGTAAAATCATTGGCTTTCTGGACACACCTACTAACTTACTGGCTCTCAAGCTTATTGCAAATAAATCCTTTTTGAGAAAGCTGGCCTGCTCCTTCCTTGCATATACCACTGATGACTCCACATCTGATCAGTCTCTGTCTTGTTATGTCTTCCCATTGAATACTACCTATATCAGTTTCCTCCATTCCAACCAGTTGGCCTGCAGCATTGTCTGAACCAATGTAGATATGTCTCCTGCCTCTTTCCATACGTCACCAGAGTGAACTTGTTATCAGGTACAAGGTACAAATTTAGCCTTGTACCATGGTTTGCATAGTTTCATGGAACCTTAACACTTCCAGGCAGAAGGCCAAAGTCCTGAGGACTGCCTGATTCCAGATACCTGTGTGGAGTCTTGTACCGGCATGTCTCTCCTTGGCCACTGCAGTTAGCCATGACAGTGACTGCCCCAACTGCTTGCTGTCTCCTCCAACAGCTCCTCCCCCCTCAACACAGGCCCAGCTCATGGCTCAGCTTCTCCACGAGCCTCCCCGGCCCTCTCTCCATTGCTCTGCAGCTTCTGGGGCATTTCACGCTTGTTGTCACCTCCCAGTCACATGTAGTAGGATTATTTGCTCACATGCTTTTTGCCCAGCTCTCCCCAGAGCGAGTCCCTCATTTCTTACTTTGATACCTTCCCCCACTTCATGTGATGGATAAATGCTGAATATTTTAATAGTTTCGAGAGAAAAAAATCTTTCATGGATTCAAAGCGGGGGGTGTCTTGGGGATAGAATAGTATTTGGGATGTAAATTTTTTGCTTTTACTTAAAAAATAATTCCTTCTGACATGGTACATGAAGACAGAATTTAGAACAGTGCTACTGCCTTTTCCAAATAAACATATCTCTGTTTCATCTTTCTCCTTGTGTGGTAACAGTGGCTCGTTGCTTCCATTAGCTAATGATGTATCAACCTGAGCTTACTGATTCTGTTTGTTCACTGACTCAGCGGTCTCTATTGTAACTTCCATTTCTAAAATTCTAAAACATTTTAAGGCTTCAAAGCTCTTAAAGTTGAGGAATTCTAGGCATAGTGTGTTTGCTCTTAATAATATGTAAGTGATCCTTCTGACATATTATTTAAGAACTTAGAGTATAAGTATATGGGTTACTATATGATACATTAAAGAAATCAAATTAGGATGAGTCTTTGCCAAAAACTGTAATGTTTGGTGTTGATGGGTCACGGCAAGTGGAACATGCTTTTTATATAGCCAGAGGAATGTAAGCCTTCCCAGAAGGTCATTTGGACTAGGCAAGTTTATTATTCAAACTGTCTGATCTGATACTTGTGTTTCTTTCATTTATTCTGTAGCATAATACTAGCTGCGCACAAGAGTTTGCATTAAGAATATTGGTGTCAGCACAATTATAAAGTGAATTGAATAAATGACAATGGCATAAAAGAATATCACATGGTCATTTAAATTTTTTTATTATTATTTATTCAACTGTGCACATGTGCGTGTGTATGTGCACGCGTGTGTGTGTGTATGTCTGTGTGTGTGTGTGTCTGTGTATGTGTAGAACCACGGACGAATTCGCGAACCACCATGGACACCTCCATCTCCTTCTGCCCCGGGATTCACAGGCTCCTCCCTACCAGGACCAGAAGCGCAGGCAGGCCACCCCCCTCCCCCGCTTCCGCCTGGCGTCTATACGTGGGATCTGGGATTCGAACTCAGGACCTTCCGCCTGCAAGGCGGAGGCTTAACCCCTGAGCCACCTCTCCAGCCCACATGGTCATTTAAAAAGTCACATTTTCAAGAAATTTTTAGTAGCATGAAGAATAACAGAAACTGGTAAACTTTTGTAGCAAGAGATATTTTAAAATCACATATGTGGATTGGCAAGATAACTTAGTGAGTAAAGATACTTTGTCATGAAAACCTGATGATCTGAGTTCAGTGCCTGGAACCCACATGGTGGAAGGAAAGAACTGGTTACTGAAAGCTGTCTTTGTCTTTCACGTGTCCTCTGTGACACAAGACTAGAAGCAAATATTCTCAAAAGTTGACATTTTAGAGCTGGAGAGATGGCTCAGGGGTTAAGACTCTGCCTCACAAGCAGAGGTCCTGAGTTGGGCCCAGGTCCCACATAAAAATACCTGCTGATAATGGCAGCAGCCTGCACTTCTGGTCCTGGTGGGCAGAGCAAAGCAAAAAGGAGGTAGAAACAATCCAGGATGATTCCCGAAATCACCCTTGGTCCTTCACAGGCACACACAGTGCCCTCTCTCTCTCTCTCTTTCTCTCTCTCTCTCTCTCTCTCATACACACACACACACACACACACATGCGTGCACTAAAAAATAAAAATAAAAATAAAGTTAAAAAGTTGACAATTTGGAAGTTGGATATGGTGACAAATGCCTCTAATTACAGTGTTTGGGAAGTGAAAACAAGAGGATCAAGAGTTAGGACCAGCCTGGGCTATTAGCAAGTCCAAGGCTAGCCTGAGCTACATGACCCCCTGTCTCCCCTGTTTCTAACCTCAAGAAGTTATCAATGTACATTGCTTCCCAGTACCATTGTGAGATAATAACTTCTTTGAACTGCTCATGTTAACCATTTTCCAAAGTCAACTTATGGACTGTCATAATTTGGGAAAACAAACATTTAAAATAAATGAACTGCCTGTCAAGGCAAAACAGTGTTTGTTGGGTGCTATAGGATGAAAGACGAGAGTACACCACTCTTGGAAAGGCTGCAGAATGTGCTGGCACCTGTGTGGGTGAAGGAAACCAGGCGAGAATGAAATGGCCACTATTCATTCTGGGTGACAAGACACAGTGGTTACTGTGATTCATCTTGGGTCATCCCTGGCCACAGTTCATGGCTCTCCGGGGTCCATCCAAAGGTGGCACAGCAGCATGAGCAGGACCCTCCCTCCAGCCTCCCACTTCACACTGACCCCACAGCCTAGGAAGGAAGGCCTCGTTCTGCACCATTGCTGTTGTGTGGGGGTGACTTTGTTTTTCGACTTTGTTTTGCAGTGCTGGGAATTTTGTGGGGGTGAAGGAAGCAAATGTAGAAAAATATTGAATTTTAAATTATTCTGCAAAGAAGACTTATAGAAAGGTTTATAAAGGATGTCACACAAGGGACAAGAGGAACTGCAGCATCCCCCACCCCTGATATACTGATTCATGCTAAGGCTTATTAATTTTTGTTAAAATCTGCAAAGGAAATGGTGTGACTTAGACTGTAGAAACTAAAAGAAACCTCACAGGCCTTTACTGAACCTGGCCTTAGCAGGCCATGTCCTTTCCACCTACGCATCAGGCACCTTCTCTTCCTGCTACCTTCTTTTCAGTTCTTTACATTCCCAGACCAGCCATGAAAGCAGAGTGAACATACCATGCAGAGAGATGCTTATAATATTCTGGAGCTGAGAGACGCCTATGGGGAAGCTCCGGCGAGGGGCAATGACTCTGCCTGTGGAAGTTATCACTTCTATTTTTTCTGAGGTCGCTCAGGAACCCCAGATTTCTACCACTTGTCCCTCAAGGTAATCAGAAATCCATGTATTGCCACATCAGGCCACTCTAGCTTATGAGCCAGTCTGGTAGGAGTTATTGCTTCGATCCGAGTCAGCAGCTCAGTTTCTGCAGACAGTAAGGGACAGACAGGTGAACAAAGCCAGGTCTCGTGTTTGCAGCTTGGAGACATCCTCGTTGTTCTGTGCCATCTCTATTTTCCAGATGCCTCTAATTTGGCATTAATCTTGGCCTGGGAATAGCACTCTGGCTGGACACAGAGCATTCTATCCCATCTTACTCAGTGTATTTTTTCCAGAGCAGCCCAGAAGGCTATATACTGTGTTTTACGAGCTACAGAGGATTGCTGAGTGCTGTGCCAACATGAGAGACAAACGGCCAGAACAGCAGGGCTTGGAACAGCCCTGGTGAGTCCGCCCACGAGCAGGCAGCAGGGCTGAGACAAAAACCCTCTGCTTCCTGTGCCCATTTTGAACATTATGGCCAACCCCCAAAGAAACAAAACTGCCATTTAAAACATTTTAATTGTGCCCACACTTGATCAGGGCCCTAAATGTACTTAACTGAAAACCTCACCACTTAGTTGAAGGCCAGAAATCATTCTTTCCTGGTTTCTTCTCCCACCCTCACAGAATAAAGTGAAATACACAGGCTACCCGTTTTCTTAAATGACTAAATTCAAAGAATTGTCTGGACATTCTTAATGCTATTTATAATAAACACCTTAAAATAGCAACAAAAAAACCAAGATGGAAAGAATAAAGATGCTAGCAAAGATCCTCTCAAGTCAGAAACAAAAATCAAATTCTTTGAAATTCTAGTAGGCAACATCTCTTTTCTCAGAAAAGTAACTGCTTTCATAATAATAATAATAAATGCTTCACTAAAGAATAGTTTTGAATGACCAAAATTGAAAATTAAATATTGTTTGGTTTAAAGACAAAGGAACATGCATTTTAGGACTCTTCCTATCTTAGCACTTCCGAACACTGCCGTGGAAGGACAACCTTATGGGGGAGATGTGTGGCAGAATCAAAATGAGCTTCTGATCTAGTAATGGCCTCAGGAAGGGGCCTCAAGCATGCCACACCTGTCACCCTAAGACAAAGGTGTGAACCCTCTCAGATGCTTGGGATTCTGTTTCTAAAGTCACATGTGGCAGATGTATCTCCTTTTGTTCCATCCCAGCCTCAGGATGGACAACCTTATCCTTTCATCCTTTTTTGGCACAGAACAAAATCACTGCATAAATTCCATCTTCAGTTTTCCTGCATGTGAGTAGCCAGGGCCAAGGTAAACTAGTCTCTTGGGTTGATTTTGAGTTGAAACTAGCTGAGCTGTTTATTTCCTCTGAGCCATACACAGATGCTTTTGGAACTATCTTTGTGTTTGAGGACTTTTTTTTTTCTTGGTATCAGCACACCACTTCCTCCGAGTCATTACTTTGAAACTGCTTTGCAGAGGGAGAAGTTCCTGCCAGTCCTACAAAATGGTAATTGATGGACAGCAGAAACGATTTACTCCTCGCTTCATGTTTGGGGATGAGTTCATGAAATGATTTCTGATCCACTAATTTTTGCACATGAGATGAGCTGAGATCACCAGGAGAAACCTCTGCGTGTGGCCATGAGGCACTAACTTCCTGTTCGAATGGTGCTGGGGGAGGGGCCTTTGGTGGTCTTTGCCTGATTCTCTAAGAATTCAGGCAAACTCTTTTGAATATAAATTTCGACTTAATCTCTGATATTTCTAGGCTCTATGGTCCTGATAAACTTTAGAAATTACAGTTTAAGCCTGGCGTGGTAGCTCATGCTACCCAGCACTTGGAAAGCTGAGACACAAGGATTGCTATGAGCTCTAAACCAGTCTGGATTACAGAGTGAGACCTATCTCAAATAAACAAAAAAAAAAATAAAAAAAAAAACGGAGTAGGAAGGAGATAAGAGAGGGCTGGGAAGAGTCATCACAGCATATTATTCACATGTATGAAATTGCCAAAGAACAGTCCATAAAAAGGAAAAAAAATTGGATATTTGTGTAAAAACCATTCTTAGTTTTCCTTTTGCACTTTAAATATTTTTAGTACTAAATAACGTTAATACTTTTAGATTCTGACATACCATCATAAATAGTGATTTCACTGATGTGTTTTATAGGTATCTCCTTTTGTTAAGTTTTTAATTGCTTTTACTGTAAAGATAGTACTGTTTATGGTGTTTTAAGAATGAATTCTAAGCTTTAAACAACTTTTAAACTTACACTAAGGAAATGGAACAGAGGCTTAAAATACATAAATATAGTGTCATCAGTGTTATATTCTAATATTTATGTGCTAAAAATTGGTCTGACTCCCATCAAGTGGCTTATTTATGTAAGAGGTGGAAGCAGTGCCCTTACTAAAAAGGCCCTACTGAGTTGGGTCAGTCTTTCCATGGCTTTTACTTTTGTAAAAGCTCAGTTCTAATAAAATGAAACCAAGTACTATGCACTTCCAAAAAATACTTTGTGCACTCTCTTTTATATTGTGTTGGAGCATTTTCTGAATAAGTTATAGTTTTAAGACTTTTCGAGGCTTTGCTTTTAGAACTGATTACATTTGTGTCCCAAGCAGGAATCTTTACTAGATCGAGAGCTGAAAATCTTACTTGAATGTTAAGCTGAAGTTCTCCATTGCTTGGACCTCTGAATGTTGTTTATGCTATAGCTATCTCTGATACAGTCATTTTCATATCTCTCAGCATTTCTGAGAAGTCTTCCACATTTTGAAGTTATTGGAGGAAGAGGAAACAACAAAAGAAAATGTGTCATTGGAGGTTGAAGGACAGTGCTAGTGAAGAGTTTTAGGATATGCCTCCTGGCTAGGAAGTGGCCCTGTGCCTAGCGCTTGCCTAGAACATCAGGACCCTGGATCACATCCCCAGTACTGAAGGGGGGGGGGGTGCAGAGGATGGTGGTACGCATCTGTGACCCCAGACTTCGGAAGACTGGAGCTGTGATTTCAAGGCCAGCCTGGACTATTTAAATATTTTTTATTATTATTTATTCAATTGTACGTGTGTGTGTGTGTGTGTGTGTGTGTGTGTGTGTATGTATGTGCCCGCGCATGTGTGTATGTGTGTGTGTAGAACCACGGACGAATTAGGAACCACCATGGACACCTCCACCTCCTTCTGCCCTGGGATTCACAGGCTCCGCCCTACCAGGACCAGAAGCGCAGGCCGCCCCCGCTTCCGCCTGGCGTCTATACGTGGGATCTGGGATCCGAACTCAGGACCTTCCGCCTGCAAGGCGGAGGCTTAACTCCTGAGCCACCTCTCCAGCCCCCAGCCTGGACTATTTAGTAGTAAGACCGTGCATCAAAAGCAAAAGGAGGGGAGACTGGAGGGATGTTTTGGGGGTTAAGCCTTTGCCTTGCAAGCAAAAAAAAAAAAAAAATTGAGTTTAGCTCCCAGATTCCATGTAAAAACTCCAAGTATATAGGGTGCTGTCTTCCACACCCATTCATATATTCCACACATCCACACATATTCAACCCCCCCCCCACACACACACAAAAGGAAAGAAGCAGAGAGGAGAGATAAGAAGGGAATGGGGGGGGCTGGAGAGGTGGCTCAGGGATTAAGCCTCTTCTTGCAGGCAGAAGGTCCTGAGTTCGGATCCCAGATCCCACATATAGACGCCGGGCAGAAGCCGGGGCGGCCTGCGTTTCTGGTCCTAGTAGAGCGGAGCCTATGAATCCCGGGGTGGAAGAAGTGGGGCGTCCATGGTGGTTCCCGAATTCGTCCGTGGTTCTACACACACACAGACACACGCGCGCGCGCACACATACATACTCACACACGCACAATTGAATAAATAAAAAAAAATTTATAAAAAAAAAAAAGAAGGGAATAGGCAAAAAGAAGGAAAGAGGGGAAAAAGGTGTCTTATCTGGAGGAGTAAATGTACAAAATAATTTCCCATTGATTTCATACCAGTTTCCATGAATGCAAACCAGTGAGAGGTACCCGCAGCAAGTACTTTCTGTGACGTGTTCCATTTTGCCAAAGCTTTATTCATCTCTGGGCATCAGTAGCTTTCACATGAGAGTGCCATTCTCCGGTAGTGGCTGAGCCAGAGCATAAGGTTAGTAATCATGGTTTTGTTTCCCACATCACTACAGTTCTCTGTGTTTACCTTTCAGCCTCCAGACATAAGCAGTCTTGAAAATAAGTCTTGTCTTCCCTCCTTCAGATCAGCTGAGACTCCCGTCAAGGGCTGTTAGACATTTTCTCAGTGAGTTGAAGAGAAGTCCTATTTCTTACAGGAGAGGATTTGGGGGAAAAGTGACTCCCTCCTTTTCTCCTGGAGCTTCTCCATTGATTGCTAACAACCCACCCCAGGTGGCACGAAAGCAGAGCAACATAAAACCAATGTCCTAATCTCTAGTTCATCCCAGCTGGTAGAAGGAACAGCACACTAGGAAGCTTGTTGGTGTTCTTTGCTGAATCTGTCCACTGAGTGTAGTGCAGTGCACTGGGGAACACAAATGGCCCTGGCACAGATTGAATGGCTCAGTGCCAGGCTTTCTAAGCACTAAGTATAAGCACTAAGTATAGATAAATGGTATGACTATACCAAAATGAGCACTTAACATTTTTCAGATATCAAATGGAGTAAAACTGTCATTCTTCCATCACATGGTATTTATCTCTGTAAACAAAAATCGCTGCTCTGCTCTCTTTCCCTTTCTGTCTCCCGGTCTTGCCCTCCCTTCCCAACATTTGTGATAACTAATGACACCTAATGTTACTGTTTACTGTGTGTTAAGCACTAGTCCAAAGCATCTGCTCAGCTAACTTACATGCAGCAAACATCTTCCAGGTCTGATAGAGAAAACCATTGAGAGTGAGGAACAGCCCCTCCTCGGGTCACAACTTGGAAAGAACCAGGTGCAAAGGAGGCTGCAGGGAGTCCCTGCAGCCCAGGTCAGTCATTGCAGTTCTCTAGAGTATCTTAGAGTCACCCAGACTCAGAAAGAGGTCCGGGTTGCCAAGTTTGCAGTCCTGAAAGCAAAGAAATCAAGATTGATCATACTTTTCCTAAATGGTTTCATAATGGATAACAAAGCCAGCTAAAAGAAACTTCAATGGAGTGAGGTCAGCCCAAATTATTCCTTTGTTCCTGGGAACTTCGGTCTTGTGAAAGGCAGCATACGATGACTCAGGATCATGCTACTTGTTTCCTGTCTGCACGTGTGCAATAGAAATCCAGGCATTCCTGCTTTTGCCTTTGAGACAGGAAGCACGGCGGTGAAATGTGTGAGAAATCCCACGCTGTCCTCCAACCTGGCACAGAGGCAGTTCTCACAAGACTGCACAGAATTAGCCACAGTTGCAAAATAAAGGAGACCTGATTCTGAACATTTTAATTTATGAATTCCTAGAAATGGTACTGCTCATTCAGACCCCGGTGGCTAAATATTTACTTTTTGTTTTTAAAAGCTCATGGAGTGGGAAGGGAGAGGGCTGAAGCTCAATGTGAGATGCTTGCCTAGCATGTGTAAGGCCCTTGGCTTGATTCCCAGCACTCAAGGTTTAAGGATATTACGGTACTTTAATGTTTTTGTTTGAATAAGAGGAAATAAAGGACTAACCCTACACATAAATGGTGTCCATATGATGTTTAATAAAAAAGTTGTAATAGTAATAGAGAAGACAGAAAATGTATAAAACATTGCCAGGCTCACTGATAATCAGAAATAAAAAAGTCATATAACCTTTATATATAATTTTTCATCTTTTAAATCGACAAGTATTTTGAAAAGTGATACTAGCACATATTTTTAAAAAACTAATGAGTGCTCACGGGAATAAAGGACCAGTGTTAATGTTTCTGTTCTAGTTACTCTACTGACACATGAATCCTAATGAAATAATCTGAAGATACTGTTAAGTTACAAACATTTAGATAAAAGAGCTCTAGTCCTTGTACATGCTTAACAATAGAGTTGGATACACTTTAAATATCTAAAAATGAAAAACATTTAATGGAGGAAAAAGAACACCATAAAATGCAATAATTAACCATTAAATTTGTGTTAGGAAAATAATATGGGGAGATATGGAAAACAGGAAGCATGCACATGTGCATTTAAGTATTATTCCATTTTAAATACACAGAGCTAGGGATGTAACTTCATAGTAGAGTATCTGCCTAGCATGAGTGAGACCCTGGTTTTGATCCCAGAGCTGCAAAAAACAGAAATAGTGAGAAAAAAAGGAGGAAAGTCAAAAGCATCAATACCTTTTTCTGTGAACTAAAGAGTAACTTAAAATTTATTTACCAAACTTTTCCATGTGTCACTTTTTTGCCAGAAAAAAAAATCATAAAGTTTAAGCAAAGGACGAAAACTACGAAACATGAGAAAACAGATATTAATGGTGTATTCCTTCCACCATCTCCTTTTATCTCACCAAAATTGAACATGGTTTGATTTTATATTTCCCCCTTTTTAAAAAATAAGACAACAACTTGACTTCTTTCTGATGTCTCAATGAGCTCCTCTTGTCCAAGGAAGAAGAATTGTGAGTCTGGAGAGCAGGAGTGCCCTAGGACCCCAAAGAGATGAAAAGAACATTTAGGACTGGCTTGGGGCAGAGAGCAGAGGCCAAGACTGAGGAGTAAAGATGAAGGAGCCCTTCCTCTTCCTCACCTCCTCCATTGTCTCTATCTTTTTCCCTTTGAGGACTTAGAACTGAAATTTTAATTCAGTCACATTGAATTAAAGTGGCTTTTGCAGTCTGGTCTAACAGTGCATCATCGAGTATGAAGTCTGTCTGTACGAGCATAAGAACCACTGAAATAAGCATAAATAAAGCAGCCTGTGCCTACAGATCTCATAGGAATAACCAACACAGGTCAGGGCGTGGAGATAGCTCGGCCAGTAAGGTGAATACTCACAAACCTGGCAACCTGAGCTCAGTTCTTGGAGCCTACATGGTGGAAGGAAAAGTTGTAGTTGTTCCTCAGCCCTCCACCTATGCGCCATGAAGGCACGTGTGCGTCTCTCTCTTTCTCTCTCTCATAAATAAAATATTTTAAAAACAACAATGACTAATGTCAAAGGACTTCACAGAACTCTACCTTTAATCAGAGTGAGTCTGAACTAACTTCGGGCTAATCTTAGTAAGGCGTCTCTGCATAAACTGGTATGAACTAGACTAAAAATGCACTGCCCCAAACAGCAGGAAGTCATTTAACTTGCATCACACCATCAGCTCAGATATGAATGCAGGTTCCCACCAGGAGGAATTTAGTGTGTTTGCCATTGCAGTTTCCCTAACCCCTGGAGCAACAGGGAGTGTGGAGCAGATGCTATGCATTCATTGAAAGGCTGGGTGTCCTAGCCGGCTGCCCGCTGATTAACACTGAAGTTGGAGACACACAGGATGAGCAGGTGAAAACACTATAGAGCATGCAGTACCTTCATGTTCTTCCTAATTGGTAACCCGCAGGTTTGCGTGTTGTTTTCTTAGGCTGGAAGAGAAAGCTGAGGGGTTGCGTGTAAGGGTCAGGTCAAGGGGAAGGGAGGGGACCCTGGGGCCTCAAGATTAAAGAAGCTCATCTGAGGAACTGATAGTAAGGAAACCATGGTCAGGGTCTGGGCGGTGTTGTGGACTGAGGTGGAGCTATTGCTGGGTTACTCTGTCACATTAGCCTTGGCCACTGTGCCCAGGTAGCTACATAGGTACCTTTCCAGGATTTAAGTGCCCCTCAGAAGTCAAGAGTAGGGCCCAGGTTATGTTTTGTTTATTTAGTTTTATGTCACTTGATTTTTTTTATTTATTTAATGGGAATGGACAGAGAAAGACTGTTTAGATTTTTTTTCTTTCACTGTTCATTTAATCTTCCTGAAGGTATCCTATAAAACATAAGCTGTATGTGGTCTTTAGGTCTTTAGGTCTTTAGTTTATTGTCCTCAAGCCAGTCCATAGTTAAATGTAGTTATGGTGCTAGCTGCTTTTACATAAGCCACCAGTTGATCATTTGTTGGAACAGACTTGAAACAGACAAATGGTCAAAGACTTGGATTGAACAGCTTCTGTGTTGCAGGGGAAGGAATCTTTTAGTCTGTACTGAGGAAAAATCTAAACCCACACCAAACAGTGGAGCTAATCACCTTGCTTGCTCCCTTCTGACCCCTGCATGCACCTTTGGATGCAGGAAGCAGTTCACTGTAGCTTGATGGAGTACTGATGCATTTGGGGGTTACCTGGAAGTGTTTTTCCAACAGTCTATTTTCCCAGCCAGTCATTTGGAGAATTCAGAGCAGCCTGGGAAGAAGGGGTAGGTTCTTGGAGGGAATGTGGGGTCATTTGGGTACAACAGATTAAGTTTTGGCAAGCTACTGAGAAATGCAGAGTGAGCTAAGAAACAGGAGGAAAGGAACACACAGGCCTGTAGGACACATGGGGAAGGGAGAGAAAAACCTGCCTGAGGCTGGGGGCACAGCTGCGGTAATAATCCCCACTTCCCAGCTAGATGAGGGGCGTCACCAAACTGAGCTCAGGGATATTCCAGCACCCCAGCTCCTCCAGAGGTAGAGACTTTCCTGCTTGCTTGACCGCCCACATCTAACAACATATCCTAAAGCCCCCTTCACAGTCTCAATGGACTTAACAAATGAATAGTATGACCTTCCACATTATTACCAATTTTTTAAAAATCCAGTGTCATCTTAAAAAGAGAAATAAAAGGAAAACAGATTTTATAAAAATAACTTTGGTTTGTAAGCGATCAAGTACAGCTCCTTAGGGGTCCACATCTATATGGAGAGCCTCTATGGCAGTGACCACTGCAGATTAGCTGGAGATTTAAAGACCTCTTGGCAATGGCCTTGGGCAAAGGATTTTTCCAAAGGGGATGGAAAACTCTTGGTAAAAGTTTTGATGATCTTAAAAAAAAAGACAACCAGATTCTCCAAAGAATATTTATTTGGTAATATCAGAACATTGTAACAGGAATGCAAGTACCACAATAAACTGTGACTTTAAAGGGACTAGGGTAAGGGAAAGATTTTAAAGGCAAAAATGATGATTTGCATCAGATATTTTGAAACAATAATCTTTGTCCACAATGACTAATAGAAAGAGTGGCTTCAGGAAAGATTGGCAGCTGCTGGGCAGATGTCCCTGGGAAGTAATTTTTCTAGAAGGTTATGGTGGCCTCTGTGTGTGTTTATGGTTCTGACCAATTCTTGTGTAAGCATTATTATCAAGCAGTCTTACTAAAGAACCTTCCTTTCTGACTTCCCAATTTTATTTGTGTATGTTTCCTTGTTCGTGTTGACACAGTGATTCCATTTTGATTCTGACAACTTCCACATTTCTTTCACAACCTGAACAAAGTAAGTTATTACACTGATAGAACATTAGCATTCCAAAGGTTAAGGAATAAATCCAAAAGCATTAAAGTAGATGTCCCCAGACTTGTGACAGTTCAGCGTTGTGGTGGCACAGAAGCAATGTGCATGAGCAGCAGCTGTGAAATTCAGTCTTTTCTTGGGTCTACTCCCGAGTTTGGATACTGGATGGTGGAAGTGAACTGGTCATATGGGAAAACCATCAGTGAACTACAGTGAATTGTGTTCTAAACTAGGATGCTTGACAATTAGATATGTTAAATGCATTTTCACTTTTTTCACTTTTAATTATATTTTCTAATACATAAAAATATTAAAATTTTCCAGTTAGCAGAGTGATTCTTTGACATATGTATATGTTATATAATACTTAAATTATGTTGAACCTGTCTCTTCTCACCTCATGCAGTCATCATTTCTTTATGGTGAAAACATCCAAAAGCCTTCCTCTACCTTTCTGAGATACACAGTATATAACTGTCATCTGCAGTCATCCTGCTCTATACAACACAATTGGAACTTGTTATGCTTATCTGACTATAGCATATTTTCAACTTTCAATGTGTTCATAAGGAGATAACCCCATTGTAAGTCAAGGAACATCTGTAATTACATTGCATTACATATATGGAGTTAAGGCCTAGGTCAGATAACTGGGTTTACCTCTCCCAAGCACCCTCAGCAGCCACTCCTCATGTGCAGTCAGAGGGTCTCGAGGGGATCTCAGGTCACTGAGCTTCTCCTGCAGAATCCAGAGGGTAATGTCTGACCTAAAGATGCATCACTGTATCTTCCCTTGCTTCCTGAAAGCAGTGGGGAAGCTTTCTGTGACCTTATGGCTGTGTTCTCCAGGAGGAGTAACCCTGGGCAACGAAGGCCCAGGACCTAGATGGCCATTGCTACACCCCATTGACCTTCAAAGCCAAGGATAGGCAAGCTTCTCCAGTGTGTGTAGAGAATGTATAGGGCAGGAGGTATAAGGGGGACTTTCCAGCAGTTTCCCCTTGGGCTGTGGGAAACTGTTCTCTGTGTTTCATATGGGTTTTCCCCTGGGGGCATGTGTACTGGAAGTTGATAACCAACTGGGAAATTTTTGTAGACTACTTAAATCACCTTTGACAAGAGAGTGCTTTTGGCAAGGAACGTGCATTGTCGTTCCACACGTAAAAAGTATTTTTCCTGCAAAGAAATAAAGTTAGTGATGTTTTGATTCCAGCATTTTGTCATTGCTATTGTTTTGCTTTTTGTTTCTGTTTTCTGCTAGGCATAAGCTCCCATTGTGTCCTCCCTACTGGATACTGGATGTCAGTGCACCAGGGACATTACCCACTATGGGGGTGTTCTTTCTACATAGTTCTGGGCCTCCTTTTCCAACCCTGGATTGGTTCCCCTCTTCTATCAACTTAAGAGACTGTCTTGTTCCTAAAACAGACAAATAACATGCTACCTCTATGCAGTCGTTATCTACATCATCATCACCATCATTATTGTGGTTGTTATCTTGTGTATGTGGGGAGAAGAATATGTAAGTGTATGTATATTAATGTGTGGGTGTGCATGAGCCCATGAGCACTTGCACATGTATATGTGTGCGTGCATGCATATGTGTGTGTGTGCCCAAGGTGAATGCTGGGGATTTTCAGTCATTCTTCACCTTAATCACTAAGGCAGGGTCTCTCAGTTGAACCCAGAGCTTGCCAGTTCAGCTCTTCTTGCTAGCCAATCTGCTCTGGAGTCCTCTGTCTTGGACCTTGAATCCCGGAATTACAGGTGTGCTGCATGCCTACCCAGCATTTACATGGGTTCTGGGGATTCAAACTGCTGTCCTCCTACTTGCCAGCAAGTATTTTAACCATTGAGCTATCTATCCCCTTGACCATGAATTTTTGAACTCCTAAAAACAATTTGATTAATATTTTTTTTGGCTAAAGACTCACCTAAGGTACTGGAGTATTAGGATTATGATAGGAGGGCGAAGCCAGAGAGCTTTGATCCTACTAGCCACAGCCTAAGAATGCCTAGGCAAGGCCCTGTTTTAAGAGAGAACTCCAAGCAGGATAAAGTCTTAGAAACTCATAGCTATAACTCAGGGTTGGGTCTAGGCAGAGCAAGACTGTTCAGTCCTGACACTGACTGTCATCTTGAACAGAAAGATGAAGCAGGCCCCGCCCATCAGGCCTGAGATGAGCCAAACAGCATGGTATGTTGAGTAAGACAGTGTTACATTGTTCCCAGCTGCTTTTTCCCTGTGTGATGTGCTTAGTAGAAAACACAGACTTGCACAAATTATATGTCTTCTGGACAAGCTTATCTAGAACAGTGATTTTTTTTTCTCTTGTTCCTTAGCCAATTGGTCAGAATTTTTAGATGCTTAATATTTTTGTTGTTGTCACCACTGTTAGTTGATCTTGATTTGGGGAATTTAACCCCTTTCCAGAAAAAACTGCTTAGGTTCTGAACTATTACAGGAAAGACCTTAACATCCCATTTCACCCAAAAGCCCAGAAGTCATGTTGAAAAGTACAAGGTCACATTTCCTTACCTGCACAGCTGAGCAGGTTGATAACAAATGAGCAAACCTCTTCAACAGCCTTTAGTGGATAAAGAAGAGAATAAGCCACAGGTCTCTCTCTTTTTTTTCCTTCTTTTAGCTTTTCATTATGGAAATATTTGAAATACACAGGAAAAGTAGAACAGTAACTATCCAGAACTACCATGTATTCCTGTCCCAGCATTGGAAAGGGTCATTTCCTGACTACTTGTCCCCTTTTCTGTATTACTTTCAGCAAATCCAGGCATGGTCTGATTTTATCAACAGATACTTCAGTCGAAATTAGAGATTGTTTATAAAAGGCAACAATGCCAATAGTATCAAACCTAAACATTAGCAATAATATCTTCATGCCACCAAATAGTCAATCATTATTCAATTGTCCAGTTGCTTTGTGTCTTCTAATTTCTTTGAATCAGGAACTAAGTAATGAAGTAATGCCCACACATTGTATTTATTGACTTGCCCCTTAAGTAAATCTCATGCCCTAGTAGCTCTTACAGTATCAACCCCCACGTGGTTTTACCATGGCTAGAAACAACTAGTCCCAACTCCATGCAGCTTGTTGTGGTGTTTCCTTTTCTTTTTTCCCCTTCCTTCCTTCCTTCCTTCCTTCCTTCCTTCCTTCCTTCCTTCCTTCCTTCCTTCCTTCCTTCCTTCCTTTCTCTTTCTTCCTTCTTTTTCTTTCTTCCTTCCTTTCTCTTCCTTCCTTTCTCTCTTCCTTTCTTTCTCTCTCTCTTTCTTTTTCTTTTTTCTTTCTTTCTCTCTCTTTCTTCTCTCTCTCTCTCTCTTTCTCTCTCTCTTTCTTTTGACTAAAGGTCTCATGTAGCCCAGCTTGGCCTCAAACTTGCTATGCAGCCACCAGTGTGACTTTGAACTTCTTCTGATCCTCCTGCCTCTACTCCCCAAGTGTTGGAATTGCAGGTTGCACCACCATGCCTGGCTTCAGCTTCACACATGTTAGAACATGTTTTTGCATCTGTCTAGTTCAGAAGTAGCCACATGTTCATCTCTGAGCCAGTCACTGAAGCAGGGAACCTCAAAGCAGAAATGCACCAAGTCTGGTCACTTTCCCCCTCCTTAGTGTCCGTACAGTTAACCCTAGGCCAGAAAATCAGAGTGTGCTCCAGGAGGCTGGATGGGAACATCCAAGAACGACAAGTGTATACTGTTTGTCTCCTACAGATAGGTTCAGAAGGCCACACAAAATGAATTGCTCTCGCTGCCCCCCCCCCATAAAAATAGAGAAAGAAAGAGAAGTAAACCAAGTCTAAGTTCACCTCCAAATCCAAGCCCTTCATTTGATAATTTACTCCTTGGTCATGAGGTGGATTCCAATGTCACAAAGAAAGAGACTGCTTTTTCTTTCTTTACTTTTTCTTTTTTTCAGAAAAGAGAGCATAACAGAATGTCTTTGGAGAGACAAGGAACCAGGTTTCTACTACATTCCAGC
The DNA here is from genome assembly GCA_023101885.1 of Typhlomys cinereus. NCBI lineage: Eukaryota > Metazoa > Chordata > Mammalia > Rodentia > Platacanthomyidae > Typhlomys > Typhlomys cinereus. Next base: position 763,787 of record JALPQD010000523.1, on the reverse strand, counting down.
CTCATTTCTTAATACAGTTTTGTCTTGCTCTCCCCAGTTTATCTGAAGAGGGTATAGCAGAGAAAAGTTGGCTTTCCTACCCTGCAGGGCTCCAGATTATTTGGCATTTCCCATTTAGTTGCAGATCACAGCAAAAAGGGGCCCATGTTGACAAAACTGTTTTTTCCCCTCTGTGCCTCCAGTCGGTTATCAGACAAAATTTATCTCTTTCCTGTGGATCTCCCCACAGGAAGCTTCAACATTCTAAGTTTTTTTTCCACTGAATTCTTTAATGGTCTATCATCAGTAGACTCATGGTCTTTGAACACAAATTAATAGATGGCAGCATACCTTTATATTTTGCTGTCATATCTCATGGATTGGCACCTTTTAGCTCAGAAGAATCAATACCAGCCTTCCCCAACCTTACATCTGCCAGTTGCACATTTTAGGATTAGTTACATTTAACAGTCACTTCACCTGTTCCTGTAACACTTAGATGCTTTGAATTGCTAGTGATGGAAAAACCTAATTATGCATAATGCAAATAAAATACAATGGACATAAAAAGTCTAGAAATAGAGCTGTCTGGTATTCATAAACTCAGAGCTCAGACAAGAATATCAGTACTTGGTTTCTCTTCATGTCATTTCCTTGTTGTGTTTGGCTTCCCCCTCAAGTTGTCGTTGTTGTTGTTTGACACCCAGTATAGCCAAAGAATGAGTGTAGCAGGTCCAATCCCTGCATCCTGGCAGGTCCGTGTCCAGCCTCTTCCCTCAGGAGAATGACTTGTCCTGGCCACAGCGTCTGATTCTGATGACATCACGGACCATTGGTTTAAAAGTAATCTATAGAACCAAGTCAGTGCAAGGCTCTGATCAGCCAGTTCCGAATCACATGTTGCTGTATTTGAGTGGGAATGAATACCTCTGGATCTGAGAGCGAGGGAAGGGGCCACCAAACAGCCCCAGGACTAGGAGGGTAGGTAGGCCTGCAACCCCAGCACTACCAGAGACTCCTTAATAGCACCGGAGTCATGGAGGCACAACTTGACAAATTCAAGTAATTCGAAACATGTATCCCACTGCTGCGCTGGTTCCACTGTGGTAGAATTGTTGACTGTGGTTCTTTACTGCTTTCCCAAGACTAATGAGGTCTCTGCTGTCACTCCGTAGTTCTCTGTCTGCCTTTGGATTTTGTTTCTGCAAATTAATATGGAAGAGTAGATTAATATGGAAGATTCTCTGGAAAATAGCTCTTTAAAAGGGTTTCCCAACCAGGCTTAGAATGGTCTTAGTATTTGTTACTTATTGTTTCAGGAGGAAGCAATCTTAAGTTTGAAAAGGTCTTATGGTAGAATTTACAGTAAATAGTGGTTTTCCTTTTTTTATTCAAAAACACTATTTATTTAACACCTCCCAAGTTTCAGACACTACATCAGATGCTAAGACATCAGCAGAACAAGGCAAACAAGAACCCTACTTTCAGAGCTTGAAATCTAACGAGGAGAGCTGTACAAACAAACATGAGGGCATTCTTGTTGGTATCTAAAGAATAAGAGGGAACCATCAGGAGAGAGGAAGTGGCAGATGTTCTCAGTCCTTGTGACAAGGAGAGAGCTTGGACTTTGCATTGGAATGAAATGCTATGGGAAGGCTATAAGCAGAGGATCACCATTTGATTCACATTCTGTCATGCGTAGTAATGTCCCATCAGTGTATCCAGTGGAGATTGCGTTATAAGTGGAACAGATCCAGATGGCTACTCCCTTATGTTCTTGGGAGCTGCTGCCTTTTTACTCATTTTTTTTTCTATAATGGACAGACTGTCCATGAACAGTGTGTGGACTGAGGGAGTGTGTGTGTGTGTGTGTGTGTGTGTGTGTGTGTGTGTGTTTGGGGGGGGGCTATATTCTTTTTTTAGACCCAGCTATAGATAGACTTCCCCAAAGATTCACTCAAGAATTTAAGTTTTGAGTTCGTCATGTTTTCTGTTGCCCCCAAGGGCTTACAGAAAAAGTGGATGCTAGCTGTAAGCCCTTACCTCTGCGCGCATCATACTTATCTGAAGGGTTGCTTGTGCTCCTGCTCAAGATGAAGCCGGAGGCCCTGCCTTCACTTTAGCAAGGCTGAGGGCTCTCGGTCACTGGTCCTCAGATGTCCACCTCTAGGAACCGTGACCTGCTATCATAACACTGCTCAAGCAGTTCAGCTGGTATCTCAAAGAATTTACAATTTAGTTTTTCAAACTTAGAAGCTATCTCTCCAAGACTCCTTAATAGCACTTCTGCTTCTGGGGGCAGGACTATCCGAAGCACCATAAGAAATTTAATATTCCTTCCCCACCTACTGACTCCTCTGGGCCCCTCCTCTCCATGGCTCCACCCCCAAATGAAAATGCTTCTATGTATATCCAGCAGCTGCTTGAGCAGATAAGGGCATGTTAGGTAATATGTGTGCGTCTTTACCCTGAGCCTAGCGGAATCGGGTCCTACCTGCATATTTTACAATGAAGTTTCTGATTCTTCTGATACTGTGGTTTTCAGTTAGATGGTATGTGCTGCAAATGTGATTCTGATTTGGATAAGTTAAGAAAATTGTGAGTATTTAGGTTGTTCTGTGCATATCTCAAGATTATGATAGAATGATAATAAGTCAAGGTCGTGATAAAGTGATATGCATTCCATTGCCATCTACCTCTTTAGTGAGAAATCTGCCTCCCTCCTCTGCCTTTGTTTTCTGTATACCTTTGTCAGATGGCTTCTGGCACAGTTGTTACCCCCTAAGTGTGTGGAGCAAACACAAAACATCTGGGTTGAGAAAGCTATGGCTCTGTAGTTCACTGTATATCATTAGTCCAAATATGCACACAAATCTCGTTCTAAGACTCACTTGCTGTTGAGTGCCCAATAGCACTCTTCGCCTGTCATCCTTTCTCCTTGCACACTCGGATGTTCTGGGAATGACAGAGGACCACTGAGACTAATTATCAGTGTACTTCCGAACTTTCATTTCTTAAGTGACTCTCCTCCTTATTGCTAAAGTAAACTTTATTTTTTAAGCTTTATTTATTTAGAGAATATATGTGTGTGTGTGTGTGTGTGTGTGTGTGTATCAGAGGGCACATATGTCCCTGTGGAGGATCAAGGGTGACTTCAGGAATCATCGTGGATTGCTTCTACCTTCTTGCTTCAGGACTAGAAGTGCAGGCTGCTGCCATTTCTGCCTGGCGTTTTTTTACGTGGGACCTGGGATCTGAACTCAGGACCTTGTGCTTGCAAGACAGAGTCTTAATCCCTGAACTATTTCTCCAGCCCAAGAGTTATACTTTCAAATAGAAGTCTGTGAAGAGATCTCAAGTTCCATGAGTAATTATTTTTGTGGAGGTGTCTAGAAAAAGAAGTGGAGCTGTTAAGTCATAGAGATGAGCTCTGTTTATCTCAGTGCCAAATGGCTGTATTATTATATCTTGTAGGAAGAAGAAGTGTTTAATTTAGGGTTTTTTTTTTTCCCCTTTGCTTGCTTCTTCAGTAAAACCAATCTAGTTTCTTTTTCTGTGGCAAGGAGGAAGGAACAAACAAGAAATTAATCAGACAGGAAGTAAATACCACAAAAGGATGTCTGCCTCTTGTCACACTGAACAAGAGGCCAGAACTTGTCCAAAATGGCTGCCCAGAAACAACACCATGCTAGCATTAAAGGATGACGGCTTTTTAAGGGACAGTCTTCTCTCTGAGCTCATGTCTGACTTGCTTGTCTGCCTGAAATCCTGATCATGCCTTTATAACGGTAAGAAAAATTATATTCAAACTAAATTGATTTCCTTTGTCAGCAAAGGGGAAGAGCTGAATGGCTTTTAATGGACTGCAGTATGTCGAGATAAAGTTAATTTTTCAGTAGAAGGCCATGTGGTTTATTCCTGTTGCCTGCTCTGATGATTGTGGGTGATTCATAACTTGTTTGGAGTCAAGATGTTAGCAAGATTTCAATAGGATTTCCCCTAACCATTGGACAAATGGTCACTCATTTCTTTCCCATTCTCCCTTTAAATAGGGGAAGAGGGATCAGCTCAGTAAATGTGTTCTGGGACTCACAGAGTTGCCTTTGAATCCTCAGTTGGGCCAATCAGGGTGGGCTTTAGAGGAGAGGGTGTCACAGCAGGGCTCGCAACATTGTGTCGGTTCACATTTTGCCGCTTCTGCACTAAAAAGGTTAAGTGATTTACCTAAAACTGCAGTCAGTGTTTCTTAGGCTCTTTGAAAAGCTTACCTGTGGGTTACTTGTTCGTGACTTTTCAACCATCTAACATGTAAACTCTAAGGGAGAAAAAAGACTAGAGGAATTGTACCATTTAGCGAAAAGTAGCCCTGGGCTCCAACAGCAATTTCAATTGGTTGAGGAAATCAAACTCTAGATCTGGCCTATGGCTGAAAGTTCCCCCAAACTCTGCTTAAATATGGAAGAGAACTACCTAACCCCTGGGCCCTCAACGTGTGTGTGTGTGTGTGTGTGTGTGTGTACAGAGGACACTTGAGTGTGTGTGCTTATGGAGACCCAAGGGTGACATCAGGAATCCCCTGGATTGCTCTACCTCCTGGGGTTTCCCAGGCTCCATCTTTTAGGCCAGAATTACAGATCAGTGTCATGTCCACCCAGCATTTTTATGATCTGGTGACCTGAACTCAGGTTCTTTTGCTTGAGAGACAGAGGCTTTAACCCCTGATCCATCCTCCCGGCCCCTGCTTAACATTTTATGAGTACGTCATTTGCTTTGGAAGTCTCTGGCTATCTGTATTCTGACACATCTCTGCGTTAAGCATTGGCCTGTTTTATTTTTCCAAACTATTATGTGTATGTCCCTTATTGGAAAAAATATTTTGTCCTGGATTGCCATGAATACCTCCCTGTACTTTGTAAACTTCATTCCTGAAAGTTAAAACTGGGGAGAAAAAAAATGGACTAAGAAATGCCTTAATAAGTATGTTTTTCCGAGAAGTTTAAAATGCACTGTACGCACCGGTCCCTTCGGCAGGTCGTGATCCAGAGATGCCATGCATGAGCGCAGAGGGTTGAATCGGCTTGAGTGTCTTGTTCTCAGCGTTACATAGCGGGAAAGACGGTGACATCTACTCACCACCTACTGTGCTTATTTATAACAAATGGTTAAGATTTGCAGCTGATCCTTGGATGTTTGCTTCTAGGAACCATCTCAATGAACTCTTGAGTAACTCTGTTAAGTTGGTACTGTTAGAAACTGAATTTAGGTCAAGTCATTCGCCCAAGGCCACCTAACTGCTGAGTGCAGAGAAAGTTTTTTGAATTTCAAAAACTTTATTCACAAACATAGAGTTCAAATGATAAATTACACATTTTTTTCAGGTTCTTTTCTGAGGTTACGAATCGCTTTGTTTAATTATCAGCAATGCTAAATATCTTTAAAAGGATTGATTTCAAGTGAAATTTTCCTTTCCATATCTTTTGACCTTTTTCAGAAGTTGGTGATATTTCAACATATATTACAAAACTCTCTTTTTAATTATAAAATAAATATATCAAGTATTTAATTGTTAGGTATATGTGTGCATCCATGTGAGTGTCTAGACATGTGCAGGTATGTGAGTGTATATGTTCATGTGCACTAGGCAACGAGGAGGTCTTAATTCTCTAGGGAAACTAAAAGAACACTTAGAGACACTTGAACCCCTTGTAGTCAGTACTTGGAAGAGCTAGAACTTAATGGCAGAAAAACTAAGATCTTTAATTATATGGATAAAGGAAAAGTTTCATTTTTCTGTCCCTTAAGTTAAATAAACAGAAGCAAGTCACTCAGCTAAACTTCACTTTCTAACTTCCAACAGGGTCATTGGATGTCTGCGAGTTTCTGTGAATCTTTCCATTAGGGATGTAGGATAGATGTAAGATTCAAGTCCATGCTGCAATTACCTTTGTGTGCAAGCTCCTCACCAAGCTGCATAACACGGATGCTTCTGGGAAGAGAACTTCAGGTCTCCCGCTTGCTAGACAAGCAGTCCACCACTACGCTATGGCCCCAGCTCCTAAATTACCTCTTTTTCTAGAACTCTGAAAGAAGAATATCTAAAATAGCCATGAACCCTCTAACTGAAGCAGACACAGCCCATTACCGTTGAGAAAGAAAACAACCCAAACAGTCACTGAAGCTGTTTTTGTTTTTTTTTTTTTTCTTTAAATGAGGAACTGAGCAGCTGCATTTTAAGAAATGAAGATTCTATGCACAGAGGTATTGGTTCCATGCTAAGCTGGAGTGGGGCTAAGTGAGAAACAGCTAATGGAGGAGGCTGCCGCCTTGCTTACAAAGGAAAGCTGACTTGGCTCAGCATTCTGTCCCTTGTTAGGCCAGGCCACCTCTTCTGTATTGCTTCGGTTGCCTCTTGCTCTGCTTGGGAGGAACAGTGAGAGCAGCAAGCCTGTCTACAAAGCTATTAAAAGTTTCTGAAACGGCCATAGGAGAGGCCTAGCAGATGGGGGAAGCAGAGAGGATGCCCAGTGACTCGTATCATGAAATAGAACTGCAGGCTACTGCACCTGTGAAAAGATTGTGTTAAAGAAACAGGATGGCTGTGGTTTACTGTGAGCATCAATTTTCCTGTTGAGCATTTTGACAGGAAGCTGAAGAACAAAGCCATATTCATCTTAATTAGTCCTAATGCTTTTCGCATCTCAGAGACATCCAACCTACTTTGCATATGGAGTCTCTAAACAATAAAATCAAGAATAATTTCTCATTAGGAATCTCAAAACTGTGCACTTTTTAAAATTCAGGACTTGAGCAGCAATTTCAGTTGACTAAATGATTTTATACCTTGGAGTAGATTCATGGTCTTTGAAATGAATGCCCTTGCAGTTATTTTTATGATTTTCATAGCTATGAATTTAAGATCTTCTTCTCATTGAAGCAGTGTTGAGTTATATGTGTTATAAATTTCCTTCTGTTAATACCTCTTGGTCAAACAATTATGTAAATGTATGAGTTGAAGGAGAAAGTGAAAGAGAATAACCCACACGCTGCCTGAGAGAGGAGTATATTCTCACATATGCATGCATGTCTTTATAAACTGGGGGGATACATATCAAAGTAAGAACTATCTCTGGGTGTTTTTTACCCCCAATTCATAGTAATCTAAAAGTTAATTATTAAGTAGAATAATATTCCTTTAAATATTTTTATCATGTATCTCTGTGTGTGCAAGCTGTAAATGTACATGCACACACATGCAAGTAAATGTGACAGTATGCATGTGGAGGTCAACAGGATAATTCTGTGAAGTCAGTTCTCTTCACCCATCTTTACATGGGTTCCAGGGATGAAACTCGGGTCATCAGACTTGGGTGGCAAGCACCTTCACCCTTTGAGCCATCTCCCCAATCTTGAATGTGGGGTTTTTTGTTGTTGTTGTTGTTGTTGTTCCCTGAGGACAAATACAGCTTTTGGTGTATTTCTGTATTGCCAGTTGTTCTTTACAACAATTACCTTGGAAGTAGGGAGAAAATAACAAAACTAAGCTGGAGATAAGCCTGAAGCACATAAGAAGTCATAGAAATAAGAGCATCATATGTAAACTAAAATGGAAATGGGAATAATAAAAGAATGGAAAAAAACAAGCGCCAGAGAGCAGTTAGACCTTTGGATCCTCCAGCTGTATTATTTCTGCGGTACCCTCCCCACCATCCCACACTTGATTGACCTTTGAGGGTCTCCTGTTTATTTTAGGTAAGATAGTATATAGGAACAACTTTGGTAATTGTACAGAGCAAGATGCTTTGTGTTTCCAGTAGTCCACAGCAGGAAGACTTCTTTTCAAATGGCCCCAGCGTCTTCTTTAAGGAATCCCTCCCCCACCATTAGAAGCTACCTTCTGAGGACTGTTGAGTATTCCCACAGGACCTATTTGGAATCTCCCCTCAAGTTGTTCCATAGTGTGGGCCTAATGGTTTGAGCCCTAATCTGATTTCTAAGTCAACTGTAAAACTAAGAAACAGTTTATTTAAATAACTAGCCAATTCTCTTGATCCTAAAATTAATTGTTTTATATTCAGGTATAATTCTGTTTTCCTGCAAATTGAAGAAGCAGCTGTGAGTTCCCTAGGGCAAGTCTGGAACTCAAATTATGGTCTATAGTTGAGCCTCTTGTTATCCATGCCACTAAGGAGACTATATCCCCTCCAGAAAAAGGAGTGGAGTTAGCAACTGTTTCCCATCAGATATTCTTGTAACCAGCACAATTAGCACATGGGTCCAAACAAAAGATATCCAGTCAGCCCTTAGGGTTAGTGAATGATGCACTAGAGTAAAACCCATAATGCCAACCATTTCATTCAAAGAACTGGGATACTATAGATATACAAGGTGGTAATGGTAATGTGTGCATGTGTCATGCACGATGAAAAACAATAGTTGAAGTATCTAAGTCATTATGGAAATTCTGTTCTTTGAATTCCTAAAGCCAACTTCTTTATGAAAGGTGTATGGGAAGTTCTTCCCTTCCCTTCACTTGTTCTACCTAAAATTTGATGGTTTTGTTATTAAATAACATTTCAGCAATCACAAATTAGGGTTAAGCTCAATTTTTTAAATTTCTTTAATAAAATCCTGAGTGAGAAAGAAATGGGCTGATGAATAGTTTTTTCAAAAACCAGTGTCCTGGGCTGGGGAGATGACTCAGGGGATAAAAACCTTTGTTTCCTCAAGCAAAAGGACATGAGTTCAGATCCCCGGAGTCCATATAAAAATGTTAGCCTGCAATTCTGACTCGGGAGCTTGGGAAACCTCAGAGCAAAGTAATAGGAGATAGAGCAATCAGGATGATTCCCAATGTCATCCTTGGGCCTCCACAGGCATATTACACTCAAGTGTCCTCTTGTACACATGCCCATGTACACACACACACACACACACACACACACAGAGTCTCACATATGTACACACACACACACACAAAAGCCAGTATCCTATTCGCACAGTAAGAACAATAAACATGTATTCTTAACACTGTGGGTTACTTGTTTCTTAGGGTTGTCATAATAAAACCCTGCAGTTCTGGAAAGCTACAGGCATAAGATCAAGATATCAGTCTTGTGTTTTTTAGAGGTTTCTTGTCTTGCAGATGGCTGACTCCTTAATGCATCTTCTCTTTTCCTACATGCGTGTACATTGCTAGTGTCTACTTCCTCTACTTGTAAAGCCATCAGTCATTTTGATTAGAATTTGCCCTCATAGTCTCATTTCAAACATAATCACCTTTTTAAGGCCATGTCTCTAAACACAGTCATATCCAGAAGTACTAGGTACAATATGAATTTGGCATGATTGGGGGTAAAATTCAGTTGTTAGCACCTATGTAAGAACAAAAATCTTTCCATCCCAGTTGCTTTCTTTGCATACAAAATCCAGCACACCAGGTAAATATTTGACAAAGTATGACTTCTCTTCTTCTATGATGAAAGTTATTTAGACATGATAATGATTCTTTTAAAACATAGTTCTTTCTCAGAGTATTAAAGTATCAGTGCCTGGGTTGGTTGGGAGGTGAAGGAAGGTGAGGCTAAGCTAGGTCTATGATTGGTCAACTGTAGGTAGCATATGTGTGGGGAGAAGATGGCCCAGCCCATCCTGATATAGGAGCTGACATATGTCACTTGGACATCTGCTGCCTTAGGTCTCCCCTCAGCCTGGGCCTCCCAGGCCTCAGGAGCCTTCTTCCCTCTCCTGAGGAGGAACCACAGGCAGCCATCAAGGCCCAGGGCCTGACCAGCCATCCGTACCCTGAAGGCTTTCCAACAGGCATGCAACAAAGAAAGGACCCTGTGCCTGGACCCAGATCCACCCCTTCTCTTCCAGGTGCTCAGTCAGCAGATCCTAGACCTGTCCCTGACGCCTCCCCCTCAAGCCATGCAAAAAACCCAGCAGCACACATCATTCCCGTTAAGACAGTGCGCAAGAGAGGGGGTCACAGCTGACAGGTAGCAACCAGCCAAATTCGATCATGTTCCCCTGATTCCCAAGATCATGCTGGTGTCAGGCAAGCCCATGGCTGTTTTGTATTAAATAAGTAAAATACAGAGGATTATAAAGGAAATTAATTTTACCATATGCATTTCTTTATAATGGTTTAAAGCAACAAGACCTAACAACAGATCTAAACTCTGCCAGAATTTCACAGAATTTCTTTGTGACAATTGTGATGGGAAATAGGAGTGTTATATGAAAGCTACCGAAGGACTCTCAGGCTCAGTGATGTGTAGCTGAAGGAAATGATGAATGATATGTACTTCTTAATATATGTATTTCATTTTCATTTTCATATGTGTGTGTGTATGTGTGTGTGTGTGTGTGTGTGTGTGAGAGAGAGAGAGAGAGAGAGAGGCATATTTGTTTGTTTAGCATGTGTGGATGCATGTGTATGCTCCCACATGTGTGAGTGCAGATCTGAAACTGATGTTGGAAATCATACTGGATTGTGCTCCGCTTTATTCTTTGAGGCATGGTCTCTCTAAGTCAAACCAAAGCGTGCAGATATGGCTAGTCTTGCTAGCCAGTTTACTCTGGGGATACCCTGTCTGCCTTTCCAGGTAAATAGCCATACACACCTAGTCTGTTTGTGCTGAGGATCCAAACACTGCTCCTCTTCTTACCTGACAAAAATGCTTTAACAGCCGAGCCATCTCCCTAGTCCCTTATTTTTCATCATCTAGGTTCACAAGCTCCTGACTCTGTATATGGCTCCAGTGTGTATGGGGATCCAGGCAAGAATGCCTCATGTGCTAGGGTGTGTGTCCTATGCCAGAACCTTTGAGAAAGACCCACATCTAACTGAGGGGCTGACTTAACTCCAGGGGAGGCTGGAATTCCCTACTCTCCCAGGCCTTGGGAGGAAGTTGAGGGCTGTCAAGAAAGCAAGACCAGTACTTAACATTGAGGTAGAGCTCATTCTTTGCCCAAATCCCTTAGTGCCCCACAGGTAACCATTCCAGCAGCAAGCATTGATCTGTGTAATCCCCACTTGTCACTCACACATGTTCAGTGAGAACCCTGCTTGGTACCCTGGGGAGGCCTGGTGGAGACCCTTTCAAGACCCTGTAGCTCAGTATAGCTTCTTGCTCCCTGAGCCTTGGTTTTGTTTGCTTGCTTCTGAAAGCTGGCCCCGGACCGTTGCTCCTTCTCCACACTAACCTTCTGGACCATAGTACAGCTCCCCCTGCAGTTATGGTCCTGATGTTTATCCAGAAGCCAATTAGGGCACAGACTATTGAAACAGCAACAGCAGAGAACTGTAGAATAATTAAAGAGGCCTTTTATTTTGAAAAGCAGCTTCCCGACTGCACGGAAAGAAGTGTAATTCGATTTCTGCAACAAAGACTGACTTAAGGCCAATAAGGCAGTAAGAGTTTCTGTTAGTGAACTAGAATTTCTACTCCTTCGCAGGTATTAGGCTAACAGGATGGCAGGAAGGTAGGCTACTTTTTGGAATCAAATAAAATTAAGTCTTTTTAAAATTTTTTTTATTTTTTCCACTCATACAAACTTGATAGGTACCCCATTCCCCTCCTTTCCTCCCTGGATTCCCCTGCTCCTTTCCCCTTCTCCCTTCTCCTCCCCTCCCCCCCATTCCTGGAGCATCCTTCACTGTGCATGCAAACTTCCCTCTGGGTCCCCCTCTCCGAAGAGGTGCAAGGACTCAGTAGCATTGCCTAGAGCTCTTTCTTGTGTTCCCCTTTAGCACAGGGACACCCTTGTGGCTGTCAATCCCCTGCCTCCAAGGATCCTAGTGCCTGTGATCCATGCTAGCCTTTGGGGGGTCAATGAAATAAAATTAAGTCTTGAGAGACATTGTGTCTTACAAATCCACGGATGAAGTGTTGTGGAGCCCACCTGTCTTGCCCACCAGACCAGCTAAATCACCTACTCTGCCATGGTAGGTGGGAGCTTCTCCAGCTCTATTAACACTGCTTTGCTTCCAGCATCTTCACAGTTAGCTCTGAGTTCAGTGCCAGAGCTCTGGTCTTGGCGCTTGCTTCTGGGTCCAGATTGTCAGCTCCAAAGCTTCCAATGTGCCCCCCTACATTTGGACATCCCCACTTATAGGAATACCTGTGTGTGTGTGTGTGTGTGTGTGTGTGTGTGTGTGTGTATCTGTTTCAGAGGGCATTGTATGTGTCTCTGGAGGTCCAAGAGTGACTTTGGGAATCATCCTGAATTGTTTTACCTTCTTTCTGGGGTTCCCAGGCTCTGCCTTCCAAGGCCGGAAGTGTAAGCTACTGTTTATATGGAATCTGGGGTCCATACTCAGGTCCTTCTGCTTGCAAGGCAGAAGCTTAATCCCTGATCCATCTTTCCAGCTTCAGGATACCCATATCTTAATAGTGCCCAGTTAGCCCCATGGGGAAAGGATTAATGCCCATACAGGAGAGACCTATTTAAAGAACATAATGGATATTATAAGACTATATGGATAGAGTTTTAAGATAGTCTCCTATCTCTTCCTTAAACAGATTCAACAGGTGAGCTTCCGCAAAAATGTTTAACAGGACAGAGAGCATGATAGTATAGTTCAGTGGGAGAACAGGGACTAAAAGAACATGATTCGAATGAATTGCCCTGGGGATCTTTTATGAGTGACTCAAGTCCTCTAGGATCTCACCTTAGCTCTAAGGTGAGAGCTCTGAGCTGCTTGCAGTGGCCTTGAGAGTTTTACTGATGATGCAAATGAAGCTCCTAGATCTAGTCAACCCTTAGCAAGAGCTGTTGTCACTATTATATCTAAATTTTCTTTCTTCTTCTTTCTTCCTTTTTCTCTTCTTTCCGTTTCCTTAATCCTTTTTTTTTTTTTTTTTTTTTTTTTGAGATAGGGTCTTGCTGTGTAGCTGTGGTTAGTTGCTGTGTAGACCATAATCACTATATAGGTCTCAGGCTTGCTGTGATTCTCCTACCTCTACCACCCTCTCCCCCACAGTGTTGTATGACAGGGGTATACCAGGCTAAATTCCATTTTCTAGGTAACTCACTGTGAAGGGAACTGTTCCCAGCTGTCTTAATTCTTGTTTTGCAGCAGGTGTGACAAGTCTAGCAATGTTCTTTCTGTGGGCCTTTTTTTCACAGGAAGCAAGCTGTCCTGCCTCATTCCACAGAAAGTTTATTTTAAGATGTAAATTATCCACATTAACTTTTTAGTGGTTGGTATAAATTAATGTTTAAGATCAAAGAAGTTGTTTTGTGCAATTGGGAAACGATGGAATAAAAGGAAGATTTGGGACATATGTTGCATAGAAATTATTCTACTCAGATGGCCAGTGTCTCAGGCTGCCCATTGAAGTGTCCCAGCTGCCCAGTGCCTTAAGATTCAAACTATATAACAGAGCTTCCTAAATTTTAGTGTCTCTGGACTATCTAGGAGTCTTCTTTAAATGGTGAAACTAATTCTAAGGGACTGAGAGGCAGGAGAACAAGGATAGACTTTGTCATGGGAATAAGGGAGGAAGAGGAGGAGCTACTTGAAGCATGTTTTGTTTTCCATCAGATGGGACTGAGGTACACTTCTGGTGGCTTCATGAAAACCTTTCCGCTTCTGCAGTCACAGACCCAGGGCAGCCTTGTTCTGCTGTGCCTGCAGTGAGGCAGAGCTGAGCAGTCCTGGGCACTTAGTTCAGAATCACTCCCTCACACACACAGGAGGAGGGAGAGAACGATTACCCTCCCTGCTCCCTTTCAAAAGTGCATTGCATTGGTAGGAAAGCAGGAAGATTAGTGCAGACCATGAAAAATCTAACATATGGCTATGTTTTGTATTTACAGATTTATCAGCAAGATTGTTGAAAGCATAACTGTCCAAGATGCCTGTCCCTCCCCCGCCGGCGCCCCCACCGCCGCCCACGTTTGCACTGGTGAGTGTCTTGTTTTCCATTTCTTTCAAAACTTTTTTTAGACGAGGACTTGCTATGTTGCCCAGGCTGGCCTGCAACTTGTGTCTCTGCCTCCCAAGTGCTGGGATTGCCAGGCAAGCCAGCACTGCAGCTCCCTTCGCCTTCCATTCAGAAAGCAAGTCAAAGTCAGGGCCTAGCGGGCCTAGCTTTAGTGCACTTGCTTTATGTGCATGTGCATTCTGGTGGAGGTCTTGCACAGAAGGCTGTGCCAGGGCCCAGGTCTTTTCTGAGATTGGAGCCTAGTTGAGACTTTGCAGATCCAAACAACATGAAGGGCATGTTTGACCAAGGTCTCTGGAGTGTGGGTCATTAGGTTTCCTGTAGTGCATCCATTCAGGCAAACATGACCATCCAAGACAAGGGTTTGTAGGAGCACTTGTCTGAAGGCATACACTGTTCTCATTCAACTGCACTCAACATCTGGTCAGTGACACTTATGTGGGACAGTCCCCAAAGTCAGGGCTCTATCCAAATGCATCCAGTGTCCTTCTGTCTCAATCTTTTCTTCTCTGCCTTCTCTGCTCCTTCTTCCCACTCTGTTTTTGACAAACATTATTTCCATCACCACCTTTCTCCTACACTCTGACATTCTTCTTTAAACCTGTCCTTACATTGGAACGATTACTTTCCTTGGGATTTTCTTCACTGGGCTCATCCAGATCTTGCAATGTGTCTGTCGGGGAAGTTACTGTTTCCCCTCGAGGAAGACTCCAAGACACGTGCCATTCTAAAGTTCTCCCCTCAGGGAGTTTCACACTGATTCTTTTCATTTCTTAAAGGGAGAAACTGAGGCTTAGCAAGAAAGAGTCTCTTGCTGTAGGTTTCCGTGGATGCACTCATATAACTCCAAGATTGGAACATGACCATTTACAAGTACTACTCACCATGTGGCCCTCCAGCTACTCATTAAAGTCTCAGAGGACATGAGGACAAAAACTGTTGATGGCAATTTTATGGCAGTTATGCTTGTTTCTAAGATTAGGATGAATATGTCTTTTAAACCAATTCATTTTTATAATAATGTATTAATACTTTATAAAAATGTTGATCCATGATGTGTTGGAAAAATAAATGGTCCTTGTGTGGCCAAATTTGAGAAGGCTCTTAGCTGGGTAATACAGCAGGATTAGTTTATCAAACCATGAGTCATAGACAATGGAAGGTTGACACACAGAATGATTTTTAGAATTTTAATGCTCATGTACTTATGATTGGCACATCAAAGTTAGGATTAATAAAGAGTTATTTAAAAGAAATGTTCATTGGAAAACAGTATAGTAAATAAGATAGTGAATTGACTTAGTGAAAAATCTTAAATACATTATAACACGGGTAGCACAAGAAAAATACAAAAGTTTTGAGTGGCATGACAGAGTGATGACAGTTGGGAGCCAGGTTTGCTGGCTAACTGTGTGATCACAGCACTCGGGAGTCTAGTCAGAGCCACAGAGAAGACCCTGTCTACAAACAAAACCAATAGAAAAAAAAGCTAGGGAGGCCTTGCTTATCCTTCCTACCTTGTTTCTGTCCATTATTATGAACACCAAGGAAGATCCTAGAGAAATGGGATTCAGAGAGGAGAGAAAGGAAGGGGAATTGGTGGCTGTTATGGAACACTGCCCTAACAGGACAATGGACTCAAGGACCCTGATCTACCACATTCTGGGGGCCAGCATGCGGGGGCTCCGGTGCCAGCATAAACAACAGGAAGCCACTGTGGAAGGATTGTTCACTTAGAGTTGTAAAACATCTAGTGTGGGCATGTCAGGTAATCTGGATGCTTTAGATGGTTTTCATTCTGAAAACGAAGGCAGTGGGGAGATTTTAAAGGTCTTTCCAAGATATTTTAAGATGTCCTTGAGTTGAAAAAAGAAGGTTTAGAGCAAGAGAGAATAATTCCAGTAGCAAAAGCAAACTGTATATGCAAAGAATGTTTCTGAAGACAGCTGGGAAACTTCCTCCGGGGAATACTGGGGAAGTCAGGGGAGGAGCATTTGAGGGTCCACATTTTCCTTCTGTCAGAATACAGGGAGGATCTGGAGGAAGGCCGGGGTGAATGATTTAACTTCCTTTCACCTGGGGTTTTTGTTTTTGTTCGATTGTTTTTGTTTGTGAAGTGTAAATAACCCTCAGGGATGATAAAGACTAAGTGCAATACTATATAGTTGAGCTCTGCCACTGACTGATAGTAAAAGGCTGGGTGAGGTATCAAGTCTTCTCCAATTTTACCTCTTTTGGCCATAACTGGTTTATCTAGAATCTCACCCCTTTCAGAAGGGCCAGCCCTGGACAACTCTTGCACCTACTGGACCGTTGAGATGGCCCAACAGTCCCTGGGAAAAATAGGGGCAGACCAGTTTCCATGTGCGAAAGGTGTGGGCAAATGCCTGCTTTCAGGTCCATGAGTTGGGCTGTTTCTGCCCATGTTCCTCAATAACCTGGAAGGAACAAGATCCCAGTTTCATAGTAAGGATCTCTGGGAATGTAAGACATGCCCAAGCATTTCTTTATGCTAAGCTTCCAAAGGAATTAAACATCAGAAAGCACTTGGGCCAGAACACAAGGAAACTTTGTGGAAGAAGGAAAATCCTCTAAAGCTTGATGATGAAAGTTACAGGACTAAATGTTTGTCAAAACTGAGAACTGTAGACTGAAAGGATGACTTCATTATATGTAAATTAGACCTCAACAAACCTAGCAAGTTAAAAAGAGAAAAGCATCTTTGTCAGTGTGTTCAGAGGAAGTGGTTTTCTGAAACCGTAGTGAGTTAAAACCCTGCCTTGGTTTGTGGAGACAATCTTATTTGCTGCCAACAAGTTCTGAATGTTGGAAAGGGAATCCTGTTCTCAGAAGTCACGAGCAAACCACACCATCCACTCAGACCTAACATTCCCTTCTCCAACTGACCCTTCTAATGTAACTAAGCCCTTTAACTATAGCTACATTATGGTCTGAATTATCCGATTTCTACCATGGACTTACTCTTTCTGCCTTAAAAAGGAATGAAGTTTTTTGTTGCATCTGCTCCCAAACATCTGGGTCTTAGAAAGAATGACGTGGAGTCCAAAACTTGCATAGAATTTACAGCCTATTGCCAAGGACCTTAAAAACAAGTTTCTAGTACTCTGCCTGTCCAGTTAAATGATGTAGTGTGTGATTTCAGCCCAAGAGCTACAGATGAATTTGTATGGTTACTTTTAGGCCAATACAGAGAAGCCTACCTTGAATAAGTCAGAGCAGGCTGGGAGAAATGCTCTTCTCTCTGACATCAGCAAAGGGAAGAAACTAAAGAAGACAGTCACCAATGACAGAAGTGCACCGATATTGGACAGTAAGTAAAAAACAGATTTTTTTTTTTTTTGCCTTGTAATAAATGGTTTACAGCCTTAAAAACTCTGTGCCTCTCACCTTTTTTTTTTTTTGGTTAACAACAGCTGTGAAGCTAGCAAAATAAGGGACTATGTCATTCGTTGTAGGCCACAGCTCTGGCTCGAGTTCCCCTCTAGTGCTTCAGGAAGCTAGTATAATAATTCTTTGTCCAAGATATACACAGCAGCGATTCTCTGAATTATTCCCAGTGCTCTCTGGAGATTAACTCATTCCATCTGGCACCACAGATGACGAGGCAGCATGAACCATGGAAAGTACCCTGGCCTTGGAATCAGAGGATGGGCTCCAGGTCTGGCACATCTGTTGGTAGCATCTCTAAGCCTTGCTGTCCTTTGTGAGGTAGAGATAGTATCCTCTTCCTGACCTCACAGGCTGTCGTGAGCCAGCGTCAAATGAGATAAAGCTTGTAAAAGTGCTTTATTGTCAGCAAAGTGTGATTCAAATAAAAGATTGCAGAGAGAGGAAATGAAGTCACAACTTTGCTTATCTGCCATCTGAGTTTGAAGTACTTCCTGCACTGAAGCAGGGTACTTACAAGCATACAAATAAATGCCCACAGTGCAAGCCTCCTTATTAGCATTTACAGTAAAATGAACATCACCTATGACTGAGCATCTGGAGTAGTAATCAGCTTTTGAGACTGTCCTTTCATATTCTGACCTTTCCACTGCCCTACAGACACCAACCACAAGTCTCCTTTGTCCTTTGGACTAATAAGAAATAGACGATCACCAAATAGACTGAATAATGATGCAGGGTTTAAGTACTTGGGAACTCCTGGGGAAAGTACCCACAGGTAGAGAAGGAAGAACAGTCAGTCAGAGTTAGATGAGAACAGGGGGTCCGGAGGAAAATGGGAAGCAGAAAATTAAGATTAGGTTTGCTAACTGGTCCCCTTATCAGGCAAGATGGTACAGACGAGAAGACAGGGCTTTAAAAAAGGAACTATGGGACTTTCATGCCTGACTTAACACAGTCTGACCTCTGCTGCAAAATGCAGCAGATTCTCCCTGGGGAGCCCAGCACAATTATATCTGGAGCTTGGGTCCAACAGCTATCTGAGTTGTGCTTCCTAGTATGGGACCAGAGACACTACAAACTCTAAGGAGAGGCCAGCATCTGTCTACATAAGAGGAAGCTGGGAGTTCTAGAACAATGGGTGTGGATTCCTCACCAATACTGAAGGAAGTTGGACAGTCTGGACCTATTCTTGAATCTAGTAATGGATTCAAGGTCTCCCTCTTCCATCATATTTGGAAGCTCCAGAATGCAGACACAAGATGCAACCTATTGTATTCCCTTACTGTCCCTACCTATACTGTTGTCACAAACTCTTTGCAAGTTTTTCCATGGTTTTGTATTTGTTTGCGTCTGAAACTTCCCTGAGTTCTATTTCAAAATGTTGACTGTGCTTATGCATGACAAATTTTGAATTCAGCGCACTGTACTGCCCTGTATACAAAATGACCTAGACCAGGGGCCTGGAGAGATGGCTCAGGGGTTATGACTCTGTCTCACAAGCAGAAGGTTCTGAGTTCGGATCCCAGGTCCCACATTAAAAAACAAAACGAAACAAAATGACCTAGACCAAATCAGCTATCCTAAATTTCAGCTTTTTTATTAGTCCATTTTCTGTTTCCATAACAAAATACCCGATACTGAGTACTTTATGATGAAAAGAAGTTCATTTAATTCATTGTTTTAGAAATTCAAGGTCATGACACCAGCATTGACTTGATTCTGGTGAGGTATATGGCATCACAACAGCAGGAGTGCATGCAGCAGGGACATCACATGACAAGACAGGAAAGGGAGGGGCCAGTCTTGCTCTTTTATAATAATCCTGTCTCAAAAACTAACTAGATGCCTCAGAAAATGCATTAGTTCCCTCTGAGGGCAATAACCCTTCTGCTCTAATTACTTCCTACCAAGCCCTACTTCCTGAAGGTCTCATTGGACATGTCCACACTGACTTGAATATTAAACCTTTGAGGCTCCACATAAGCCATCTCCAAACTATAACATTTCTCTCTCTCTCTCTGAAAGCTGAACCAATGCTCCAAACTAAGATCACCAGTGTATGATGAGTGATAGTTCAGCAATCTCTGAATTTTCAGAACCATGTAAATGTGTCTATCTTAAAGTGCGGACTTCAAAATTGTATTCATTAGTGAATACTATTTAAATGGTAAGGGCAATGTTAATATTAGCAATAATTAAAATTAGCAAAGTTTCATAGAGAAGCAATTTCACAAGCACTCTAGAAATTTACTCTAAGTTGTTTATCCCATTAGATAAAGTAGTTCTTATCAGTTTATCAGATTATTTCTTCTATTAGCAGGAAATCGTTACTCTAACTTAATGTATCCTTTAGATGAAGTAGTTCTTATTAGTCTGTTATCAGATTATTTCTTCTATCAACAGTGCTCTCTTACGTGTCCTAGAAACCTCTACGCTTAAAAAGTATACAGACCTAACACAAACCTTCAATTAGCCTAGAAAAAAGGAAAATATTAATAAGCAAGATGAGATCTCAGAAAGCAAAAAGGGAGATTTGAAACACTTTACAAATTAAAGATACCATAATGGAGTTACATGTTTCTTTATAGTACATATTATTTTCTTTTTATACATGCTTCATTATATTACATATTGTTTTCTTTTTCTAAGACAGGGTCTCAATATGTTCTGGTGGACCTCAAACTCCTAGACTCAAGTGCTTCTCCTATCCTAGCACCTATTATGTAGATCATTCCCAAACAGGAAGCCACAGAATGCTATCTGATGGATTAATAAAACCGATAATAGGTTATTATCAAAATTGGCAGAGGCAGTATACACAAAAAGAGACCTGTACCTTAGAGCTTTTCTCAGGGGGTTGCCACCTCCCAGAGGGCTTGTGGCAATGTCTCAAAACATTTTAATGAACATTTTGACTTTTTTTTCTTTCTTCCCTTTTGTAGGCCTAGAGAAGGAAAGCAGAGCCAAGCACATATTAGGCAAGCCTGGGCCACTGCACCTAACTCCAAAAGGCATCTTTGATCATCTCCATGTCAGTAGGATGGGAAGTGGCACTGTAAACATTATGTAAAGAGTAGGACGGCTACCCACAGCAGAGAAGCACCCAAAACGGTGTCTGCACAATAGCTGCAGACATTAAGAAACCCCACCATACCACGCATATGAGCATGAGTGACAGAATGCCAAACAGAAGAACCAAAATCCTGCATGTTTAAATAACGTTAAAGGAAAAATCTACCTAGGCCAATGTTTACCCCATATTCAATGCTAGTTTAAAATCTGTGTATCATTTCAAATAATAAAAACCATGTCATCAGCTCAGTAGATCTTAAAAAGATATTTGATGAGATGCCATACTATTAAGAAAGTCTTAAAACCTAAAATAGAGGGATACTTCCTGACTGTAAATATTTTAAAAGAAAAATAAAAACATTTCAAGCCAATAGTTAATATTTAACTTTGAAACAGAAGCATTTACATTAAAATCAGAGCATGGTTGTTTCTGGCTACCTTAATAATTTACCTGTCATGGAAGTTCAGTCATCAAAGTATTTATATAAATTAGAAATAATGGGCAGTTCTTAGAAAAGAGAAGGCAACGTTTATTATTTATGGAGTATATGTCTATTGAAAAGTACAGTCATACTTTTTTGTAATCTTAAAATATACAGCAAAGCTTATTAGAGAGCAAATGAAATTGTTTGATGCCAATCATAACCAATTACAAAAATAAAACAGGAAAAATGTCTGTTTCACAATTTCAACACAAAATGTACTCAGAGGATCTCTAATGGGAAAAATGTATAACCTATATAATAAAAACTACAAAACCTGTCCAAAAAAATCGAGAAGACATAAATAAATAGAAAAACAGGCTATATTTCTAAATGTGAAATATAAATTACAAAGGCATTTTACTTACAGTTAATTCCTAGATCTTATCCATGTAATATTTATCCAAGATTCAAACTGGGGGAATATGACTTTTAGCAGTGTTTAACCTTACAAACACAAATATACAGACACAAATTGTTAGAAAATGAAATTTTAAAAGATATAAAAAGAATATGCCAGATTTTTTAGCTCAATTAACGAACAAGCCAGTATGTCATAACTCAAAAACAAAGTGTCAGACATATAAAGGAATATTAAGTATTGGAATGAATTTAAGATTATGTAAAGCAGATTAAAAGTTTCATTCAACTGAACACACTAATGTGCGTCTTTGGACAAATGCAATTTGAACAACTACAGTTTCCTACAGCTTACAGAATTCTAACTCCAAGGCAATGGGAAGTCACACAGAATGGGAGAGATGGAATTGTACTCAACTTTTTTCCTTTTCCTTTCTCTTCTTTTAATCCATTCCCTATTTAAAATCTTTCACAATTTTTGCAAAAAAAAAAAAATGCACAGTAAAATCTAGCCTTCTCAATCTAGAAGTAATTTATTAAACTGATAAATCCTGTGGTTGGACATTATATTCAAAATATTTAAATCAACCTAAAAGGTCATCAAATAAGTAGGTGCATAAGTTAATAATACATTCTATGTTCTAAAATACAATAAAACCATTTATTTACTTACTTACACTTACTTACTTACTATTTGACACAAGGTCTTATTCTGTAGCCTGGGTTGGTCTAGAACCTACTTCGCAGTCTCCCATACTGCCCATACTGGGCGATCCATCCTTTAAACTCATGTTTTCAAAACATATTAAATGACGTGGGAAATACTAACAACCAAGTGATGACTAAAGGTGGCCCAAAACTGCTCACTGGATTTGTTAATCTTTAAGAAAAATAAAAATGAAAATAAAAAAAATACACTTCAACAATAGTTGTTTCCAAAAAGGAAAATTATTTCTCCTTCATTCTTCTCACTGTTTACTCTTTATTGACGCTTTTGTTTGATTTGTTGTTGTCTTGAGACGTGGCCTACATTAGTAATTTACCTTGTCATGGAAGTTCAGCCATCAGAGTAATTAACTGATGGGGCGTCCCGTGCAGAGCCCGGGCTGGCCTGGTGCCACTGTGTAGACCAGACAAGCCTCCCACTCACCTCCCCAGTGCTAGGATTACAGACATGCACTACCACGCCCCGTGTTTTCCAGTCCCCTCTACTCCTTTGCAACCTCTTTGAAGACCGTCCCGCGTGTTAACTTTCTAGAACAGACACGAGCCCATAGGACCCTCAGTAGAGGAGGGGCAGCTGCCCCTTCCTGCCTCCTGCCTCCTTGAAGTCTCAAGATGCTCCTTGCCGACCGCTCCAGTGTTTTCAACACGCGTGTTTTCTTCTGCAGAACCGAAAGGCGCAGGAGCCGGTGGCGGTGGCGGCTATGGAGGTGGCGGCGGTGGCAGCTACGGAGGCGGCGGCGGCCCCATGGGAGGCGGCGGCGGAGGCGGCGGCGGTGCCGGTTTTGGAGGGGGTGGACCTCCCGGACTGGGCGGGCTGTTCCAGGCTGGAATGCCAAAGCTGAGATCCACGGCCAACAGGGATAATGGTACCTAGAATTTCCTTCTCAGATTTACCGAGGGAGGAGGCGACTTGAGGCCCTTGTCCCTTAGCCAGTTTCATTGTTGAAAGTTATCGTGGTGTTGTATGAAGACCTCCCCCTCCCCTTTATCAACCAGCAGCTGCGTAGAACCGTGAAGCACTTGCCGGGTGTCCTCACGCATAACAGATTCCCTTGGGTACTTCTAAAAAGGGTGTTCTAGGGTGGACGAAAGAAAAGGGCGAACGAACCTGCCACGCTGGCTCTGCCCAGGGCTCTAGCGAGGCAGTTGCTTCATGCAGCAATAGCAAGTGCTTGTGAGCCACTCTTCAAACAAATTAGGGAACACACCATGAAAAATATAGTTGCAAGCATTGCTAAATGTGAACTTCTGTTTTGCATGGCAGACATTTCTTATTTCGGTGCCAGAGGTTGTAAGTACAGGTTGAGTATCCCTTAGTTTAAATCTTTTTTTTTTTTTATTTCCACTCATACAAACTTAACAGGTACTAGTTGAAATCTTTGAAGCCAGTATTTTGAATTTCAGATTTCGGAATGGTTGCAGGAATATCACACATGATGAGATTTAGGGATGGGACCTGATTTTAAACACAGCTCATTTCATAGAGACTCTGTACATTCAGTTTGAGGGTGACATAACAATTTTATGCATGCAGCAGAGTTCCATGGCACAGAATTTTTCATTTGTGGGACCATATCTATGCTCAAAAGGTTTCAGGTTACAGTGCTAGGGGCTGTAGCATAGTGGCAGAGTGCTTGGCTAGTGTGAAAAATAACGTGGGTTCAACCCCAAGCATTGCAAAAAATAATAATAATAATAAAGTTTCTTTTTGAAACATATTCAGATTTCAGATTTTGAATACTCAACCTGGGTCCTACAAGATTGTCTGTGAATCTGACAGTAAAGAAAAGCTGAATTTAGTCATTCCATAACAGAAACTCCACAGAGGACATAATGCTTGCTCTACACTACTTCGAAAGCTCAACAAATTTTTTTGTAAATCTTTTAAAAATGTTTATCAAGTTAAAAGAATTTTTACTTCTGACTCTTGATGATCTTGTAAAGTGACCTTTGGAACAGTAGGAAATTCTTACTGAAGATTCCTCAGGGCCGACTGTGTTAGTGCTGGTTGGTCAGAATCCAGAAAGAGACACAATAATGAAAAGTCCTGTTTTTACAGGCTGTATTCAAATATAATTTTTTAACCTAGAAGCCAAAAGGATATGGGAGGGCTGACAAATATATACATATAGTACTTTTAAAAAGAAATTAAAGCAAAAGGCTAAAGAAAAAATAAAATGAAGCAGAACTGAAGTTAGTAATAGACTCGTGTGCCAGGAGACCTCTGTGTTAAGATGGGTGGTTTCTACTTACTTTTTCTGTTGCTATGATAAAATGCACTGACAAAAGCAATTTAAAGAAGGGGTTATTCCAGCTCATAGTGGGTTATGGCAGGGAAGTCAAGGCGTCAAAAGCTTGAGGCAGCTGGTCATATAAAATCCATAATCCAGAAGCACAGAGTGATCAGTTTACTCCATGTATATGATCCAGGATCTCTTCCAGGGAATGGTCCTGCCCACATTTAAAATGGCTCTTCCCATGTCAATTAACTTCATCAAGTTAACTCGTTACAGACATGCTCAGAGGTAATCTAGATAATCCCTCACAGCTGTGCCTGGAGGCCTGTCTCCAACATGATTCTAGATCCTCTCGAGTTGACAATTAATACTACCCATCATAGATGGTAACTACAACTTCAATGTGAACTTGGAAGATTATATCACAAATTGGTAATATACCACCTAGTCAAGAAAAATATACAGCTTTTTCCTAGTGCTAAAGTAAAAAAAAAAACAAAACAAAAAAACTTTTATGTTCCTTCTACCTAACTGAATTAATCTAAGTACTTCTTGTGGCTGGAATAGAGTCTGCATTCTGGCCTGTAAGATTCTTTGTGACCTGTACACCAGCCCCATGTCCTGGGATTCCTGTACCCTCTGGCATCCAGGCCTCTGGTTCTAAGTTTCCATGTAGGAACTTTTGCTCCTGCTGACCCTGTCTGAAGTGCTCCCTGGGCCTCTTCCCACAGCAGGCCCCTTCTGATTGGGTCTCAGCTCACATGGCCCATCCTGGGAACCCCATCTGTACAGGCCTCTCCAGCCACTATTTTAGCGTTTAATTTTAATGCTCTGAAGTATCAGGAAATTTCTACCGGCTTACTGTTTATTTCCCTCACAACAAGCTCTTTCTCTGTTGTTTATTCCTCTAACATCTAGAATGTGGGTGCTTAATAAACATTTAATGCATAATTCATCACTGAAATGGAAGATATTTAGGGCCAACCATTTTTTAGGAACTACCTTGGGTTTCAAGAGATTTGGGGAGAGGCTATTGAAATTGGCCTAATTTTGCCTCTCCCCCTTTAGTTTCTCTTTAAACTTTGTTTTACTGATTGCATCAAATTTAGCTCAACCAAATACTTGGTTTGTTTACTGAACCAAAACAGTTCATAGGGTTGTTCTCTCTCAGCAGTTAAAAAAAAAAAAGTCGTATAGCTGCCTATTTCTTTTCAAATGAATTTCATTTACTGGCATTACTTCACTTAATTAAGCTTTATCATTTTTTCCTTTATAAGTCCCTTTTTAATACACTTATAGCTCTTCCATTAAAATTTCCCCCAATTTTTTTTATCTAGGTAACCCTCACATATGGAAACTTACGTTGACCTAATTTTCTCAGGCTGAGTTACTTTCCAAACTTGGTAGTACAAGATCCAAGGGCCAAAGATGGCAGTGGCCCGTGCCATCTTGCCCTGCCCTCTCATAAAGAATAAGGACCTCTCCAGAACTCATCTTGGCCCTCGGTCAGCATGACCGGTGCCCCCGGGTCCTTTGGAAAGCTGCTGAGTTGTAAAACTTGAGCTTGGAGAGTCAAGGAGATATTATAGTCTATTTCTTTGCCCCCAGCAAGGGCAAACACAAATGAATAAAATGCACGTAAATAAGTTACAAATAGTTGACAGCACTCTGGGAGTGCATCCCGGGGTTTTCTGCCAAAGTTTCTTTAAAACGCCTCACTTTTCAACTTGGTATCTGTTTCTCTGATCCTCAGATTCTGGAGGAAGCCGACCACCAGTTTTGCCACCAGGAGGAAGAGCCACATCTGCCAAGCCCTTTTCCCCGCCAGGCAGCGCGGGGCGGTTTCCAGTGCCGCCCGCGGGTCACAGGAGCGGACCCCCAGAGCCCCCCAGGAACCGAATGCCTCCCCCAAGGCCCGACGTGGGCGCCAAGCCCGAAAGCCTCCCCCCTCCAGTACCGAACACACCGCGGCCCACACAGTCGGGTGTGCACAGCCGGGGGTCCTCGGCGCCGGGAGCCCCCAGACCGCCCAGCCTGGGGCCCACCCCTCCCCCCTTCCCTGGAAGCCGAGGCGCGGCTTTTGGAGGGGGCTCCGTACGCCAGAGCCCCTCGGGCTCCTCCCCGTTCTCCAGGCCCCCGCTGCCCCCCACCCCAAACAGGGCCTTGGATGACAAGCCCCCCCCTCCGCCTCCTCCGATGGGCAACAGGCCGTCCATCCCCAGGGACGCGGTCCCGCCGCCGCCGCCGCAGCAGAACAGCAAACCCCCGGTGCCTTCCACCCCGCGGCCGTCGGCCGCCGCCGCCGCCCCGCCGCCGCCGCCGCCCAGCAGGCCCGGCCCGCCCCCGCTGCCCCCGGGGGCCGGCGACGAGACCCCCAGGCTCCCGCAGCGCAACGTGTCCCTCGGTTCCCCGGCACCCTCCTTGCCGTCTCCGGGACGCTCCGGCCCTCTTCCTCCCCCGCCCAATGAGAGGCCCCCTCCTCCAGTGAGGGACCCGCCGGGCAGATCAGGTAAGGCCAGCCGAGGATGAGTCGTCCCCCAAAGCCCTCCCTCCCCAGAAACACAAGTAGCGCCTCCTTGATTGTCTGCAAAGCAAATCCCAGACCTAGGCTGTGACCTCACGCAGCCTGGAGGAAGGTTAAGAAATGGGAGAGACTGGGAGAGGCTGTCATGCTAAGCAAGCGTGTTATCACCCAGTCCCACCATGGGGAAAATAGAGTTGTGATTTTTAGTAGAAGTTAACTGACCTTTAACTCGGCCTTTGTAACCTGATAAACACCATTCTTTAAGGACCGGGGAGGTGACTCAGTGGTTAAAGCCTCTGCCTCCCGTGCAACAAAGCCAGCAAAAGGTGCTGAATTCAGAACCCAGATCCCATATTAAAAAATAATAAAAATGCCATTGGTCGTAACCTGCAATTCCTGCCTTGGAAGGCAGAGCCTGGGAAACCCTAGAAACGTAATATTAGAAAGGTAGAGCAATCCAGGATGTTTCCCAATGTCACCCTTGGGTCTCCCTGGGCACATACTCTAAAGTGCCCTCTTAGACACACATATGCCTGCACACATATGTACATCCCCACATGCAAAACACACATGCAAAAAAAAAAAAAAAAAGCCTACAAGTCATTAGATTCAATCACTGACTAGAATCACCTGGGTTTGGCTTCATTGGGGAGTAAGTTTAGAATTCAAAACCTAACCTTCCACTCATTCGCTTCCTGACTAGGTCTTTTGAAGCTTCTAGAAAACCTCAACTTTGTCTGCTAACTCTAAGAATTAAAGGAAACGAATGTGTTTAGAGGTTCTCTTATTTTCCGACATGGGTTATTCAATTAGTGATCATTTTTATTACTATCCTGTCTGTGGGAGGTAGACACCTATTTTCTTTTCTGTGCTACTCCTGAGCAGGGTTCATAGGTTGGAGACTTGGGAATGTAAACATTTGCTTTTTAAAAACAGATAAATTCCAGGTTGCCTTGCATCATAATACTGGAGGTCTGCTGAACTTAAACCCAGTAGCATGTGAGACACCTCATGCTTATTAAATCACTGGGCTCTAGAAATCATAAGTAAATGGAGCAGTGAATGCTACAAGGTAAGATACGGAAGAATACTTGAGACATCAGTTGACTGAGCAGCACTTCCCATCCCCACTGTTGTCTGAGAAAGGCTTTCAGCCAGGGATACCAACCATGGGCATGTCCAATTTAAAGTCCCCGGTTGACTTCTGAACCAACAGGAAATTAAATATTTATGGTTCCATAAGACATCAAATTTACATACAACGTCAGCATCCTTCGAAAAGAACACATCGCTGAAAGCCTCTGTAAATCACATGGAAAAATACTGGGTTTTTTTGTTTTTGTTTCTTTAATTTACTCACTAGTCAAAAATACTTGCGTTGGGAAAAAGGGAAATGCAATGTAGGCATCTTCTATAATATTACCAAGAAGAATTTACTTTGGATTTTTTTTTCCTAGGAACCTAACTTCCTGATTATCCATATATTGCATTTTTGGAAAGTGGTCTTAAGTATTTATGTAGTATTTTTCATTTGATTTTTCACGAAGTACTCTTGGAAGCACTTTGTGAGAAAGATCACAACCACCTGATTCTTTATAGACAGGGAATCAAGTTCCACAGCCCGCAGCTTGTTTGGGGCAGGACCACCCTGGCTCCTAGAGCCAAGGCTACTGCTCAGTAGTTTGTGGAGAAGAAACTCTTGGGGCTGGAGAGATAGCTCAGGGGTTAAGCATCTCCCATAAATGCAGAAGGACCTAAATTTGAATCCTAGATTTTACAATGCCTGGCGACAGCCTCCAAAAACCTAAATAATCCCAGAACAAAGCTTAAAGGAGATAGAGCAATCCAAGATGATTCCCAGAGTCTCCCTTGAGTCTCCACAGCCATACAGAGTGGTCTCTAATATACACACAGACACACACATCACACACATGAGGGGGAAAAAAGAAAAAGAAACTCCTGCCATTATCAAAATAACTTGTATTTGGTTTCCTGATGCCACTTCTGCCAGAACAGAACACAGGCACAACATATATACACTTGTATAATTTGGAATGATATTGTACCGTTAAAAAACTAGTCCCTGGGACTGGAGAGGTGGCTCAGGGGTTAAGCCTCCGCCTTGCAGGCGGAACGTCCTGAGTTCGGATCCCAGATCTCACGTATAGACGCCAGGCGGAAGCGGGGGCGGAGCCTGTGAATCCCGGGGCAGAAGGAGGTGGAGGCATCCATGGTGGTTTGCGAATTCGTCCGTGGTTCTACACATACACAGACACACACACACATACACACACGCAGACACACACACGTGCGCGCACATACACACGCACATGTGCACAGTTGAATAAAAAAAAAAAAAACTAGTCCCTCTGAGGCCAGAGAGCACCAGTGCCAGGACCTGGCGGCCTGAGCCTGGGGTCCATCCCCAGATGCCCACATGAGGGAAGGAGAGAACTGACTTCTGAAAGTCGGCCTCTATGCTCCACCCATGACTTGTAGGGTTCTTTCTAAATAGCAAATAGATACTTTTAAAAGCATGTTCTGAGAGCCTAAAATAACTTTTATCTTACGCCTTGCTTGAAATGCTTCATGATGTCACAGTAACGAGTTCCATCATTCCTTAAAGGGATTATAAGAGGTGTTTCAAATTCTGTGACTGTCCTTACAAGCAGATCACCGCTTTCTCTTTCACGGCCACCTCCCGCCTCGGTGCCAAACGGCCACTTAGCAATCATCGTTTACACGTAGGTACATGTGCATTCCATTTGGACCACTCATTTTTCATGTGCCGGAAGATCTCCACCGTTCCTCGGAGTCCCCTAGTTAAAGGTTGGGCGCATCCTGCAGGCGCCTTCCCGCAGCCGGCTGATGGTGATCGCCTTGGCCCCAGTCGGATGAGCAGTGCTGAGCTGTCTTCTCTTCTGCCTCAGGTCCCCTCCCACCACCGCCTCCAGTAAACAGAAACGGCAGCACACCTCGGACCCTGCCTGCCACCCCTCAGTTGCCGTCCAGGAGCGGAGTAGACACTCCCAGGAGCGGGCCCAGGCCTCCTCTTCCTCCAGACAGGCCTGCTGCTGGGGTTCCGCCTCCACCTCCGCCGTCAACGTCGGTTCGAAATGGCTTCCAAGACTCTTCGGGTGAAGGTGTGTGGGCTTTGCTCAGTTGAGTTCGCTTGTCTTGTTCCCTCACCATGTCACACTGCCCTGCTCTGACCTAATTATCCATTTTACAGCCACCGTGATCTCTTATTTACGATAACAATCTCTCCACCAACTTCCTAAAAAGGCAGCTCATTTTTCTCTGGTTTGTTCTTTGTTTGAGTTAGCATATCAGCAGTTCCAGAATTCTGGAAAGAACCATTTTTTTTTTAGCTTATCTTCTTGTTACCTCCATTTCTAAAGTATGGGTAGTAGGCATTATGATACACGGTTACTAAGCTGCTTTCCTGAGCCATGTTATCGGAGGTCCTAGTCCTCAAATCACTAATGAGAAAAAAGAAAAAAAAAGTGTCCCATATCTCAGCTCTTGAGAGAGATTGGCTAGATCTCATCACCTTAGTTATTTGCTTCCATCTGCAAGCCAGGGTCAGTGAGGAAACCAGTGACGTGTGTAGCATGTTCAGCTTTGCTGTGAACATGTCGGAAGCACTGAAAGTGATTTCTGCACTTGTCTATTTCATTCTGTGCCTTCTATTACGTAAGTCTTCACAGCAGATTGCTTGTCGCTGACAGAACTGTTGGTTTCTCCCCCAGATGAGTGGGAAAGCAGATTCTACTTCCATCCAATTTCTGATTTGCCACCTCCAGAGCCATATGTACCAACAACCAAGAGTTATCCCAGCAAACTGGCGAGAAATGAAAGCCGGAGTGAGTATTTCTGTTAGAACTTTCAACAGATTCATACTTAAGCAGCCCCATTATACTTGGGTCATATAAGAACAGCAGGCCTCTTGCCTAGAGTGGGGTATCTAAAGTCTGGTAACCTCCCCTCCCATGTACAATGAGGAGACTGAAATACTTAGAAAGAGAAGTAACTATTTAAGGTGTCATTGTGAACTTCAAACACCCTTGCTCTGCCAGTATTAAATTCCATTATCTTGCTTCTTGGGATGATCTTCCCAGGACTGCAAAAGTTGAACCTTTTTCTAAGCCTATTGCACTTGAGGCTCACAAAATCTCTCATGAATTTAAAACATACCATTGTAATTGCTTTGATATTTTTAATGTATTATAACCATAACTCTGGAATAATGTATAAAATAACATTTATCTAGAATGTCTTTATAGACTAGGTATTTTCATTTTACCATGTTTTCTTCCCATTCTTTATGTTTTTAATACCTTACTTACTATGAGAGACAGAGACCAGGTACACATAAGTGGAGTTAGACACCATGATTGGCCTGTCTAATCTTTGCTCAGAAGAAATGGACTCCTGGTGCTGCCAGTGTTTTCCAACTCCATTCTTCACTCAGATATCTGGTTCTGTGTCAGAAGTCCACAGGATTCCTGCAAGGTGACTGCTGAGGAACCAGCCAATGGCAGCCCACTAAGTTAGAGTAGCAGCTAAGGAACCATTCATGTTGTTCTGGTTGATGACGTGCCTAAACTATGTTAGTGCACAGTGTCATGCCTCATACCTCTAATACACACACACACACACACACACACACACACACACACATACACACACACACACACAAAATGAATGAATGAAGTTTAAAAAATAACTTCACTGAATCATTAGCCGTAGTCAACTAAAAATTGCTTAAGCTATATAATTGTTGTGGTTACTCTGTGACATCTTGAAGAAAGGTGTGTGAGATGAATGAAGTCTTAAAATGTAAATGGATTTTTTTAAACCTGTCCCCAGTGCAATGGTAGACCACAAATGCTTATAGCTTTAAAAAGAACACATAAAGTAAAAGACAACACACCAGTTGGGAAAAAAAGTAAAAGTACTTGGGGATCATATCTGATTAGAGACTAATGTTTAAATATATAAATAATAAGTTCCTGCAACTTAATCAATAAAACAAGCAAAAAATAAAAATGGATTCAACACATCCAATTTTTTTGAAGATGATATATACATGGCTGATAGGTACATGAAAAGATGCTTAATCTTACAAATCATTACAGAAAAAAAAAACTACCTAAGATATATTCACTGAATAGGGCTGGAGAGATGGCTCAGGGGTTAAGAATCTGCCTCTCAAGCAGAAGGTCTTGAGTTCGCATCCCAGATCCCATGAAAAATCACCAGGCGGAAACAGTGGCGGCCTGTACTTCTGGCCATGGTGGGCGGAGCCTGGGAAATCCCAGGGTGAAGCAAGAAAGAGGTAGAAGCAATCTAGGATGATTCCTAAAGTCACCCTTGGTGCTCCACAGGTATATATATGTGCCCTCTAATACACCACACACACACACACACACACACACACAAAATGAATGAATGAAGTTTAAAAAATAACTTTACTGAATCGTTAGCCGTAGTCAACTAAAAATTGCTTAAGCTATATAATTATTGTGGTTACTCTTTTCTGTTGCTGTAAGACAACACTCAGATTCAAGCAACTTAAGGGGAGAAAGGGAGTTTTATGGCTTATGGTTCCAGAGAGGAGATAGTCCATTATGGCAGAAAAGGCATGGCTGACTGGCAGAAGCTGGAGGCAGCTCAGATGACTACAGCCATCACAGAAGCAGAGAGAATAAACAACAATCTCAAGAACAGACTTTGAACAAGGCGAGGCTACCCAACCTGAAGGCCTGCCCCTCACTGTGCTGTGCCTTTTTCCTCTAGCAAGGCTCCACCTCCTAAAGGTGCCCTGACCTTTCCAAACATTAACATCAACGAAGGTTGCAAACACTTGATCCTGTGGGGATAACTCATATCCAAACCATAATAACAGTCTATAAAATGGAACTCAGCATGTCATTAATAATTGTATTTATAAGGACATTGGTTTTGGAAGCTGTTCCAATTAATCCGGTTTCAGGAATTGAAAAGGAAACTGTATTGAAGTGGAAAATATACACTGCCTGTCATCTCTAGGCGGTGCAGGCATGGGTGAATTTTTGTTTTGTTTTTGTTCATCCGTATTTTTCAAATCTGTAATAAACACACTCTGTGTTAATTTGTTTTTACTTAACTCTTCAAGAGCTTAGCCAGCACTGGGCAGCTTCTAGTTTTATTTATTCACATCATAGCTTGCTTCCTTTCTTACCCACACATGCCAATTAGCTTAGAGCCCTCGTCACAGCAAGTGAGGTAGTAGGCACCCTAAGTGTCCACAGTAAGAACATGTGTTTTCTAACCAAAATTACTGTTTTTGTTTTTTTTTATCAAGGTGGATCCAACCGAAGAGAAAGGGGAGCACCTCCTCTTCCTCCCATCCCAAGGTGATCTTTGCCTGTCCACTATCCGGGCTCCACAGCTACTTCCATCGTTGCTGTTTAAGAACTGCACTCCCTCCTCCCCTTCTCTTGTCTCCTTCAATGATGGCAGGATAAAAGAAGGGAGAGTAAGGTGGGGTATGTGTGTTTGGGGGTGGGGATCTGGAAGGAAATGCTTCTAGCTTTCTGTGTTGTATATATCCTCGCGGTATTGCTTGCTTCCGCTGCAACTTGCTAGTGCTGACTGCTGGGATTCACAACTTTCGTGACAAGTAGGCAGAGATGAACTGCATCCCAGTTCTCAGCCCCACAAAGTCAAGCATTCACTGCTCCTTTACTGCAGGCTGTAATTATTAACCTCCCTGAGAGCTGTTTTCGTTCGTGCCTTTTTCCACACTCTTGGTCTCCTGTCTGTTTCCATGAACCACAGACGGCCTAAGCAAGTTGCTGAGCAAGGCTTCACATGAAACCTTTGTGGTTATGGGATGTCCAGTCTTTGGCAGTCTGAGGTCGGTTCTAGGACAAAGCTTTCCAGTAGAAATACAATATGAGCCACACACACAATTTTAAAATGACTAGTAGTCACATTTTTTAAAGGTAATAAGAAAGGGATGGGAAATTTTTTATTCTATTTAACCTTATACATCTGAAATATCATTTCAACTTGAAATCTGCATAAAATTATTAATGATCTACTTACAGTCTTTTTTGGTACTAAGTCTTCAACCTCTAGTAATCATTCTTTGTTTAAATGAGATCTCCACTGAACTAGTCAACATTTCAAGTGGCCAGTGGCCACATGTGCCAAACGGCATAGATATGGAAAGGGCAAGCCAATATATATAAAAACTTCTTGTTTTAAAAACAAATCAAGAGGGCTGAAGAGATGGCTCAGGGGTTAAAGCCTTACAAGGACCTGAATTCTGATCTTGGATCCCACGTAAAGTTCCATACAGAAGTGGTAGCTGCCTGCACTTCTGATCCTGAACGGCAGCACCTAGGAAATTCCAGAGCCAAGCAATACGAGGGTAGAGACATCCAGGATGATTCCCAGAGTCATCCTTGGACTTCTACAGGCACACATAGTATCCTCTTCTACACACACACACACACACACACACACACACACACACACGCACACACACCTAAATAATCAATAAATACATAAAAAACAAGAAAAGGTAAATGAATTTTATCAATTTCAAGAGGTACCTAAAAATGAAGTTAGATTTTGACTCTTCGTTTGACAAACAGTATGATCTTAGATTGTGGCTTTTTTCTTTTCTTTTTTTTTTTTTTTTTTTTTTTTGCCTCTTCCCTTAGTATCCATGTTGCTTCAAAGTACCAAGGTCAGAAATTGATCCAATACAGTTTACAGTCATGTGGAATAAAGCCATTGGAAAGACACTGAAAGTTTGTGGGGGTTTCCTGGCTCAAGAACAGCCAGCTCGTGTGCTAGCTTGACAGTTGGATGCCTGCCTGGCAGATTTGAAATGACCTTTGCTCCTCTCCCATGAGCAAACTCCTCAAGGAAAGAAGCACAGGCTAGGAAGGTCAAGTAGGAGGGGCAGAAAGTCAGGAAAAGGTATCAGAATCATGGAGGAAAGAACAGATTTGAGATGATGGACAAAAGTCTAAAAAACTAACTGGGGTAGAGTGAATTAAGGAGTTTACCAGTAGGAATTGGAGAGGATTTGTTTTACTCTCTCCAGGAGAATCACTTTCTTGGATCTATGCAAACAAAGTTCCACTAAGGGCAATAGGAAGAGCCAGACTTATCTTTTTCTATAAGATTTTGTTTACAAAATTTTACTGGGACTTTTAAATCTAGCTGTAGAATTGGAAAAATATTTCCACTTTAATGTTTTATATAGTTATGTTTAATTTTACCATTATTTTTTAAAAGCACATGACCATATATGTATATCTACCTGAACTTTGTATTTTGGTTTCAATGTATTACTCATGTATTACTGGTAGATGTTAACAAGAACTCAATCCAAAGAAAAATCAGAAAGTGCATTCCTATTTATATAATAATTGTGTCATTTATATAAAAGCAGAATTCTAATAAATGGAATGTCTAATAAATTAAGAAGTTTTTGATTTAAATATATTGTATTTTTGTAACTTTCCTTGCCAAAGTCCTGGGCTTAGAGAGCTTGTGTTCTCCCTTCTCCTTTGCCATTTATCTGTCTTCATAAAGATCAAGAAATAAAAAGGTTTAACAAGCTTGACAAATTTTTAAAATTTTTTTCAAATTTCTGATATTGACAAAATTTAACAGCATCAATTCTTTGATCTGATGCCAGTGGTGATAAGCAGGACTGTGATAGAGTCCTCTGATGGAGAAGTTGCCTTTTTACAGACAGAGCAGAGAAAAATCTAACCCAAAGAAAGTGGGTCTGAAGTTTCTAAGCAATAGAGAAATGGACAATTCCTTGCAAATCTCAACTTTGCAGGTAACTTTGTAAATTCAAGACAAGGCCACAGTTCATCATCGCCATTTGCAATAAAGATTTTAGAATGTGCTTCCCCGGGAATGTTTCATTAGTATATCAACATCCTTTCTGTGAAAGTAGCCATTTGACTCCATCTGAAACATGGGGCTTAGTTAGGTTCCCTGCTTAGCTTGAACTCTGGCATATCACAAAAACAAGTATTTTCTTCCCTGAACTCAAGGCTTATATGTTTGTTTTCCCATAAAATTTTCAGGTATGAATATTCAAGATGCAATACAGTATTTTAACATTCACATATCATTTTATATTGAAATGTATTACAGTATTAAAATTCAGCATTTGGTATCTATTTCACTATGCATTTTATTTAGTGACAGCTGAACAAACGTCTAATCCAATGGTGCCTTACTTTGTGATTGAAAGAAATCAACTTTTTAATGTCTAAGTAGCAGATTATGTGCATTTTTGTAAAAAACTGTTAGGCCTTTATATTTTAACTTGTAATGTCAATTTTGTTATCTTAGTAGCAGAAATGTGATGGGTATTCAAGTGTCCTCAAAGCTTTGGTATGAAATTAATTTTCTCCTGCTTATACTCAGTGACTACAGAGTAATTGTCATTGTTGCTGTTATTGTTGTAGTGGTGATTTCCATGCCGCTGCACTGTATAAACAGACATATTTGGTATCTGTGTCATCAGGAAAGTTAAATGGTAGGGTAGAATCTACCCTAGACATCTGCGTCTTTGTAAGTTAGCCAGACCATAAATAAAAGTAGAATGATACCATGTCAACTTGTGGTTGTCTTGTCTGTGTAAATATAAACAAAAAGCAAGTGTCTATTTTTTGGTTTACACAGTGGTAAAGAAAGACAAAGCTACATAAATAAAAATTCCTCAAAAGTTAGCAAGCACTCATTGTTCATCATAGCTTCTGACTAATTCCATCCTGTTTGCTTTTTCCAAGAAACTGTATCTTTGTCTGTCTGTGAAATGAAAGCACGGACATCAATACATCTGCAAAAGCCACTGGGAACTAAAGAACCCTAACAATGTCTTAATATTATGTGCTACATGTTTGCCGCATTCATATAGCTTATCATAGCACAGTGCCTGAGAATGTAGAAATGCCTGTCCCCATCTCTTTACCAGAAGTCATTTCTCTAACCCTGTTCTAGAGCTACAAAGTAAGAAACTGTCTAACAGCATCCACATATGTATCGATCAGCACTGATCCACTGGAGAAACTCAGCTGGTAGCTGCTAACTAGCGCAAAGCAGGAAATAAATGCTATGTAATGATTCCAAATTTATTTAGAAATAAATTAGTTAGAAAGAAATTTCCTGGTGCACTTTACAGAAGGAATCTCTAGCAGAAAGGTGGAGCCAGAACTCTCTCTCTAGCACTGTGTGGGGGTACATGTTTATACCCTGTCAGAAAGAAAGAGAGGGAGGAAGAGAGAGAAAAAGGGAGAGAGAGAGAGAAGGAAAGGAAAGAAAGAGAGAGGGGAGGGCAAGAGAGGGGAGGAGGAAGAAAAGAAACCATCTGTCATGGCTTATGGTTTAAATGTGAGTTGTCCCTCACAAGCTCTTGCATGTGAATCCTTGGTTGATGTTTAGAAAGGTTGTAGCAACTTTAGGAAGGCACATTACAGGGGCCTTGAGATTGGTCGGCCCCGCCCTGCTCTCTCAGCTTCCATAATGGATGTGACTTAAAACTACCTTCAGCTTCTGCCACTTGCCATGTCTTTTCCACCATAATGGACTGTATTTCCCCTCTGGAACTGTAAGCCAACTCAATCGCCCTCTTCTCCCCTTAAGCTGCTGGAACCACAGTGGTGTGTCACAGTAACAGAAAGTGTTAACTGCTATACCGTTACACGTTGCCTCATTCATGAAAGACATATCAAGTCCGTCTGAAGTCACAGAAATTGACAGTCAGGAAGTACGTCACAGACAGGACAGCCACAGAACTCGCATCCACAGTGGGACACTTCTGGGGGGAAGGGATGTTAGTAGAGGTGGTAGCACAGGGGTAGAGCTGCCTTTGAGATGGCCTGAGCAAACAGACCATGTCACCCCCCATCAGAGATCATGTAGACATGCTGCTGACATAACTTTCAGTAAAAATCCTCCCTGGCTCTCACTGCTTCAGGTTCTCACGCTCACTGGAAAGAGAAGCCAGTGGGGAGCGGGAGTGGGTCAGAGCGCGCACCACCCTCTGCCTCCATTTCACAGCAACACTCCACTCTTCTCAACCAAAATTATTTTCACTCCATAATCTGTTGCTATGACAAATACACGACCCCAACCACTTAGGGGTGTGTCCTTGTTCATGATTCTAGGTTACATTTGGTTATCATGGCAAGAAGGTGAGACCAGCATTGGAAATTGAAAGAACTAACCTCATCATAGGAAGAGCCAAGTAAAGGCCGGGGGTAGTGGTGAGAGGATTGGGGACACCTTTTAGTTTGTCAGTTTTCTAAAACAGACTTCATCTTACTCACCTGCCTTACTCACCTATCCCACCCATCATGGGGTGGGGCTCCCCACATCAATTAAATATTCTCTTACAAGCTTGATCAGAAGTTTGCCTTAACTAAAGAATTCTTCATAGGTGAGTTTAAAGGCTCAGTTAATTGTCAAGCTGACACCTGAAACTAACTGCTATAATGCCCCAAACCTGGATTTGAGTTCTGGCTCAGTCACTTGCCCCTGTGAGGCCACAAACAGGTTAATTAAGCTCTTTGAGCTCCTTTCGTCCACCTGTGGCTATGAAACAAATACACAAACATGGAGCAAAACAGCATGTACTTACTACTTGGTATAAGTTAATTTTATTTCATCTGCAATCCTTTGGATAGCAAACCAAATTCAAGGAAGAATTTTCAACACAAAGAAGTCTGACAAAATTTAATTACAGAATCGTTGGAAGGAAAAATTTATTCAAGAACTGGTGTAGAAGTCAATGAGGTGGCTCATTGAGTTAAAAGGGCTTGCTGCTGGGCTGAGATACCTCAGTGAGTTAGGCACGTGCTCAAAAACCTGGAGACCTGAGTTCAAGTTCCAAAAGTCTACATGGTGGAAGGAAAGTTGTCCTCTGACCTCCACATGCATGTGCCTGTGCACATACATACACACATACACAAGACAAATAAATGAATACATGTAAAAAAATTTTAAAATTTGGCTCATTTGCTCAAATTGGAATTGCTCCCTTGGTTCACTGCTCTAGTCAGTATTTAGTGAGTACTTACTAAAAACCAGCTTTATGGCAAGCAACGTAGCATTTCAGCATAGCTCTGTCAAGTGAGCTCAGGGTGCGCACTCACCAAGCATGCGCATAACTCACTTACCCAGTCCACGGCACAGCTTTCTATAAGGAGGAACATAGACATTTTGTAGTTCTCACCACCCTCAGTAAGTAATTTACTTTGTTTCCTTTTTCCTGTCCCCTCAATGGTGAATTACATTGGTTTTCTTTTTTAATTTTTAACCTACAAGAAAATTAAAAGAAAAAAAGCATTATTTAGAAAGATTTTTTTATGGCTAATGGGCATGGTATTGGTTTTGATTCATTTGAAAAAATACATTCAAGAATTCCCAGTTACCTAAATTAACCGAGTCTTCCTGGATACGTAACGGTCAGCTGTCAATCTGCAGTGGCCACTCTGTCATCCCTCGGCCTGCTTCACTCCGCTTCGAATGCCTGGTGTTCAGTGTCCATCTCAGGACCTGCATTTAGCAAACACCCGTGTCCCCTTCCTGGCATTTACAAATGTCTTCACCATCACCATCACAGCGCAAATCGTTGTCTGAAAAGACGGCTTGTGTTATTATAGGGTTCCGAGCTTTGAGACTCGCACCTGCAAGAAGAGCCCCACTTACTGAAGGACTTTTAGATCTAATTTTTGGAGAATAGCATGTATTTTCCTCCTCCACACTGCCACAGTGGCCTGTAAATATTCTTGCTTGCTCATTGAACTGCCCACATTGCATTAGAATCAAAGGCCACACAAAATGACCTATCCAGGAAAAATACGTTTGACCTTTGCCATGCCTGGGAAACAAAGCTGGATGTTATTAAATTTAAATTTCACCAGTAAGAATCCTGCCAGAACACCTGGAATGTACATCATGAACTTAAATATATTTTAGTCATGAGGGACACCCACCCTTTTCCTGTTTTCAGTCTTTCCAAAGTAAGTGAAAAGTCGCTCATCCAGAAGCCTTTGCTTCAGGTAGTCTTTGAGCAAAACAGCATCTGAGAATTCGGGAAGATTCAAATGCTTTATGGAGCTTTCTGCATGTTTATTCATTGGTCGGCATCATTAACAAACACTTGCAAAGAAGTGATGAGCTATTAAGCACTGAGATAAAAAAGGTAAGTACTATACAATAGGATTTTGTAAGTGCTGGCCCAAAGGATTCAAGTTGAAATTATAAATCCAACAACACTTCAACCGATTGGCACAACCCACTCCACCACTGGTTCTAGAACACTCCTCACTGTCAACACACACAAAAAAAGAGAGATTTACTCTCTGAAGCAAAGGCATGGAGAAGTCCCAAATGAGACCATGGGGTTGCAACTCACCAGAAAAAACAGTGATTTTGTATCATCAAAACACAACCTCATGTATACACTTTCATGCTGTGTTAATTTTTCATATAATTACCACTAGTTACTTAATACCTGTGTACTACAACTTGAAATAGGTTCTCTGCAAATGCTATTACATATATGTTTGCTAACTTTTGTATTGTTTTTGGCAATTTTTTTCTTTTAAATCTAATTCAATTTTTATTTATTTATTATTTATTTATTTTGTGTGCATGCGCGCGCGCGTGCGTGTGTGTGTGTGTGTGTGTGTGTGTGTGTGTGTGTGTATCAGAAGGCACTCTGTGTCCCTGTGGAGGACCAAGGGCAACTTCAGGAATCAATCCTGGATTGCTTCTACTTCCTTTTGCTTTGCTCTGGGATTTTCCAGGCTCCAACCACCAGGGCCAAAAGTGCAGGTCACTGCCATTTCCACTGGTGTTTTTACATGGGACCTGGTATCTGAACTCAGGATCTTCTGCTTGTGAGGCTGAGTCTTAACCCCTGAGCCATCTCTCCAGCCCAAATTTTTTGTATCTCTGTGCATAAAGAAATCTAGGCCTGAAGTTGTTTCAAGCCAACTTGCCATGAGCAGATCCAGGATTCAAATTCAAAATTATTGATATTTCATTAAGGCATGAGCAGTTTAATAAGCTATTGCAAGGAAAAATAGTATTAGAATAAAAGCCTGGCGGCTAAATTGAATAGATCCAGCTTCACGGAAAACTTGGCAGATTTGCTTTGTTTGCTCACCAGCCATGGATGGACTGGTTCTAGTCCTACACTAGTCTTTACTACATAGGGCATATTGCTTGCTTGCTTGCTTGCTTGCTTGCTTGCTTGCTTGCTTCCTTCCTTCCTTCCTTCCTTCCTTCTTTCCTTCCTCCTTCCCTCCCTCCCTCCCTCCTTCCCTCTCTCCTTCCCTCCCTTTCTCCTTCCTTCCCTTCTTCCTTCCTTCCTTCCTTCCTTCTTCCTTCCTTCCTTCCTTCTTCCTTCCTTCCCTTCTTCCTTCCTTCTTCCTTCTTCCCTCCCTCCTTCCCTCCTTCCTTCCTTCCTTCCTTCGTTCCTTCCTTCCTTCCTTCCTTTCCTTCCTTCTCTCTCCTTCCTTCCTTCCTTTTCTTCTTATTTTTCTTCTTCCTTCTTTCTTCTTCCTCTGTCTTTCCCCTCCTCTTTCTCTCTTCATTCTTTGACACAGGGCCTTGCTGTGTTGCCCAGGCTTGCCTGGGTACCACACTACCACACCTAGCTGCACACTGCTTCTTGTGTGGATCTACTCCTTTTCCTTCAGTCTTTTAGTTTATGACATGGCCATCATGCTTGCCTCCAGGCTTTAGAAAGGACATTATACACCTAAATTTTTACATTCTGTCTAGCACCTGTCCTTTTAAGGTGATTGCAGAATAGCTGCTAAGATGCAGTTTCCATTTCATTAAATGCTTGCAGATTTCTGAAAGTCTCCACAGAAAAGTCAAGCTCGACATGAATAGTTCATTTGCTCTCTTGTGTATCTTTTTTCGGGTGAGCCCTCCAGTATTTGTGGAGTATTTCTGCCATTCATATCACAAATTTGTGGTGTTGCATTTATCTTTTACTATCCTTGGATTTGGAAAAGAACATGTGGATCTTTTAAGGACCGAACAATAGGATCTGCTTTCTGTAAAAGTCAGATTAGATTTTGTGTGCCACACAGCCTAATACGCATTCATGGGGGAAATAAGGTTAACACAGAAAGACAGGCCAACTCACATCTGACAAGACTGAACAAGCGCCTCCACAGTTCCCAAACCTTTTCCCATACATTACCTCATTGTACCCCAAAGCAGTCCTTGGGAGGAGGAAGAAACTAATCTGTATTTGTGCATGCAGGGCTAAGGGTGCTGGGAAGTATCTCTAACTTGTCTAGTTTCTCAGACACAGGAGAGAAAAGACTACTTAGACACTTAAATCAAGTTGAACTGAGAGATACAGAGGGGTCACGGCTTTCGGAAAACTCTGTCTGAAGTCTGCACAAGCATTTGTTGAGTACAAATCAAGAAACAGAAAGAGAAAGAATGAGGAACTTCAAATTAATTGTTTTACCAGGAGGGGACTTTGCGTGATTAGATATGCTCCTGAACAATGTGTTGCCCTGGGCAGAACAACATATCAACCCAGATGTGGGATGATACTATATAAGACTTATATGTTGTCCAACTGAGTCTTCCCCAGACTCCCTGCCTCCAGCAGTCAGATCAGCTCTATGTAGCTTGTGCAACATCTTCAGAAGGGTTGACTCGGTCCTCTGATCACATAAGTAGCCATGTGGTCGTTAGAGAATCATCTACAGAGAAGTAGCAAGACCCAACCAAAAGCTCATGACTTGTTACTTGGTTTATATTTTTGAGACAAGGTCTCACTAAGTGGCCTGACCTAGCTAGAACTCACGAGCTTCCTGCCTTAGTCTCCCAAATGCTGGTTTATAGGTGTTCCAGTCTTTATGTTGGGCAAAAGAAAGCCAGGCTTTAGGTATCAGGGTAAGAGTACAGGCTGGCCTGCAACCCCAGCTCTGTGAAAGGCTGAGGCAAGAGGATGCTTGAGAAACTTAGTGAAATCCTGTCTCAAAATACAAAATTAAATAAATAAAATGAAAGGGCTCATGTGTAGCTCAGAAGTAGGAGCTATGCCTAGCATGCACAAACCTTTAAATTCTGTCCCCCGTACCATACAAAAGTGGGGATTAAACTTCACTCTGACCAGATTAGTCATACTTTTTATAGCATTTTTATCCTAAATTTCCTCATTTATTTGATAAATAACATTTAGCATTGTCTTAACAGTGAGAACACACAGGATGAGCTCAGTTGAAAAACGAGCATACAGTATACAGAACGCCTGTGTTCCTGGGAGCACACTGTGCCCAAGTAACTCCAGAGCTAGAATACAGTTGCTCAAGAGCTCACCAGCACATCATGAGCACCCAAAGAAAGTGCTGGGATCCTGTTGGAGCCGAGCTGATTCACACTGTCGCCATATTCATCCTGGTTTACACTTGGGGGGGTCTCAGAACACAGGTGAAGAACCACCTGCACCAGGATCACCTGGCCTGTGTGTTAGATGTATGTTCCAGGCCTGTCCTTGCAACTCCAAGGACAAGCTTCCAGGTCATGATGATATACATTCAGGGCTCAGAATCACCACCTCCAAGTTATGCTCTTGGTCATTAAAATAATATATTCACATATAGAAAATATATGAAACATTTGTGAAAATTAAATCATCCTGATTGTCTTCACTTCTCATTTACTCCATTTACTGGCTCCATGTGTCTGAGTCATTAGGACATATGTCTCTGAAATACTGCTCTTAAAAATTATCTGTCAGAAAAAAAAAGAATAAAGGTTTTAGCTAAAACAAAGCAAAACAAAATGATCTGTCAAGCCAGGCACGGAGCTGCAACCCTCATAATTCTAATACTCATGAGTCAGAGTCTGGAAGATCAGAAGTTCAAGGCCACCCTGGGTTGCATAATGAGCTTATATCTGGGGGAAAAAAAAGATATCAACGAAATGGTCAGTAGCAACAAAGGCAAAAGCAGAAGCTCAACAAGGATTCAGGATGGTGGAGGTCTTTATAACTGTGTGTGTGTGCGCGCGCGCGTGTGTGTGGCACCATTGATTCAGGGAGGCCCTAGCCCGGGCTCCCAGGAGGTCTGGTTACAAACAAGCACAGACAAGTACGCACATGCCCCCGACATGTCCCAATAGAGGAACCACACAGGCCAAGGGATAGAACAACCAATGGGAAGGAGGGGTGAACAACCAATGGGAAGGAGGGATGAACAACCTATGGGAAGCGGCCATCTAACCTACCTCTGTAATGGACACCTAGTAAACAGTGAAATGATTAGTGGCTGCTCTCCCCTAGCGGAGAGGTGGCCATACCTGATTGGACCCCTGACCCTATATAAGCCCAAACACTTCCTGAATAAAGCTGAATTTGCTGGCAACTCGTCCACTGCTTGCTCCTCACCTGATTCCTAGGGTTACTGGGGTCTGGTTGGTGACCCCGTCGATGGCTCGCCCATTCACCTAGAGCCCTGAGGCCCCTGCCGTTTCCCCTCCTTTCCCCGGCTGGCCCGTTGGGGATTCGGCAACGTGTGTGTGTGTGTGTGTGTGTGTGTGTGTGTGTGTGTGTGTGTGTGAGTATGAGAGGATACTGTGTGTCCCTGTGGAGCCCCACCCAAGGATGACTTGGGAATCATCCTGGATTGCTACTACCTCCTTTTTGCTTCACTCTGGGATTTCCCAGGCTCTGCCACCAATGCCAAAAGTGCAGGCTGTCATGGTTTTCATCTTGCATTTTTTATGTAGGATCTGGGATCCGAACTCAGGACCTTCTGCTTGTGAGGCAGAGT
The DNA here is from genome assembly GCA_023101885.1 of Typhlomys cinereus. Classification (NCBI taxonomy): domain Eukaryota; kingdom Metazoa; phylum Chordata; class Mammalia; order Rodentia; family Platacanthomyidae; genus Typhlomys; species Typhlomys cinereus. The sequence continues at coordinate 719,195 of JALPQD010000523.1, read as the reverse complement.
CTTAACCCTTGAGCCATCTCTCCAGGCTGGTGGAGGTCTTTTGACACCATGAAGATTACCATAAGCATCCCTTCTGCAGGAATGATGGACTAACAGTTACGACTGGCAACAGGACCTATAGCCTAAGAAACATTGTGTCCTCAAGAGATTTAAGGAGAAGAGAAATCCCACCAAAGAGGAATCTGCTTAGAGACTTTGCCCAAAGGGTCTGTTTATTTGGCCTCCTCTCCAGGATTGACACCCTGTGATGTAAGCAGGGAACACCAATAGCATTGCTGGATAGAAGCCTCCATGTTCAACAATTTTTCCTGTGGAGAAATCTATAAATACAGAGCACTGGTTCTCAAACTTCAGAGTACACCTTGAGAACTTGGGGCTTGTGATGCAATCCTGGGCCCTCTGCTAGAAGGGCTGATGCAATAAGTCTGGAGTAGAGGCGAGGAATTACATTTCCAACAGGCTTTTAAGAGATGCTTGATGATGCTGGTTCTATCATACTTCAAATAGCTCTATGTAGTATCTAAGTGATCTTTATCCATAGTAACTAAATAACCTTCTTTGCATTAAACTAATACTGTCCACATTTCCCATCAGCTTATTTAATTAAAGAAGAAAACCAACTGGCACATCATTATTGCACTCAACATAGTATGTCTCATAATTCTGGAATGTTCTCTCTCTGACCACTAATCTCATCTACTGATCTTTCTTTGTGGTTGTTTTTGCCCTGTCTACATATCATAGGGGTTGAGGTAGAATCCAAATGTTAATAGATGTTAATTATGGATTTTTAAAAATCAAATCAAAACAGTAAAAAATCATGAAAGAAGCTGACAAGCCTTCACCCTTAATCACCTCTAGGTTAAATAATGATCAGATTTCTTTTAGTTGAAGTGCTTATGTTGCATCTTGATGTTTGACTATCATATAAACATAACTGTGCTATTAGGCTCTATTTTTCATTGCAGATGAAATTGATGCATCTTTGTGTGGTGTAGCCTGAACAGTAAAATTGTTACTCTCTAGGTAGGATATTCATAAAAATGTAATTACTGTAATCAGAACAGTCTTTAAGCTCACAAGCAGGGACTGCCAGTTTCGTGATTGGCAGTTTTCAATCACTTCCCTTATAACACAGAAACTTCTTAAAGAAGCCTTGGAACCATTAATGTCCTTCAGAGGGAAACGATTCCCATCAAACAGCCAAGGGTATTTAGGGATGGAGCTGAGATCTCAAGCTGGCCTTCACTGCCTAATTTCAGAAAGGATTAGACAAAGACTTTAAACATGGCTCCTTTCGATTCACCCACCAGCAAACACAAGTGCTAAATAAAGAGTAAATCAGAAAGCATTGCTAACTATGCCACATTTAGCATTTGCCTTCTTGAGTTCACACTTTGTTGGAGGAACCGTCCTGTGCCCCATTTGGAGAAATACCTCCTGGGGAGGGGGAGGGGACAGGATTCAGGCCCTAGTCTGTTAGTTAGTGTATCCAGTGTACTTAGTGTCCAAAATTCTGGTTCAAGCATTATGTTTAATAAACTTGGAGATTCTAAAAGCAATCATATGTTGGTTAGAGAAATGAAACTCAATCAAATGAAGCAAATAGAAGAAAATCATTCAAACATGATATCTCCCGCCATCTCCTTTTAAATGACTCTTTAGAGAGAGTTCACTTCTTACCCATGAATGAAAACCTCCAGCATTCTATGACTTGTCAATCTTAGAAAATGCAAAATCTTACAGCCATTTTGTCTCCAAAGACCTCCATGGAAAAGCTAGACTACCCAGTCTTATGTAATAATTCTTGAATCTAGACTTAAAGTTGAAATTCCTCGATTTGCTCAAGTGAGGCCTTTTGAAGCCAAAAAGCTGGGGTGGGGCCCACTTTTCTTCTCCCCCAGCTCCTACTTCTAACTCTCTGGCCCTGTTTCACTGATAGAGACTTATTGTGGGCTCAGGCAAGAAGTTCTTAATTAACTGATCGTATCATAAGATGGCTTTTCTCTTCATGCGCTAGGTTATGAAATATATAAAAATTATCCTTTCCTTGTGTGAGATGATCTCAAGGGTTCTGCAAAGAAACTTCCACCCATATTTGGGAATTGACATCCCCTTGTTTAGCTAGAACTCATCTGAAACAATTTTAGCTTCTCCTTGTTGAAGCCTAACTACCCCTCTAGGTGGCCCTGTTGGACAGGAGCTAATTCTCCCGCCCATTCCATTCCAACTTCCTAGGACTATGCTAGGAGGACTGTCCTAGGCCAACACACCAATCGCCAACATGCTCGTCTTCCTCCCTTCCACAAGTGTGGGTGTGGGTGTGGGTTCTTTTTCATCCCTCCCAAGCTCCACTCCTCTGAAAAGTCTGCACATGAGCTCTAGTACACTCATCTACATCACTCTCTAACACACTCACCAAAACCACTCACTCTCAAAATCTCACGTATTCACCAACACTCCTCACTTTCAAACCTAAACACACTCATCGGCACTACCAACTTTTGGAGCATGGGCCTGACCCTGCCCTCCTTCTTCCTGGTAAGCTCGTCTCAGTCATTAGTTGTGCCCTTTGCTAAAGATGTTGCCGACCTAAACTTAAGGTTTGGAAAACCGAACTTTTGGCTAACATCTAAGTCTGCCCTCCATCCCGGTCTCTCTGACTATAATAAAAAGTGATGTTTTTGTTCCATCTATTACCTTTCATTTTCTTTTTTAATATGTCAGGAACATGGAAAGGCAAGAGATGTGTTTTTTTTTTTTTTTAATTCCCTTAGAACTCCAACATTTTTCTACCTTGAAAGTAAGCAGGGAAGGGGGTATGATGGTCGTACCTGTGATCCCAGGAGCTGAGAAGTGGAGGAAGGAGGATCAAGAGTTCAGATCATCCTTGGCACATAGCAAGACAAATTGTTTTTTCTTTTCTTTTTTTTTTTTTTTGGTACTCCTTCATAAAAATGTCTTCTTCTATGACACCTCTCTTTGGCTTGTCATATATATCCTATCTTGGTGACTTGGTGAGAACTTTTTAATATTCTGTAATGTGTCATATGGGAAATAGCTAGCTAAAAGCTTTTCGGGTTTTCTTGAAAAGTAACTGATTATAGCAACTATTTGAGGACATACATAGCAGCAAAAGGAAGACATTTTAGAACAAATTTGAAAATATTTCAGACAGAAAAATAAGTTTCAAGAAGACTCGCATTTTTTTCTTGCTTTTGCACAAAACTAGTAACGTGTTCCATTTTGCCAGACCCTCATGGTCATTTGTAATATAAAAGGTTTAGCCTAAATAGTCTCTCAGGGCCTTTTCTGACTCTTACTCTGAATGTGTGAGACCTGGAAAGGAGGTGGGAGACCCTTTCTGTTGCCAGGCAAAGTCAGGGTACAGGCATGAAGATCAACAATTCAGGTCTTCATGGCATGGGAAAATGGCCTTTGTTCCATTCAGCATCAAGTTAAGGCCATGCACATTGTGCATTAAGGAGTACTTAGGTTCATGAGCTGTAACCCTTGACCCAATGAACTTAAACAGGAAGGAGAAGGCAGACCTTGAAAATATTGCTGAAACAAAACAAATATTGTTCTGTTTACCCAACAAGCATTTCCTGAGCACCTCCCATTCTGTGTACTAAACACTGCAGTATCACTGGAATGGTGCAGGGTGCTGAATACAGTACTCTCTCACAGCACGGCAGATGCAGGTGCACGGCAGGCCTCATGATCAGGATTTTGAAAGTGCAGCAAATACCATGTCACAGTGACAAGCCCCAATTGCATCCTTGTACCCTTAGCCCTGTGCTTCTGAAGACAAGGACAAAAGACATCAATTGGGAAATGGCAGTAGAGTTTTTCTTCCATTTTCTTCCTTCCTTCCTTCCTTCCTTCCTTCCTTCCTTCCTTCCTTCCTTCCTTCCTTCCTTCCTTCCTTCCTTCCTTCCCTCTTTCCCTCCTTCCTTCCTTCCTTCCTTCCTTCCTTCCTTCCTTCCTTCCTTCCTTCCTTCCTTCCTTCCTTCCTTCCTTCCAAGACATGATTAGCAGTCAGGATTTATTCTGTTTACAGTTTGATTACTTCATAGAAAAACGTATCTCTACAACACACCTGGTAGTTGTAAAAACAAAATAAAACGAAACTTGAGCAAGGCCCAGATAAATATGTTATTTGTTCAGCTGTCCCAAGTCACTGTCAATCTCCTTATACCAAGCATCCTACATATAAGGTTAGAAAGAAAAAGAAAAACAGGAATAAAACAAGCCTTATCCTCCTGGAAATTATCCTTGAGGGCAGACATTCTTCATGGCATGAGTGGCATGCTGTAACATGCTGGGCTGCAAAGAGGGCTACAAATGTATTGATTTGGGGTAGCAATCACATTTTCAATAGATCAGGTTAAAGTTATGTCTAACAGCCCATGAGTACCTCCTGAACACTTCTGATATCCCTATGTATCTATCCACACACAGAACATGCCCGTGACTTGGCACATTCTCTGCTCTCAGCATTGAAGATTCAGTACTGGAGTCCACTACCCCCACCACCGGCAGACAGTGAGTCACCCTAGTAGGCTTTGAAGTTGCTCTTTAGTCTCCTCTAATCTCCGGGGTTGAGCCCAGCACTCCACTCTTCCCTTCAGTGACTTATCTAAGATAAGTCAAATCTACCTGCTTGAATGCCATCACTTTATACATTTTCAAGGCCTTTAAAGTTTATTGTGATAATGAACATTTAACTCACTTGGAATTCTGATCAGGCAGCTTTTCATAGACTCCTAGCTTACTGTGTCTAATTTTAATATTTAATATCAAGTTGAAATCCCTTCTCAGCAGGAACCCTTAGGAGATAGCATATCTACTGAAGAAACACGAGGAACTTTGCCTGTTGGGCTCAAGAGATGGGATGCCTCCTACAGAGATAATTAAAATGATGAGCATGGGGGGGGGGAGCCTTGGAGGGAGTCGAGGCGTTGGAGTGATTAGACTTTCCTAATGAGACTCCAGGACAGATGGTCTGGCCCATAGTCTGATCAATAGAGCAGATCGTTTTATATTTGGGGTTTGCGATCGCCATCTTCGCAGTGAGGAGGCCAGCAAGAGTCAGTATCTGTTCAGAGTGAAAGTTATGAACAATGACTCTCTGTGAAGGCCCCTTCAGAGTGGGCAGGGAGCCTGCTGATGTCACCCGCTCTGGAGCCAGAGCTTCCTGGCCTGACACAAAGAAGGTTTTTCACAGGGGTTTCCTGGAGCCAGTGCCGTCACCACCTTGTTTTCTGAAGGCACAAAGGCACGATCTCCCGAGCACATCACAGTGGAGCTTTACTCCCAAACAACCCAGCCTGGGAAGGCGAAATAGAAGAGCAAGCGTGAGAGCAGGATAGACTGGCAGCTGCTCTCTGTTCTTTCAAAGCTAGGCATGCTTCTCAAACAGATTCTAAGCAGCCAACTATATTTGGGGACCCAACCCAGGACATGTGCGTACAAGTCATCACCCCTGAACTACATGCCAGCCCATGCTTTTTAAATGAAATACTCATCACTCTGCCTGCTAATCTCAAACACTCCCAAGGGGTTTCATTGCAAAGGAGGATATTCAGAAATTCCAGTTATCCAACTTAATGAAAATGCTTTGTCCAGTAGATGTAATAAGAGATCATTTTCTCTTCATTGCCAACACTGCAGGTCAGCTCTCAGTTATGTGCTTGGGGAATTATCTTTAGAGATTTTTTAGTTCCAGTTACTATCACTAATGTTGATAACGGATGCTAAGCTTCCACCTCCACTTTCAGGTTGTTGTGTAGTTTTGGAATTTATATTCCACCTAAAGCTGATTTGATTCAAGATATGACATCATAATAAATTTAATTCTAATGATTCAATGTTTTGTGCTCCACTAGAGTGGAAAATTCTTTTTTCTTCTTCTCTTTTGTTTTTTTCAGTTCTGAAGATTTAATTCAGGGTCTTGGGCATATAAGTGAGAAGAACATTCTACCACATCCCCTTTCTTAGAGTAGGTAAGAAAAACAAGATCTACTGTCCCTTTCCCCAATAAACAGAGCTTTAAAATAGCAAGCAGCAGCATGAAAGACTTATTTGAATATCCCTGGTGTATTTGTTAGGTTGTTGGTGGCAACAAGCAAAGTGATCAACTAAAAGTGGATTAAATTCATAATTCCCTTAATGAGAAGACTGGAGGTGAGGCAGGTTGGTGCTGCGTGTTCATCTTCCACATGCAAATATGAGAACTTTTCTGTTTCAGGGGACATTCAGATTTAGAAATTCCAGCTAGCTTCCTTAATTCCAGGACTTTTTCTCCCACATGATCCTGAGTCACATCGGTGTCAGTTCTTGAGCACACACTACACCACAGGCACAAGATAAAGAAATCCTCATGAAGAAAAGCAGAGCTTCCTGGAAACCATCAAAAGACCGAGGAATTGGCAAATAATACAGTGGGAGACGGGCTCAGCCAGAAAAGACAACTCCGGGTTGGCGGGGGTGGGGGATTGTGGCAGTTAAGCAGATACAACTAACCATGTGCACTCCAGATGAGAATCTAGAGAAATTCTCTTAGATAAACTGAAGGCTAGCATAGTCTTCTCAATATTTTCTAAAGATATGTCTAAGGGTGACTTTATGGTCCAAGAACTGTTTTCTACCCAGTTAAAATAGTACAAAGGAGAAGGTGTATATGAGAAGGTAGGTTTGAGGTGTCCTGTAGATTGGTGATCAGATGGACAGTGGTCATGAGTGAAAAAAGAAAAGCTAGATAGTGACAATTGGCACTGTTAACATCACTTAAAAAAAAAAGATGCCAGACGCCTTTGACAGTACATGATGTCACTGAATAGTTCTTGCCAACAAAAAACCCAAATCAAATCAGATTAACCTTTCAGATTTTTTAAAGGCCATCTTAAAGGAAGTACAAGAACAGAGGAATTTATTAAATACCACCACAGTGACAGGCAGCAAAATTCCAGACTCACTACAAGTCACACCTAGTAAAGCTCCACGTTGCTCTGTTGTTAGGCCCCATTCAGTGGAGATGGCTGCACATCCACTGAAGTAAGTGGATTACTCCTGTGCAGGAACAGGAAATGTGCTTACTAGGACCCTACACATCATCAAGTTTTGTAAATAGCTACTTTAATTTCCTATTCAAAAAATCCTCATATTGTTGGTAGCGGGATAGGGTTATAGTTGAAGAGACAGGTAAGAACTGGTATGTGGTTTTCTCAAGCCCCTCAATCCCCTGGGAGTGGCATAGGGGTATGACATCCAGTACAGTGTGACAGTCATAGTAACTTATGGTTCTCTCTCTCTCTCTCTTTCTAGTCTGTCTTTCTTTCTGTCTTTCTCTCTCTCTTTCCAGAAACGTATTGATAGAAGGAAATGTGATTATTCTCTTCTCTTTCTTTTTCTTTTATGGAAAGAAACTAGCCTTCTGTTTAAAGGTATTACACCCTCATAAGCATAAGAGTTTCTTTGTGTTCCAAGAGTTATCCTGACTAAAGCCTAACAATAAATTTAGGAGATTTTAATCTCTTCTTTAAAAAATAAAATAAAACAAAAAGGTAGCAATATCCTTAAAAAAAAAAAAAAAAAAAAAAAGAGGACATAGAAGCACAGCTTCCAAGGTGTCAGACGCCTCTTTTCCATAGAGATGGAACCTCAAGTCAGGAGGAAAGTGTGGGCAGCTCCTGTATCCAGCTTACAGGACAACCCAGAACCTTCCTCCAGCACAGCTGCTAAAGGGCGAGGAACATGCCACCCTCACCCCAACATCAGCAATCATCTCTATTTTGCATCTGACTCACTGGGAACCACAGCAAGAGAAAAGATGCTAATAGCATTCACTGCACACCTGCAGTTTTCGAAGACTGCCTTTTCTCAGGCCCCAGAGTCCACAAAAGGCAGTTCTGCCAGGTCTGGTTTTTTCCTCCTGGTCCTCACTGTGGGCTGCCAAGAGTTCCCAAGGGCTGCGCACGCGCTGAGAGAGTTCCCTATCTGCTAATGGAGTTGGTCATGTTTTCAGGTTCATGGCTATCCAGTCTCTTGTTCACTATCAAAGTATGACACAAACAGCATGAATGGAGAACCAAACATAAAAGAGCACTTAAGTCAGAAAACAGACAAAACTCACCTATGTGAAAAAAGGATAACAGAAAAATTCTTTTTGCTCATGTGTTGAGCAGAAGCGGTATGAGGGAGCCTTGGGAGCAAGGAGGTGGGAAAGTTTTGTATCTTGGTGTGGTTGACTATATCTCTGAAACAAACTGGTCCCAATCCATTGCAGTTTGCCTGCAAGATACTGACAAGTTCACAACAACATGCCTGAAACAAAGGGGCTTATTTTAACTTATGACTGTCTGACTATAGTTCTCAGTCCAGCTTGGCAGGAGAACTCACACCAACACCAGGAACAGACGGAACTGGCCACATCATATCCACAGAATTGCTGAGAGAAGGGAAAACCTCCTTACTTGCCAGACACCATGTCTGTCCAAGTATGCAGAAGAATACCAACTTATTGATCCAGCTCCCTCCATCATATTCACCTGCTCGGGAAAAAGCCCACACAGCCTTCAATTGTCAAGTTGACAAACACGTATCTAACTGCCACACTGTCCATCGACAGAAAATGTGACCCTGAACAAGGGGTGTTTTGCAGAGGGAAGGCATTTTAATTCAAGCCAAATCAAGCATAAGGAGATGGAAGTCCTGGATTCATGTTGTCATCCCTCAAATAGACTTAGGGTATTGGCAGGATGGAAAAAGCAAGGTGGTCTGGGGTGTAGGGAAAGGCAACTAATGAAAAAGATCTGCTTGAGCATTCACAGGCCACGTGGCTCTTCATCCCATGCAGGTCTTACTTTGATGTACTTATGGCACTTTGCCTCTCTGACACCAAAAGGTCACCCATGGGACACTTTCTACAGATCGTGGTTTTGGCCAGTTTGGACCATACAAGGCTTCTTCCTCAAAAATTGCATTTTAAAAGACTTTAAACAGATGTCACTTTTACCTATAGAGCACAGGCCTATCGTCCTAGCTACTCTGTAGCTAAGGGATGGCTTGAGACCAAGAATTGGAGGCAACTTAGACAACATAAACTGCAACTCAAAAATCAAACACTTGGGGCCAAGATTGTTCATAAACCTGGTGACATGAATTCATCTCTAGAAGTCCACATGTTGGAAGAAAAGAACTGATTTTTGATGTCTACTTGTGAGCCACGGCATATATATATATATATTCTCTCCTCCCCACCTCCTTCTCTCAAAATACATGAAATATTTTTTTAAAAAGTCAGTCACATGCTATCAAGATGATATCAACAGTCAAAGTGTTATCTACAGTTCAATTGTTACCTGCAGTCAAAGGTGGTCTCTACAGTTGAGTATTATCTATTGTCAGACTAACAAGGTCTGTTCAGGTTTTTTCTCTGGTGGGTTTTGTTTCTTTTTGTTATAGTCCAAATGAGACTTGAGCTCCTAAACTTCCCATTTCATTATACGGAATATAGGTTAAGTATCCCTTATCAAAAATATTTGGGATAAGAAGAGTTCTGGTGGGATTTTTCCCCACATTTTAGAATATTTGCTGGGATTGCAGGCAAGTATTTCCTCCCTCAGCTACTTTAATTACCGGTTAGATACATTTTCTAGCTGATTTTAAGATGTAGGTTTCTCCCCCCTCTCCTTCCAACCCTGTTTTATCTAGCTTTCATCTACTAGATACTTAATTTTTTTTTCTGGTAATTCTATGCTTTCCATTTTTTGTACTGTGCTCTTTGACTTTTTTAAAAAATTAATTGATTAATGTGTGTGTGTGTGTGTGTGTGTGTGTGTGTGTGTGTGTGTGTGTTTGTATCAGAGGGCACTGTGTGTCCTGTGAAGGACAAGGATGACTTTAAGAATCATCCTAGGGGCTGGAGAGGTGACTGAGGGGGTTAAGCCTCTGCCTTGCAGGCGGAAGGTCCTGAGTTCGGATCCTAGATCCCACATATAGATGCCAGGTGGAAGCGGGGGCGGCCTACGTTTCTGGTCCTGGTAGAGCGGAGCCTGTGAATTCCGGGGCAGAGTAAACGAGGAGATGGAGGCGGTCCATGGTGGTTCCCAAATTCACATGTGGTTCTACACACACACATACATACACACAAGCGCACACACGCACAATTGAATAAAAAATAATCATCCTGGATTGCTTCTACCTCCTTTTTGCTTTGCTCTTGGACAGACCCTGTCCACCAATGCCATTTTCTTCCACCCGGCGTTTTTATGTGGGTCCTGGGATCCGAACTCAGGGCCTTCCACTTGCAAGGCAGAATTTTAACCTGAGCCATCTGTCCAGTGTGTACTGTGTTCTTTTAAAGCTACTCTGCATCCCTTACTATTATCCTGACTGAGTTTTAAAAGCAAGGATTTTAAGTTTTAACTAGAAAAAGAGAAAGTGAGAAAGACTCAGGTCTCTTAAAAGAGGGGGAAAATGTTAGTTTCATTGTAAGGACTAGGCTAATTGCAGTGGTGCATACCTGTGTAAAAATGCATTGAGCTGTCCCCTTAAGATCCAGGTATGTTACTGTTATGTAAAAGTTGCCTTCACTACAGTAAATATATCACAAAAGAAAGCTAGCCAGGAAACAAAAACTGATTCTAAACAGTAGTCTCAAACATACTAGCTCCAGCTTGCCTATCACTAGGGCAACTCTTGCTCACTCAATCTTATCTCAGCTCTGCAAATGAATCTTGCTCTCTGCCCAAAAAAGAAATTTAAAAAAGCTAGAGACAATCAATCACTCAGCACTATGGTGTGTGGGGGGGGGGAGGTGCAGTATGGTGTTTGTGTTCAGAAATGGCACAGCCAGACTGCAGAGATTCAAATCCCTTCTTTGCCACTGATGGATAGAAGCATAAGCAGTTTGCTTTGGTTCTGTCCCTCAGTTTCCTGACCTATGTAATAGGCTTAATAATCAGGATTACACAAAATAAATCCATGTAAATGCACTCAGTATTATATGATAAGCAACTTACTAGTATTATCTCCAGTAATCCCTATAGTAACCTTCTGATAGAGGTCATCAGCCCCATTTTATAAGTGAAGAAGCTGAAGCTCAAATTTGCATAGTTGGCAAGGGGCAAAACAGGTTCTGAACCAGGTGTGTCTTTTCCTGTCAAAGGCTTCCTTGATGGTAAATTGGATTCTCCCAATCTCTGCTTCCTTCTGGACCATCTCCTGGGCTAGCCCACTAGCATTCTGTGTTTCTCCCATTGCTTATAATTGAGGAGGGACCATATGACTACTATTTCTGGAACATTCTAGTCATGTACATTCTCACTAGGCTCCAGGAACAGAGCAACCATTTAAATAATAAGCAATTTGCTTATGATGGTGAACCAAATGTAAAAAAAAAATGAATTAAAGGGTCTGCAAGCTAGCTCAGTAGGTAAAGCTACTAAATTTAGTAACCTGAGTTCAATTCCCAGAAACCCTGTGGTTCTGCAAGTTCCCTCTGACCTATACATAAACTCTGTGTTGTGAGTGCACACACTTGAAATAAATATAAAAAATAGAAAATTGTGAACCAAAACTGTGTCCTCTTCCATCTGATTTAGAAAAAAGAATGATAGGGATTAAAAGTCACTTTTAAAGAACACAGAAAAACATGCTGCTGCCAGGAAAATTGTATCTGGCACATAAAAGTTAAATGAAATGAACATCGATGGAGTTAGGGAGAAACATACATTCTAAAATCGCCCGTAAATCCCAGCACTTAGAAGAATTCTAAGTAAGTTTGAAGCCAGTCCAAGATACATAGTGAGACGAAAGAGAAGAGAGAGAGAGAGAGAGAGAGAGAAGAGAGGACAGAGAGAAAAGAAGGAAGGAAAGAGGAAGGAAGAAGGAAGGAAGGGAAGAAGAGGAAGGAAGGAAGGAAGGAAGGAAAGGACAGAGGGAGGGGAGGGGTTGCGCCTTACCGTGATTTAAGTGGTCTCTAGCGTACTTCGCTTCTCGCCGCTACCCTCCTCCCGCCCACGCTACACTCCCCTCACATCCTTCCTCCTCCCTCCCTCTCCCTCGCACCTCCCCTTCCTGTCCTTAGTCCTCGTACCCCGCCCTCCGCCCTACCCGCCCGCCCCCACTCCCTCCCATCCCATCCCCTCTCCCTTCCTTCCATCCTTCCTCCTTCCGTCCTCCCTTCCATTCCCTTCTTCCTCCCTATCCTTCCTTCCTTCCCCTGTTTACTCTTGTCCCTTTAACCCGTCGATGTCCCTTCCTTCCCATTCCTCCCCTTTCCTACTCTTTCCCTCCCTTCCCTGTCCTCCCCCCTTTCCTTCCTTCCTGCCTTCCCTTCCTGCCGAATCCTCCGGTTTCCTTCCTTCACCTCCCTCTCCCTCCCTCCCTCCCTCCCTGCATCCCTCCCTCCCTCCCTCTCCCTCCCTCCCTCCCCCCTCCTCCCTCCTCCGCCCTCCCCTCCCTCCCGCCCTCCCTCCCTCCTCCCGCCCTCCTCCCGCCCCGCCCCCTCCCTCCCTCCCCCGCACCCCTCCTCCTCGTCCCTCTTCCGTACGACAGTCAGGTTCCCACTCAAAGAGTAGTCATTATCGTATCACAGAGGAAGACTTTGTATCAACCAACAGAGTAACTCATTACACTGGTGTTTTCACAGCACGTGTATCTGTGATGACCTCTTAAACTGGCTGGAGGGAGACATCAATAAATAATATTTGGTTCTGGGAAGAAGAGGGGATCTGGTAAGCATATGCCCAAGAAGGCGTGTTAGAAGACAAAGTCAGTTTGTAAGGAAGGATATGTGCAAGTTGGGCCACCCAGTGAGAGCCTCGCTTCTTATTTTTGCACCATAGAAGAAACCTGTGCAGATATTCATTTTTTTCTGTAACTACTAGGATAAATGACCATAGTATAGTAGCTTAAAACAACACACATAAATTTATCATCTTACATAGATCATAACACAGGTCCAGGAGCGCTAGACTCCAAGTGTAGGAAAGTGCATTCTTTCCTAAAGACTCTAGTTAGAGTATAAAAAAATTTTTCCAGCAACTAGTGTCCACTTACATTCTTTAGCCCATGGTATTTTTTTTTTTTCCATATTCAGATCCAGCAGGGCTGTATCCCTTTGACTGTTTTTCTCTGATTTGTTGGGAAAGGTTCTCTATTCTCAAAGAATCCCAAAAATAGGTCCAACCTGTATAACCAAGGAACAACTCCTCATTTCAAGTGCCTTAACTTAGTCATGTCATCAAAGTCCCTTTTGCCACGTAAGAGAATGTGTATACAGGTTTCTGGGATTCTCAGGTTGCTTTGTCCAGCATATGTGTTATTACGTACCCAACAGATCCTCCTGTGTTCTGGTTTGGCAGTTAGAAGCTGGCTGTTGTCCCTAAATCTGGAGCAGAAATGGCCTTCCTGTTTCTACCTGACAGCCTTTGCTATGGCCCATTTCATTTCTGTTGGTTTTCCAAGTCTGATTTAAAACTTGTGGTAATTTTGTGAGCAGCACATAAATTTGTTAATTAATCATCTGCATTAACTAGCTAAGTCAGTTTCTGTTACTTATAGCCAGATAAAACACCTTGGCTGACAGCACCACACCTTTTAATCTGTAAGTAATTGCTTCCTGTGGACATTCCCACATACCTTCTGCACAGAACTTAGATTTGATCTTCCATTCAGAGGAGAAGGCTGTTTAGATAACAACCCACACAAAAGTAGATAAAACCTAGACACTGATAACCATCAACCTGTTCATTTGTAAATCTAGTCCTTTTGTAACCCTGGGTCTCACTGTGGAAAAACAACCCCAGGACAGTATTGGAGTGAATGCAGTGAATGCGACTGACTTGGGAATAAAAGAGATCAAAATACGGTGTTTATCTTAGTAGAGACAAAGAGTCCAAATTTACTCCAGGATATTTGAGAATATTTTTCCTCCATGAAACAAGAGCATTTAAGGCAAAAGAAAATTCTTGGCAGGGCCAAGATTGTAATTCAATGTTAGAGCATTTATTATTTTTTTAACAACTTGCATTGAATTTGCTGTTGACAATTCTGATTCAGACAATTCTGAAAATCTTGATTACTGTAACACCTTCCTCATTTTTCTCCTTTCCATCTCTGTTACAAACAGGTTCCTTTTCCAAATTCATATCTGTTCTTTTGATTTCAGATTCATTGAATTTAATCAGGGTGGTCTGTGCGACCATGGGTTTAAAACTGTCCTTTGGGGCTGGCAAGCTCCCCAGTGGGCACACGACTAAGCACAGTTGCCTGATGTCCTTCAGAACCCAGAAGCTGTAAATAATTAGGCTACAAACCATAAGGCCCTATGAATTCCTCCCCCATCCAAGATTGACTTGTTGACAAGACCAGTCTTGTGCAGGTCTACTGCAGTCGCCACAGCTGCTGTGAGATCAAGAGATCAAGATTGCATTGGCTGTACTATACCCGGAAGGCAGCTGTTAACGCTTCCTCTCCCTGTCTTCCAGCATTTACATTTCTGCCCCATCTTCCACAATATTTTTTGAGCATTAGACAGGCTGGTATACATGTCCTATCTATGGCTAAGAACTCAACCATTATGTAGTCTTAGCACTTTGAGCAGCCATGCATTTCAGCATTTATCACTGTTCTTCACAAAGAGAAGCTTCTTTTATTAAGGCTAGAGATAGCATGCAGCTATGGGTATAAACACAAATATTTAGTAGCCAGCAGAGTACCCTGTCAATTTGGTTAAATGACAGTAGTAAATTCACCCGAGACATAAGATGTCTTCTATCTTGGGTTTTTGAGAGTGTTTATAGTACCATATTTTATTTTTTGACACAGGGTCCCATGTAGTACTCCAAACTCAATATGTAACCTAGTGACTTTGAACTCTTAAATCCTCTTGCCTTAACCTGCCTAGTTCTGAGATTGCAGGCATGGGCCACCACATCTGGTTTATGCAGTGCTGGAGATTGAACCCATAACTTTCTTTTTTTTTTTTTTTTTTTGCATAGAAGATCATCTTTAGACAAGGAATGAACAGGGTTAAGGAAGTGCGCCTGGCCCCAGGACCTTGGCACCTGCAACAAGGCTACAACATGGAGCACAAAAAGGGAGCAGCTGTCACATTTGGTCTTGGACCTGGAGATGGGAAAGTGGTGGTCGTGGAATGGAGAACAGCAAGAATCACATGTGAGAACAGCCAGTGGAAGGGAAGGGCAAGAGGCCCTACCCCGGTGCTCAGGAAAAGGCACTTGGCTCAGTCTCCTCTCCCACAGCTGCAAGGGCTGCCCGGTGGCTTTGTGTCCATCAGTGGCCCAGGGGCTGCTCCTGGTTGAGCCGCTGGAAAAAACTTTTGCCGAACTCGTAAGTGCTGATCATGATGGCACAGGAAGGCTTAGCCTTGATGACCCTCGGGAGGAAACCTGCAAAGAGGCCTCTGGTTCCGGATTCTGCTCGGATCCTCCGTAGCAGCAGCCAGGCTTTACTCTCACAGCTTCCACTGATCCCAGCGCCACCTGCCGCTGCGTCTTCACCACATCGAAGGGTAGCGTCAAGGTGGCAGCCACCATTCCTGAGATGCCACCAGCCACGAAGCTGACGCCCACGAATGTCTGCTCCTTTGATCTCGGCCCACTCAACCAGCTCTTCAGCAGCTCATAGTTGAACCAGTACAGCGCTGAGAAGGGCACATCTCGAAGGGCTGTGGGGCCCCAGCCCAGCCACAGTGAGCGCCAGCCTCCTTGAGCCACCGCAGTCTGGACACAAGTGGCCAGTTCCCGGTATGACACGTGCTGAGCTTGCAGCTTGGTCCGCACAAGCTCCAGAGGGCTGATTACTGTCACAGTACCCATGCGGGCCAGTGCACCAGCCACCATGGGTGCATAGAGGTCAGAGGTCAGGGCTCGACCACACAGGAAAGCCTTGAGTTGGTCGTAGGCAGTGAAGTAGATGGCAGTAGCCGGCACGGTCATCACCAGAGGGCTGGTAGGCCGCTCCACAGGGTCCTGGTGCCCTCATGCCTCACGATCTTCACAAAGGCATCCACAGTGCCAGTAAAGCGGGTGGGATCCTGAAACCAGGTGGCACAACGGGTACCATTTGGGCACAAGTACAGGGGCTCCAGGACACCACTGCAGTACAGGAGGCACTTCCCTGGGGGCTGGAGAGATGAGGGTGATTTGGTGTAGGGAAGACTCCAGAATCTTGAGGGAGTTGTCAGCTCGCTGGTTATCAAGGGCCTCTGGGACTGCAGGCGGACCTTCACTACATCCAGGGTTGTCATAAATAGGGAGGTGACCACGGCCCCTGCACCTGAGGCCACCATTTGCTGAAGGGGGCTAATGCCCCCAGGATCCTGCTGGGCCATCTCACAGCTTCAATCCTGGCTCTAAGCGGGTGCTTGAGGGGCGCCGCACCGGGGGCCTGGCGGGCCCATAGCCGCTTCGCGGCCGGTGCAGGGTCAGCGCGCGCCCGTCTCCCACCGCTCCCGACTCCGGCTGAACCCATAACTTTCTAAGCAAACATTCTACCTACTAAGTTTTATCTCCAGTCCTGAAAGCATAAGTTTTTTTTTTTTTTTAATTGTCATATGGTCCATTGACAAGTCTAGAAAATTTTAAGAAATCCACAGATAATAACTAACCGTTCTGGAAAATTCCACATCAATACAATCTACAGAGGAAAAAGAAGGAGATGGCATCACATTTCTTAATAGCACCCTGAGTATTAACCAAAATAAATAATTAAAAATAAAATAAAAATAATCATCCTAAAAATGTACTAGAATCAAATGGTAAAAACAAGAAATCTTTTTAACTTTATTTATTCATTCATTTAGTGTATGTGTGTGTGTGTATGTGTGTGTGTGTGTGTGTGTGTATCAGAGGGCACATGTGTCCCTGTGAAGGGCTAAGGGTGACTTCAGGAATCATCTTGGATTGCTTCTATCTCCTTCTTGTTTCACTCTGAAATTTCCCAGGCTCTGCCCACCAGAGCCAGAAGTGCAGACTGCCACCATTTCCACCTTCTGCTTGGGAGGCAGAGTATTAACCCAACCCCCCTCCCCAGCCATCTCTCCAGTGCAAGAATTTTTTTTAAAGACAATATGTTAATCAAGGAAGAGAATAAGCTCAAACATACTAAAGTCAAACCTCAGAGCTATAAACTGTTTACTTAAAATAAAACTAATACACCAAATTGCTTAAAATGAGAAGGAAGAAGGTCAGAGTTTTTTTGTTTTTGTTTTGTTTTTGCTGAACGGGAAGATGTTGAAGACCATTATATATTGCCATCTTGATTTGAGAATTATTTTGAGTTAAAAGGACCTTGAAAAACAGCAAATGCAAGAGGGAAATTCTAATCCCCCTTTCACTTCCTAGAAATAGGAGATAAAATGCCCATGTGAAAAATGTTCTCTTTCCACTTGGACAAAGAAACATCCCTGGACAAGTAGCCATAGTCAAGAGAACTTTGTACAAGCTGACTCCGTTGATTTTCTGCTCTTCAATAAGGAAAGCATGCTTGATCCTGTCACGCACACATGGAACCCCCATAGTCCCTGCCGATATATGTTTGTTGTTGTTGTTCTTTTAGACTTTAGGTCTCACAAACACCAGCCCCTCAAAGTCTACCTGGATATATGCCACATGCTGATTCGGGTGTTTTCCTGACCTTGATATCACGTATCCTAACCCCATTTGCAGGGGTTCAGGACAACCTAGTTTTGTGAGAGGCTGTATTGTAGGAAAGCCAACGCCAGTATGTCAAGCACTATACCATTCTGAGTGTCTCTAGCACCATCCTGTAAGAGGAAAAAGGAAGAGTGTCATTTCCTGCTACAGTAATTCTTATCTTCCTTTAGCCTCCCCACATGATCTAGTTACTTTTCCATGGTTGCCAATTGATTTAGGTTTAGCACTTCTTTGAGGCTTTCACTTCCTTATGAGAATGCCTATGTCACCTAAAGTATATGAAATTGGATGCTTTTCTCCTATTAATCTCCTTTATGTCACTTTATTTTTTCAGGCATAGCCGGAAACTCTATAATAGAGTAAGGGTAAAATTTATTTCTCCTAAAAAATGGATTAATTCTAGATGCTAATAGAAACTAGAACTTTGAGTTGTAGTTTGAGTGAATTGTCCCACATAAATTCATGTGTTTGAACACTTGGTCCCAGTTAGTGACACTGTTTGGAAAGGCTGTAGAACCTTTAGAAGGTGCAGAGTTGCTGGAGGAAGTCACTGGGGGAGTATTGAGATTTTTTTTTTTTATAAACATGCCCCGCTGCCTGTTCTTGATCCATTTCCTGAGTATGGATGCAATATGAGTCAGCCTCCAGTTCCTGCTACCACACCTTCCAGTCAGCTGCCATGTCCTCCCTGCCATGGTGGACTCTATTCCTGGAACTTTAACTGAAATAAACTTTCTCCATTAAGTTGTTTTTATCCTAGTAACAGAAGAGAAATTAAAACAGAAATTGATATTGAAAGTGTGGGATTGTTGCTGTGATGAGTCTAATGTGATTTTTGGGATATTTGGAACTGTTTTGTAAGAGGAATGTGGAAGAGTTTGGAACTTTAAGCTAGAAAGTCATTGAATACTGCAAGCAGAGCTTAATGGGCCATTCTAGTTGGAGCTTAGAAGACAATAATGATGAGAGAGAAATGCAGAATCTGGAGGCCTGGTTCACAAAACTTCAGAAGGAAACAAGGACTCTGTTGGGAACTGGACTAGGGGCCATTTGTGTAATATTCTGGTGAAGAACCCAGCCGCATTCTGCCCATGTCCTGAGAACTTGCATAAAGTGGAATTAAAGAATAATAGACTGATATCTTTGAGAAGAAATTTCAGGACAGAATAACATTGAACTTGTGACATGGTTATCAATGATTACTCTTATTCAAATCTGCAATGGAAAAGAACAACAAATGAAACATAAATAAAGAAAATTGCAAAATTTAAGAGTAAAAGAGCACAGAAAGCTTTTTGCAACCAAGGCATGTGCTATAAGAGAGATTGCAAATGTTAAAAAAAAAGATTAGTACAGTTAAAGAGAAGCCTCCTTCTTCTGCATTGGAGCAATAGAAAAGATTGTGGGGATTTTGGGAAAGGCTCTCTCCATCTCAGAATAATCAGAGATGCAAAGTCATCAAAACCAACACATAATATACAAAGGAGATTTACTGTCAAACAAGTAGGAGGACAAATAGGATAGCAAACAGGCAAGCAGCAAAGCTGCATGGTGGATTTATTAGCAAATAAGCAGGAGAACAAATAGACAAGCAACAAAAAGCATGGCTATCTCTAAAAAGCAGATAGAGAGGTAGAGACCAAGATCTAGTTTTGAGGTCTCTTATGGACATGGTCATATGACTGGGATGAGATAGGGGAGGGAGGCTTATCTTGGGGTGGGTGAAAAAGTCCTTGGGAGAAAGTACCAGCTTAATTTAGCTGCAGGTGCACTGGGGGTTGTGGAGAAGTTGTAGACAGGCTGGGGGCTGTGAAGCTGCAGGCAGAGTGGGGACTGTGGAGCTGTCCTTGGGAGAATTGTATTGCCTTATCTAAGTAGACTGGGAACTGTGAAGGGTTCATTGAACAGATACATCAGAGGGAGGGGGGGCAGCCTGAGCCATTTTGTGTTTAACAAGCCTAATGTCTAACAAAGATGACCTCAGGACAAGATCCCTACCACCAAAGTTTCCCAATTGTGAAAAAGCTAGAGCTTAATCTTAGAATACTAAAAGAGTTTTCTGCTCCTGGAAGTAACTGACTAGAGAAGTTTTTCCTCAGCATCAGCACACAGAGGCTGCAGCAACTGTGTTCCAAGGGGCCAGGTTCCATCCTAAGTAGACAGCAGAATGTGGGGATGTTTTCCAAATGGGTATTAGTTTTGGAAGCATGAAAGATGCAAGATTGAAAGGGCCATGTATTCTTCTTCTATGGTTTCAATTTTTAATTCTTGTTAAAATCTTCCTTTCCTCTCTGGTTTTAAAGAGCTTCTAAAGCAGACATGAGTGGCAAGGGTAAAAAAAACCTCTGTGAGGAGGCCTCATAGACCATTGTATGAAGCTGCACAGGTAAAGCCTGTATTGCAGTAGAGACCCCAAGATATTGGAGATGTAAACCCTTGAAGGAAATCAAAACACAGTTTGATCACTCAGAGAATGGGGGGAGGGAGAGAGAGAGGGAGAGGGAGAGCGAGAGGGAGACAGAGAGCGAGAGGGAGAGCGAGAGGGAGAACAGGAAAAATAATGAAAAACATGTATCTATAGAAATATATTTAAGCATCTCTTATGAACAACTGCAATCAATTAAGTTTCCTTATTTAAAAACTCATACTTTGATACAGGTATCAACTTGGCAGTTGAGGTTCCAAAGCTCTGGGCACATCGTGAAGAAATGGTAGTTGAGTTAAGTCCAAAACAAGCCTGTGGATGATTGTCTGATTGGTGGGCAGGCCCAGCCTATGGTGAGTGTGGCTACTCCTAGGGCAGGTGGATAAGATGGAGGGAACTGGGTAAGGAAATTGGCATCCTTCTGTATACTTGACCAGACATGCTAGTCTGGCAAGTAAGGATTGTGCCTCTCTCAGTAGTTCTGTGGATGTGTGTGGCTAGTTCTCTCAGCCCCTACTGTTGGTGGAATCTTCTACTAAGCTGAACAAGGAACTACAACTACACTATCAAAAGCCAAAATAAAACCCCTTTTTCCCTTAAGCCATTTGGTCATAAATTTATCAACAACAATGCATAGTAACTGCAAAATAATTCGGTACCAGAGAAGTGGGGTATTGTTGATAAGTCTGGCTATTTGAACTTCGTGGATTTTGAACTTTCTATGAGAAGCATATGGAAATGCTTGAAGATACTGAGTTATGTACCATAAAAACCGTTAAGCAGAGTTTAGTGGTATACTGTGTTGCTGTGAGACAACAGTCAAGCTCAAGCAATTTAAAGGGAGAAAGGGAGATTTATTTAGCATACAGTTTCAAAGGAGAGATATGGTCCTTCAAGGTGGAAAAGACATGGGTGGCTGGCAGAAACTGGAGGCGATCTAGGTCATTGCAAACGTCATGGAGGCTGAGAGCTGCTGCGAGGTCAAGAGCAGACTCACTCATTCAAGCAGGGTGGCGCTAACCAACCTCAAAGTCCACTTCCTGTGACTGCCTTCCTCTAGCAAGGTTCCACCTCCTAAAGGTGCCATGACTTTCCCAAACAATTAAAGGTTCAAACACATGAGCCCGTGGGGGACAACTCACCTTTCAAACACACATGAGCCCGTAGGAGACAACTCACCTTTCAAACCATGACACGTAGGCTGTTTGAAAGACAGTGATTATGAGAGTTGTGAATTGTTTAGACTCAGGTTGAGATGAAGGGAACAAAGACCCAGGTGACGTTGAATTTAAAGATAATGGACTGGTTTGCTTGGTAGAGGAGAATTGTGTTGACATCCTTGAAGCTTTAAATGAGGAAAAGGCAGCCAGCAGAGCAGCTGTGGCTATTGGAGAGATTAACATTATTGAAGAAAATCCTAGTACTTTGCACTGAAGTGATGGAACACACCATATAGAGATTTGGTTCTTTAAAAACCTTAATTTCTTCAAGGGACTCAAGCTGAAACTGAAGTATTTTCCTGCCTTTCTAAGAAAAGGGCTTTTCCAGAATCAGCACACAAAAGTTGGTATAGCTGTGGTTTGAATGGGCCAACCTCATTGCAGAACCTTGTGACAATATCCAAGTGGTATTAGCTTTGATGGAGAATGGCTGAAGCTTGTTACCAAGTGGCAAGTTTGGAGTTCCAGCAAGGAAGGTGAAACTTACAGCTGCAGAGGAGAAGTCAGTGTTGTTGAAGATGCTAGAACCATGGGATGTATACTGAAAACGGCTGCAAGTAAAATTTTGACCTGGTCCAGAGAAAAGCCGCTTGTTCAACTTTGAACTGTAAGGAGGGACTGGGATTATCCAGAATCTTTGAGACACCATGAGTACATGATAAGGAATAGAAGATGGACATTGAACTACAAGACATAGTGTTTGACTTGATAGATTTTAGTTTTAATTTGGTATTTTTTTTTTGCTCTGACCTAATGCTTTCATTTTAATGCTTCTGTACTGAAATACTTAACTTGCTTTGATTTAATAAAAATTTACAGTGAGGCGATTGTGAACTTTTAAAATGTTGGAACTGAGCTTTTAATGACTAACATTTGAAAATTGGACTGAGAATATTTAATCTTGGACTTTCTCAAATTAATAAAATTTAATGTATTTTATATCCTCAGATAAATGTAACACCTATGGAGATAATCATTAAAAGGTTGCAGTTTAAAAGTAATGTGTTTCTGTGACAAGCTGACAAGGGGTCAAGTGTCATAGTTAGATACAGGTGTCAACTTTACAGCTGAGGATTCAAAGCTCTGGGCACATTGTAAAGATTTGGTAGTTGACTCCCAGGCAAACCTGGAAGAGATTGTCTGACTGAGGGGGAGGCCCAGACTGTGGTGGGTGTGGCTACGCTTAGGGCAGGTGGATCAGATGGAGAGAACTGGGTAAGGAAATTGGCATCTTTCTATTACTTGGCCAGAGATGTTGGTCTGGCAAGTAAGGTTTGTCCCTCTCTCAGCAGTCATGGACATATGGATACGGTGGCTCGTTCCCTTGGCCCTTGGTATTGATATGAGCTCTCTTATCAAGCCAGACAGGGAACTGTAACCAAGAAATGTAAACTTAAATAAAATGTCTTGTTTCCTTCTTTAAAAAAAATTCTTTCTTTCTTTCTTTAGTGTGTGTGTGTGTGTGTGTGTGTGTGAGGGCACTGTGTGTCCCTGTGGAGGACCAAAGGTGACTTCAGCAATCATCCTGGATTGCTTCTACCTCCTTTTTTCTTTGCTCTGGAATTTCCTAGGCTCCACTCACCATGGCCAGAAGTGCAGGCCACAATCTGGTGTTTTTATGTGGGACCTGGGTTCTAAACTCAGAATCTACTGCTTGCAAGGCAGGATCTTTTTTTTTCCCCACTCATACAAACTTAATAGGTACCCCAGTCCCCTTCCTCCCTCCACCCCTCCCTGGACCCCCTTGCTCCCTCCCCCCATTTCCCTTTTCTTCCCCCCCTTTCTCCCAGTGCCCCGCTCTTCCCCCCCATCCCTGGAGCATCCTTTAGTGTGATTGTCAAACTTCCCTCTGTGTCTGTCCTCTACTTTAATGAGGTGTTAAGGGCGAGGCAGGATCTTAACTAACCGCTGAGCCATCTCTCCAGCCCAAAACATCCTGTTTTCTTAAGCCATTTGGTTGTAAATTTATGCAACCGCGCGCATAGAAACTGCTACAGTCCTGATTTGGTTTTAAAAGAATCTAGTTGTGTGCTGTTTAAAAAAAAAACTAAAACATCAAAGGGAAAGGTCAGAAATCAGTCACATGTCACTAACCAGACATGAGAATCAATAACTGTGCTGGGTGTGGTGGCACACGCCTACGCACAACTGTCAAGCCCAGCACTAAAGAGGAAGAGACAGCAGGATCATGAGTTTCTGGCCCATAGCCTGTATGATAGAAAGAGTTACAGGTCAACTTAATGTATGAGAACTGTCTCAAAAAATAAACAGACATGCTTTATTCACCTAACATAGAACTTCAAAAAAAATTTAAAGCCAGAAGTAAAAAAAAAAAAAACTTCATTCGTCTGTAACGCTGATAGAAGACTACAATGCAAATATTTTAGAAATTTTTAGATTTAAAAAAATCCCTCTAACAGGATGGACAGAGGGCTAGACAAGCATGGGCTCAAAGTGTATAGAATCCATGTTTAAAAAAAAAAAAAGCAAGGTGTGGTTGCAGACGCCTATAACCCCAGTGTGGGCTTGGAGGCGGAGACAGCAGGATCACTGGGGTTTGCTGACTTGACTGCCAGTTTAGATCTAGCTTCAGTCAGAGACCTTGTCTCAAGACAACAAAGCTAGTTATAGCGCAGGACATCCGACATCATCCTCTGGCTTCTGTTTGTGCGCACAATGCACACCACCACATGCATGAGTGTGCACCACAGTCAGAATTTTTTTTTAATTCACACTCACACATAATTTTTTTAATTAGAAAACTTATCTTGGAATTTTTGCTTTATAAGCAAAAGAAGCAATTTTGGATCCAAAGATTCCAGGTAAAGTGCTGGTCAAGTGGGTCAGCCCACCTGTAATTCTAGGCCCAGAACATTGAGCTCGGGAGTTCCCAGAGCAAGCTGGTTAACCGATCTAGCCCTATTGGACAGCTCTGGGTTTAGAGACTCAGGCTCAAAACAGTGAGCTAGAAAAGCGATTCCAGAAACCACCCACACCTCCACACTCACGTGTTCTGTTGTGCACATATACCCACCACACGCCACTCATAAGCATACACATATGCACATACTTCCTATACACATATATGTGAAAAGAAAAAAAAATTGTGTGTACCTTTAAACAGTATCTTTGAGTAGTATATTTAAGCATCTTAAAGTAAAAACAACTTTGTGAAGCTCACAGAGACATTTGTTGCACAAAATCCAACCATTTTCACCTTCCTCCATCCCTCAACAGCAACTGGCAGAACATATTTGATTTGATCATCTCTTCTCCCTGAATTCTGCCAGATTCTACCAATTCCACGCTGCCCTGATTGCAGGTCCAGCTCGGAAAATCTGCTTTGATGCAGCTTCACAATATTGAGGCAGTCCTAAGCCTACGACTCCCAAATTTCTTTCACCTGCCTTGAACTCTCATCCACTCCATTCTTTAATCCAAATCCTCTTGAGTATCTACTAGACTGCTCAAATTTAATATCTCAAACTACTAAAGGGTAGTAAAGGGTAGTAAAATATTTAGAAGATTTACAGTTATGTCCCTTTTAAAGTGTTCAGCTCTGTGGTGTTTTATATATTCACAGCATTGTGGAAGCTTCTCCACTATTTTGACATCAGAATATTGATGTCACTCCAAATGGAAACTACTCTGTTATCTATTAAGCAGTTACTTCTCTTACCCTGTCTGTCCCCATAACAAGCCCTGGCATGGATTAAATCTTCTTTCTTTCTCTAAGTACTTTCTTATTCTGATCATTTCATACAAATGGAAACCCATGGTATGTAGTGCTTTGTGTATGTGTCTCATTTAGCATAATGTCTTCAAGTTATATTCATGTTGTAGCATACATTAACTTGTCATCTTTCTCATACATAAATATGACTTCGTCATATGACTTCGTTATATGGAATACAAAAATATCCCTTATCCAAAATATTTGGGACATGAAAGTTTTTGGATGGATTTTTCCCCACATTTTTGAAAACTTACATAACTATAATGAGATATTTGAAGAATGGGATTCAATTCTAATCATGAAATTCACATTTCACACACAACTTATGAACCAAGTAAACTGAACATTCTGTTCCTGTATTTTTGCTGCAATTCATCACATGAAGTTAAATGTGGAATTTTCTACTTTTGACACTTAACCCCTGCATAAAATATTTTGGATTTCAGATTTTCAGATTAGATCTTCTCAACCTGTACTACATTCATCTTATCCCTTCATCTATTGATGTCCATCAGTTCTTCTTGCTTCCTCCTCTTCCCCACCCTTGCAGTCATGCCTATCTCTCCTTCCAACTTAGCTGTTTAGGCCTCCAACATAGTAGTTGTCCTAGCCCTTCTCTTCCATGGATCCCACTCTGCCTCTGACAGCCAAAGCATCAAACCCTAAATGTCGATTACATGAACATGTCCCAATTAGGTCATATTTTATCATTTATCCAGCTATTACTTAGCTCATATGACCAGAACTCTTGCAAATCTTTTTGCTTCCTTTCATTTATGTCCTTACCTTTTACAAGTATGAATTAGGTTGTGCTGTAACTGCACAGTGGCTCCTCACTGCACTGG
Organism: Typhlomys cinereus; assembly: GCA_023101885.1. Classification (NCBI taxonomy): domain Eukaryota; kingdom Metazoa; phylum Chordata; class Mammalia; order Rodentia; family Platacanthomyidae; genus Typhlomys; species Typhlomys cinereus. The sequence goes on along the minus strand of JALPQD010000523.1, from coordinate 693,279 downwards.
AATTAAACCTAAATCAACACAAGCTGGCTCCTGCCTGCCTCTCTGAGCATCTCATCAACACTCTCCAGCCACTCTGGCCTGTCTCTGACCCTCCCCTCATTCTCTTTGGGCCTCTGCCTGAGACCCTTGTCTTCCCTCAGACTCCATGGCTCCCCCTTAAAGCATGAAGCCAACACCTGCAGAAAGCAGTCCCTGAATGTCCTGAATGAAATAAAGCCCACATTTCCAATGTCTTTTAGCCACTCACCTGGTTTTTCCTCTCCAATAACTGAACCAGTGGAAATTATACTATTTTTCTGTCTAAAGCCTGTCTTTTCCCACTAAAATGTGATTCCCAAAAAAATTAGGTAATACGCCTTCTATCAATCCCTGGGGTTTAGAAAAATAGTCACTAACATATGTGAGACTTTTGATGCTTGTGGTTTGAATAATGAATACATTACTTTATGTGTGAAAGACTGTGGTCAATAAACAGAATATCCAGTTTTTTTCGGGCATCTTTAAACAAATACATGAAGAGAACATGGAAAACTCAAGTTAGTAAGAACATTAATTAGAGTAAGCTTTCTACTAAATAAATGGATAATATATACCAAATTTTATATTATTCTTTGATAGGGAAGAAAATAGGTAACAAGGGAAGAAAAACTATGAATATTTAGCTAGGAAATATGCCAAACTGTTTGTAAATACCTATTATTATACCCATTTATTGGAAGACCACTCAGCACTGAACTGAGAAGTCTTCTTCCACAACGGAAGGTGTTAATTACTGAAAAGCATGACTTGCCAAAATAAAGCAAATTAATGTCTGTGGTCTGCTGGCCCCTAAACAGGACATATAAGCCTCACCCACCCCCCACCCCAAGGCTCAGGGAATATCTCAGAAGAGGGGATGACATTATAAGAGCCTGAAGTGGGAAGGTGGTGAACCAGGCATTACCTCCTGTACATGACATAGCTGCGATATACAAGATTTCATAGCAGGTACGTATACTTGCACAAGAATTACATGGCTACTGTCTTATCAGCATCTTATCATAGCATCAGAAAGATCTCAAGAAGCTCCACACCTCTCTGAGAGACCGATGAGGACTAATGCTGATGGGGAAGTAAAGGAAGATGCTTTCCTTAATGATTGCTTGCTGGAGCATGAAGTATGCCAGGCATAAGTCATCACAGACTAGATGAAACACAGTGGGCCGCACAAGTGAAAGATTTGAAAAGAGGGAGTCTGGCAGGAGAGATGAGGGGCTGTAAGAGGAAAAGGAGGGGGATGGGATTTGGGTTGAAAAATTAATAAAGTCACTATACGCATGTATGCAACATTAAATAAAAAAGAATAAAAATATATTTATAAATAAATAAAAATAGATAAATTATCCCTTGAATCAAAATCATCTATCTAAAGGCACACTGGATTTTACTGGTACCTTTGTGAAAATTTCTAGATTGATTCCAGTCCGTTTACCTATTATTCATTGTTGTTTCCACATTTCAGGTTCATACTTATTCCTTCTGGACCTGAAGAAAATTAATGTTCTATAATCTTTACTGGTTACTCTGTATTACAATAAGTTTAAGAAAGATTTAGTACTTTGTCAATGTAGAAATCATTTTGGTTGAGGTGGGGAGACATTTTATTTAGTAGCAGTTGTCTTATATAATATTGGTGTGTCTGGAGAAATAAGAGATACGTCTTTCTAATTAACAAAACTACTACTTAGTCTTCTAAATTATGGTTAAATATTTTTCTCCACCCAGGAAAGTTCCTGAAGGTTATTGGTACATATTGTATATAGTATTAAAAAGGCATCGTGTTATGAATAGGACTTGTGTTTAGAATCAAATCATCTCCTTAAAGCAACTGTGTCAGAAGTTGTCATTGTGGTCCACAAACTCCTGGTTATGTTAAGGATTCAGCCTTTTATTTACTCATTGTGTAAGCAGAATAAAGAAGGAGCCAAAGATTTCCTTCTGATTTGACTGAGCAACAGTACTAGTGTTTGTATCACTTGGGAACCTAAGTGTCAACTACAATATTATCAGCAGGGCAATGAATCAACAAGTAAAACCTATGTCAGAATTGCAGGCACCCCTAAAGGTTATGTCACACAAAATGGCAATGACTTTCTGAAATCTCCACCACCTGAGAAATACTGTTTTGTTCATATAATCGTTCCAATGACAGAGACCTATTAAAAAGACTGGCAGGACTGGTGAATATTTACACAAGTTGTCACAAGCATAGGACAGGGAAGGCTGATATGACCTTGGGGAGCTCATCCTCACAACCCGAGCTCATGGGATCCTTCTTCAGCTTGAAGAGATAAAGAAATGACTCTTGCTTCACATGTGCAGTGGAGAAGTATATTTTTCATCTCTTTGTGAGACTTTCATAAAATAACAAAGTTCTCTTCCAGAGCAAGTTCTGATATGTCATTCAATAGCGTTAAAAATAGAATGCAGAGTGGCGGGTTCAATTTCAGAAGCAGAAAACTGGTTATTAGAATTTGGCTTGGCGAAATAGAAATGATTTTCTATAGTGCAGAAGAACAGAGCCAGGTGGCCGTGGACTTCCAGCCAGAACAGGAGTATGATGACGCCACAGCCTTCAGGAGCATGACTGCCAACCAGACCTTGAGCCCAAGTACAATTAGTGAGAAAATGGGAGGAAAAAACCGTTTTCAGACACGATGGGATTGGGGACATTTACTTCCAAAACTCACTTTTTGGGGAAACTGTTTGAAATTGTTGTACAGCAAAACAAAGGATCCAAGAAAGAGCAGAACAACCCCAAAAAGGGGGAAAGGGAAGTTTCAGTAAGACTCACTGTGTGGCAAGATATACCAATGGAGATTGGAAGGACATGGAGTGCCCAAGGTAAAAATCAGCAGATAAGAAAGGATATGTGGTGGAGAGGAGTGGTAATAGGTGGTAGAATAGCTGGCACAATGAAACATCTACAGAAAGGCAAAGTGTTATCAAGGCAGATGGCCAAAAGATTGTAATAAATCAAGAAATAGGAAAATAGAGTGAGGGGGAAACTCAGATTTAAGCACAGCAGTTACTTGGTAGGTAGTGTGACCAGTAAGTGTTGGGGTCGGGGTGAAAGGCCATGAAGTGGAATAGTCTAGGTTATTGTGGAAGTTATGTTCAGATGTGTGCCTTGGATTCCAAAAACCCTGGAGAAACTTAACTGGTTCTTGAGGAAGCGAAAGAAAAGATAAATGTAGTTGTTTTTTTTTGTTGTTTTGTTTTGTTTTTTGTAACATCTGCCTGTAGTAGGAGAGTTGGGAAGGAAGTGTGTGTTGTAATTTTCCAGGCAGGAGGAGGAAGAAAATAAACCCACAACAGGGAAGGAGAAGAAAGAAAGGCATTGCCAAGGAGAACTCCAGAGGATACGGACACCCATGCTGGAGTAAGATGGCTCAGAGGAACAAGAGTCTGGGAACAAGAGAAACATGGAGTCTTTTATCTAGTGCTGCAGTTTAAGACCACATGCCCACTTCTCACTGTTCCCTGGTCCTGTCCTCTTCCTCTTCCTCCCCCCAGGTGGATGTCAAGCAACTCTAATGACAGAAGACTAAAGCATATGTTCTCCTGACCCCAGCACTACTCATCCTACAGCAGTCAGCACTCAGCTGTAGCTGGTTTCTGGAGACAACAGTGCTGTTCCCATGCCAGAAGGCTGAGCAAGCTGGGAAGAGTAACCTGGGGTACGAAGCCATGAGGAAACAGAGCTCAGTGAGGTGCTAGTTGCAATTGGAGGAGGGGGGGGGCTTTGGAAGAATGTTGTTTTGAAAGTATTGCTATCTTCTTCCTCAGCTTATTTCATCACATTCATACCTCTGCAGAATGAAAACCAAGCAGTTCAGAGCTTTGATTGCCTACTGTCAAAGAAAATCTAAATTTTTCTTTCATAATCTTTTCTGACTGAAAACAAACAGAAGTAATGCTTTAAACCTTCTCTGTTTTACATCTTGGTCGTTCTTGTTTCTGAAAGAAAAAACATGCTATTTTCAAAGAAAGCACTAGATGGCACTTGTGATGTATTCAATACTTGTCTTGGGTCCTTTTTGGAAAACATTTGATGGGGGAAATATAATAAATATTAAAATGAAAAAAATCATGATTATAATAATGAAGATCAGCATCCTATGATTGTGTTTACTGTGTTACTGCGTGTGAGCAATATCTTTATGCCGTGCTTGCATTTAAAATCTGGGCTTTGCTTTACTAGAACTGTAAGCGGAGAAGTAACATCTCTAATACATGAAAGCCTCTCATCACTAAGATAATAAAAAAGAAAATGTTTGATTTATACAGAGATTGACTTTAGACATTTAAAAAATAGTTGCTCTATTCCATTTGCAATGCTTCAATTGTAAAAACGCATTATAAAATATGTGCTTCCAGCTCTACTGGTACAAAGCAAAATGAATCATCATTAACATAAAATAAAGCATTGCAACTCAAAGGTTTCTTGAGGAATTTTAAAAAGAAAAAAAGAAGGGGAGGGGAGGGGAGAGCAGGGAAAAGAAGAGGAGGCAAAAGGAAGGAAAGGAAAGAATCAGACATCTTAAGAGTGTCTCCATCTTTATAGCACTAACAACGACTTTTGAAAACACTTCTTTCCTATGACTCAGTAGGCAATTCATTTGGAAGTCTTTATAATGATCTCATGGTCCCACTTTAATGCACAGAGATTGCAAACTTCTAACACAAATGCAGGTTAAAAATGTTGCCAAATATTCAAAGATAAATCTCTGTAATACCCACAGTAATTGCAAAGATTGTAAACAGGAGGGAAGGGGAAGGAGGACCCCCCCAGAAATAAGGAGAGAGGGGATCATGCTACAGTAGAGAAAATAAGTCACTATCAAGTATTGCAAGTAAGTAGTGAGACATCTGGTTAAGCTCACTCTCACTTTCCTTCCTGGTCACTTGCAACTGAGGGGGATTTGATCTCACCAATCAGAGAGGGTATAGAGTCTGGCAGATAGAAGGTAACCATCCTGCAAATGGGAGACTAATCCCCCCCCCACACACACACTGTGGTCTCCTACTCCTTCCTATTCCATCTACCTTTGAATCTACTCTTATAGTAAGATTTCATTTAAACAGCCTTTTATCTCTGGCTAGAAGGTGACCTCCAATACCAATCAGGATGGAGCCAAGGGCAGTGCAGGAACAGCAAAACTGAAAATAACAACAGATCATAATTCAGAACATCAGAGACCCTACATTAATCACCTGGAACCAGACCAACCAAATCTCTCCCCATCCTAGAGCTCCGAGAAACTTGCAGAATAGGGGGAGGACCAACAATATGCAAGATACTCCACACAAGTTAGGGCTGCAATAGCAATAATCGGACTTTGCATGACCTGCACAATGACTGACATGTCAATGATCCCCCCAAAGTCTAGTATGGATCACAGGCATTAGGATCCTTAGAGGCAAAGGATTAACCGTCATAATAGTGTTCCCATACTAAAAGGGAGCCCAAGAAAGAGCTCTGGACAATGCCACTGAGTCCTTACACCTCACTAGAGTGGAGGATGCTCTGGGAAATGGAAGTGGGGAATGGGAGAGGCACTGGGAGAAGGGGAGGGAAAGGAGTGAAAGGAAGGGGAAAAGGGGGGGAGAGTGCAAGGGGGACTGGGGAGGGGTGAAGGGAGGGAAGGGATGGGGTACCTGTTAAGCTTGTATGATTGAGAAAAAGTAAATAAATAAAAAAAATTCAAAAAATGTTTCCAAATACCATGGCAACAACTGTAGCCCATAGACTCCTCCCATTATGAAATCTTTCCTCTACCTGTTGTTCTTCACTGTAACAGTTTTATACATTAGGTTTTCTTCTCACCTTTTTAATCCTTTTATTATCTTTTTGTTTTGCTTGGTTTTGCTCCTTATTTTAAATGTACTTTTTCTTATTGTACTTTTGTAGGATAATGCAACACAACGAAATTCTTTGGAAACAAAATGAGTCATAAACTAATACAGTACATAAATAATACAAATGAATATAAAATTAATAATAATGCTAATATGTTGTTTTGCACTTATTTGTGGGTTTGGGATGAAACTGACACTTTGAAGATAGTATCTCATGTAGCAGTTAACTGTGTGTCAGAGCTCAGAGCAATCTGAGAAAAATCTTGGATTTGTGTAACAGTTGGTTTCTTTGGATGCGAGTGATGGGAGTGGTCTCTAGATAGCAGAAACACAAAGGGACTTCAGTGCAGTTCTAGTTAGGAAGTCATGGGATAGATGGGCATCTGGTGCCAAGGCTGTATGCAGGCCAGGAACAAGGGCAATTCCTGGAACCCAGGAAGCAAGAACACCTTCAGGATCTTGTCTGGGCACTGCTGTTCCAACATACATTCCAGTATTTTCCCAATCTTTTGTGTCTCTGTACAAAATGAAAAATGTCAGCCAGTCAGATTGCTTCAGTGCACTCTGTACATTCACAGATTTATAGTCCTGAAAATACGGGGCATTTAATATGGAATAAAAGGTCTCTTGAAAGGTTGCCAAGTATAGAGCAATATAAATTTGCAAAGAGAGACATCCCAGGAGTCCTATTGTCTTAAACTGTGTAACGTGTGGCTCCTTTGTTGCAGTGGGATGAGACATATGACTTCATACTCACCAAGTCTACTTGAAAAGGGGGATAGGAAATCAAGTGTTACTGGAAAGTTTTTTCCCCAGCTTTCAATTACCCAAAAAGGAACCATGCACACATCTACGGAAAGGGTTGATTTCACGCTTCTGTGCTGTACTGTAAAGATCTATGAAGGATTAAGTAGTGTCTGCCTCCCAAAGACGTAGTGCCTCAGAATGTGGCTTTGTTTGAAAACAGTATTACTATTGATGTAATTAGTTATGGTTCAAGATAAGATCTTACAGGAGTGAGTAAGGTAAACTATGAGCGAGTCTTTTGTAAGAGACAGAACAAGACACACAGAGACAAGGTCTGTGCAAGGATGGAGGTAGAGATTGGAGTGACATGTCTTTAAGCCAAGGAATGCCAAGTATTGCTGGCAACAGCCAGAAGCCAAAAGAGGCATGAGCTGATACTTTCCTCAGCCTCTAGAAATAACCAGCTTTGCTTGTATTTTGATTTGTGCCTCCTTAATCTTGAATACACATCTTTGGTTTTAAGCTATTCAGTGTACGGGTACTTTGCTATAGTAGTCCGTGGACACTAATGCAATTGCAATTTCTTTGTGCAAAACCCTAAGTGGTAAAACCATGGAAGTAGGTGTTTAGTAGCTTAGTTCATTGTGTATTGCTATGACAAAGTACCTGAATCTGAGCACTTATAAAGAAAAGATGTTTATTTGGTTCAAAATTCAGGTAGCTGGAAAAACCTGAATAGCATGGTATGGAGTCAAATGAATGTACTGTGTCCCCAACCCCGGACTGTATTTCAGCTTGGTAGAGAAAATAGAAAAAGAAAAAAAGCCACATGCAGAAGCACCAGGCTTATGGGACAGTGCCACATTATGACAGCATGTTTTTCAGAGAACTATGCAGCCATATGAGACCTGACCCATTTCTGCAAAATGGAATTAATCCATTTATGAGGGTGGAGCTTCCATGACTAAACATGGCTAAACTAGGCTTCATTTTTTAAAAGGCAGCACCACCTCACAATGCCATCAGACCAAGAACCATGGTTCCAACACAAAAGCTTTTGGGGAGCAGATGACATTCAAAGCGTCACACTTGGTAAGTGAATTTTTATGACAATGAGTGAAAGTTCTTCTGTATCAGAAGAAAATTAAATCTTGAACTCTTAGTTCATTCGTTCCACAAAGGTTATTAGATATCTCAATGCACGGAGACATTTGAGTAGCTGGACAAACCGTGATGAACAAATTAGACCAACCACTGCTCTCGTGGAAAAGACGAAGCATCGGGGCTGAGATCATATCTTTAAAGAAGCAAAACTGGACGGCGTGATCTAGAGTGACGGGCGATGGTGAGCCTGCTGAGACTGGGTGATGAGACGAGGAGGAGACAGCTGAGATCTGAATCATGAGGAGACATTTGTGACCTGGAGGAAGAACAGGAAACTCAGAGAACCAGGGCAGAGTGATGACTGAGTGGAAGGAGACAGACTGAGAAATTGAAACAGAGACAAGTCACAGTCTCTTTTCTGAAATGTGCACGTGAAAGATGGTAAGTATCTGCTTTACCCTTGAAAAGTCAGTCTAGACATTAAGTAGGGAAAAGGGGACACTGAGATGCAAGGGGATGAGGCTAGAGAGGAAAAGATGAACAAACATAGGTCAGCTGAGTGGGACTGTAGAGAAACAAACTAATTCTGAGTATGTATGAGGCAGAATCTGACAGGACCATAAAGGGTGAGTTACATGCCTTTGCTTGATCCATCATTACTCAAAATTTTATCAAGACTACAAAAAAAAAAAAAAAACAACTTTGTTGCCAAGACTTATATATCCAGGAGTTATGCATTTAGAGATATAAACATAAACTTACTTATAAAACATACTCAGATTTATAATGCCCATAATGTGATCATGACCATAGGTGTAGTAAAGAAGCTTTGAGTGCAGGTAAACATAAGAAAGCATCAGGAACTTCAGATGGACCTGAAGACACAGCATTCGGACTTGGACAAAACGGGAATAAAAAAGGAAGTGGATAATGACTGTAATATTTAGGTTAAGTGAACAAGCTCATCTGATTGGATTATAGTGCCCATAAAGTAAAAAAAAACACCAAGAGTTGGTTCATAAAGAAAGATAGCTTAAAAATCCAGGGTGAGTTTTAATTTAGTCTTTTTTAGGCCACAGGTCAGCAAACATTTTCTAAAAAAGGACCAGAAAATAAAGTTTAAGGACTTTTTGTTGTCTTTTTGTATTGTTTCATTGAGACATTCTAGTTCTTACTTTCCTGGAACTCACTGTGCAAGTTGGCCTTGAACTATGTGGCAATCCTCCTGCCTCAGCCTCCTGAGTACTCAGATGACAGGCATGTATCACACGCCCAGCTATAAAGGTTGAATGAAGTTTTACAAGTCATCCAGCTACTCACTCTTTCATTGTATCGTGAAAGCATCCATACATAATACTTCTAAAATGAGCATGGCTGTTCATTAAGACTTTATGAAAATAGAGGCAGACCACATTTAGTCTTTAGGCTAGACAAGTAGGTCGATCTAATAAACAATGTTTTATTAGGGTTTTTGTAGTAACCATGTGCAGACAGAGTACATTGTTTGACTCCTTAGACTACATCCATGCCATCTTCCTTCCTCACCTACTTCTGAATTGTATTCTATTACTTGAAAATGAAATATTCTACAGTCACAGCAAAATAGTATGGAATGACAGTGATGACTGGGCACGGGCTGGCAATAAGATGACTTGAATCATTAGAAAAGAGGAATTAACATGGGAAGGGACTGTATCAACACGAACAGCATTTCTATACTGAAAAGGAGACAAAGGGGAAAATATGGAATGAGGCATGGGAAAGTTTAGCCCACTCACAAGAAGATATACGTAAGACAAAAACTGAAATGTGAAGATGAAGCTGACATTGGAAGGCTTGGTGCAATCCTAGTCCAAAAGACGATCTTACTCTGGCAATGGAAGACGTAAAACAATGAGTATTCAGACCATAGAAAACACACAAAAGCTACAACCGGATCCACAAAAAAAGATGCAAAACTGTAAGTTAAGGAGAAGGAAGAAAACAAGCATCTGTGGAAATGGGATGACTGGTGAGAACTTTTGGCTTATATCTTGTCATGGAAGAAGTACCAAATTAAAAACAAGCAGGAGGTCGGTGTGATGGCCCAGCAAAGAAAGACACCTGCATGCAAACTTGATCCCCACAGCTCACATGGTGAAAGGAAAGAAGTGATTTCTGAAATGTGTCCTCTTGCCGCTGCCATGCATCATAGCATACATTATCTTTCTCTCTTTCGTAAATAAATAAATAATGAATAAATAAACAAACAACAAATAACAAACAAAGACGATGACAGTGACCAGGTGACAGGATTGTTGGACTCTCTCAGAAACCAGGTTAAGACTGATTGAGCGTTCCTGTCACTCATGTTCTCAGTGAGGGGACGGTTGCTGCATAACTTCTGGGAGTTGCAATGGACGAATGAGGAAAATGCATGAGAGTTTCTGGAAGAAAGAGGTCCAATCACAGTTTACAAAGACTCGCTGAGGTTTTTTTATATTTCACATATGAGAATTAAGGCAACAGCAAATGCAAAGAGTAGTGACAAGGGACACTGTGCCTGAAAGCAAAGGATGACATCTGAACTGAGAAGAAAGTCAAAGCAAGTTTCTAAATGAAAGATTTAAGGTAGAAATTTATAGCAAGGCCACTTCTCAGAGCTGTAGGATTCAATGGGGCAGGATAATAGTGGGGCCTAATTTTGCTGAGTGTTTATGTCTATGATGCATCAGTTGGACAAACTGTTACCTTGACATCATCTCAGTTGTGTGATAAGTATTATTGTTCCCATTTTAAAGTTAGCAGGATGGGAGAGATGGCTGAGAGGCTAAGCTAGCCCTAATGTAGTAAATTCATTAGGAAGACTGAAACAAAGTCGTTTTTCTCACTCAGACAGATAGAAGTGAGCAAAAACCATGTGACTAGGGCTGGAGAGATAGCTCAGAGGTTAAAGTCTCTGTCTCCCAAGCAGAAGGACCTGAATTTGGTTCCCAGATCCCACATAAAAATGACAGGTGGAAATGGTGGTGATCTGAACTTCTGGCCCCCCAGAGTGAAGCAATAAGGAGGTGGAACAATCCAAGATGACACCCAAAGTCACCCTTGGTCCTCCACAAGCACACATAATGCCCTCTTCTACACATACACATAAATACACACCCACACATGTACACACCAGCACACAAAAAATTAATAAATAAAGTAGGAAGCATGTGACGATAGGGGAGTTTATATTTATTATTCCCTTATACTTTAAGTTCATTCTGAAGTGTGTTCCGTTTTCATATCTTTTAAAACTCATCCAGCTAGAATGGGGAATAACATTCTTGAGCAATCAAGATGAAAAGAGGAATTCCCAGAAATCACAGAACCTTCAAAGTGCCACTTCGTTTGCTTCCTTTCTTTTAAGGCATGATTTTATTAACTCTTTCTTTCTTTTTCTTTCTTTTTTATTATTATTCATTCAATTGTGAGTGTGTGTGCGTGTGTATGTATGTGTGTGTGTGTCTGTAGAACCACGGACGAATTCGGGAACCACCATGGACGCCTCCACCTCCTCCTTGTTACTCTGCCTGGGGATTCACAGGCTCCGCCCTACCAGGACCGGAAATGCAGGCCTCCCAGGCTTCCGCCTGGCATCTATACGTAGGGTCTAGGATCCGAACTCAGGACTTTCTGCCTGCAAGGCAGAGGCTTAACCCCTGAGCCACTTCTCCAGCCCCTTTCTTTCTTTCTTTCTTTCTTTCTTTCTTTCTTTCTTTCTTTCTTTCTTTCTTTCTTTCTTTCTTTCTTTCTTTCTTTCTTTCTTTCTTTCTTTCTTTTTTCTTTCTTCCTTCCTTCCTTCCTTCCTTCCTTTTCTTCTTTCTTTCTTTCTTTCTTTCTTTCTTTCTTTCTTTCTTTCTTGCTTTCTTTCTTTCTTTCTTTCTTTCTTTCTTTCTTTCTTTCTTTCTTTCTTTCGTGTGTGTGTGTGTGTGTGTGTGTGTGTGTATCAAAGGCCACTGTGTGTACCTGTGGAGGACCAAGGCCAAGAGTGACTCCAGGAATCATCTAGGATTGCTTTTATCTCCTTTTTGCTTCCTTAGATTTCCAGGGCTCTGCCCACCAGGGTCAGAAGTGCAGGCCATTGCCATTTCCGCATGGCATTTATACATGAGACTTGGGGATCTGAATTCAGGACCTTCTTTTTTGAGGGAGAGTCTTAACCCCTGAACTATCATCTCTCCAGTCCAAGACATGACTTTTTATATAGTCAAGATCATCCTTGAACTTGCTTCTCCCCAGTGCTGGGATTTTAGGCCTGTGTTACTTTACCTGACTCCTCTGCTCCTAACAAGGTCTGCCCTCAAGAAAAGCTTCTTAACCAAGCCTAACCTGCTGCTGCTTTGTTATAGCTTCACTGACCCAAGGGAGAGAGTATATCCACATCCAGCCCACTCCAGATATCCTGACAACCTAACTGGGGAGAAAGAGTCAGAAACACTTTTGAAGCTCACTGTCCTGACATAGACTTGCTTTAAAAAGGGGAGAAAGGGGGGCTAATACCCAATACACTACATGTGACTATCAAGAAAAAGCCCTAAGGCGCAATTTGAAAGTGTATGCTTCTGAACCGGGCTTGACAGGAATGCTGGAATTATCAAAGAGGGAATGAAAAAGACCTATAATTAGTATGGTAAGAGACTAACATAGTAGACAATATGCAAGAACAGATAAGTAACATAAGCAGAGAGAAGTAAACTCTAAAAAACAATGAGAGTGATAAAAATTAGAATGCTATAAAGAAGTGAGTTTAACAAGGTGGCTCAATCTGTTATACGATTATTTGGAAAGCTGAGGCAGGAGGAGTGATTTTGATTCTTGCCAGTATGGGCTACACGACAACACTATCTCAAAATGACAATAACAAAAAAAAAAACTTTTGACAAATTGTTATTAGACTTAGACATGACTGAAAAGAGAATCTCTGAACTGGAATATATGTCAGTAAAAGCCACGTATAGACGCCGGGCGGAAGCGGGGGCAGCCTGTGTTTCCGGTCCTGGGAGGGCGGAGCCTGTGAATCCCGGGGCAGAGTAAACAAGAAGGAGGTGGAGGCATCCATGGTTTCCGAATTCGCCCGTGGTTCACATACACATACACACACACACACACACACACACACACACACACACACACACACGCACACATGCATAATTGAATAAATAAAAAAAATTTTTAAAAAAGTTTCCAAAATAAAAGAGAACAGAGACTGGGAGGATGAATAAAAGAATCGAATCTATAGCACATTACAAGAGGTGTAAATACATGCAGTGGAATAACTGAATGGGAAGGAAGAGAAAAGAATGGAAGAGATATTTAAAGCAGCAATGAGGATTTTCCAAACTAATGTCAACTACAAAAGCACAGATTCAGGAAACCCAGACAAATCTACAAAGAACAAATGCAATAAACAAACAATGACAGCAACAATAAACCTACATTGAGCCCTATCATTTACAAACTACAGAAAATCAAAGACAGTTTTAAAAGAAGCCAAAGACCATCCCACTTACTGAAGAGCAAAAGTAAGAATTACATCTGCCTCTCCTCAGAAACCATGGAGGTAAGAAAAGAGTAGAAAAAAATTAAAGTATCAACAGAAAAATCTAGAACACTACCAATCTAGAATTCTATAGCCTGTGAAATAGCCTTCAAAGTGAAGGAGAAGGCTGGGGCTGTAGCTATGTTAGTAGAGAACTTGAGCATGCATGAAGCTCTGGGTTCAATTCTCCAAATGTAGAAGACAGAGGATCAGAACTCAAGGTTATCCCAGTTAAGACTGTGAATTCCAGGTCACCCTGGGATACATGAGACCTCGCCTCAAATAAGAAAGTACACCTACATTTAAAAATGGGAAGGCTATCACAAAACAATGCCTTTATTTTTCTGATTTTGTTGTTTTGTTTTGTTTTGTAAAACAGAGTTTCACTATGTTGCCCAGGCTGTCTTAAACTCTGGGTCCAAGCCTTCCACATAGCCAGAATTATAGACAGGTGCTACCATGCCCTGTTTTATTTTTTGTGACTTAGGAGATAGCAGTAGATAAGAGCAATAATGCATGTGAGTATGTAGTACACTTAGATATACATCATACAAGCACATGCTTCCTTACAAGTGAAACAATATATGCAATGAAGAGGGAAGAGGGAAAATAAGATTCTTTTACTATTATAAAGGCACCCGCTCTATCCATGTACAGTATTTTTTGGAAATAGGCATGGATTAGTTATAAATGTACATTATAAACAATAAATGAGCATACTGAGAAAGTAAATAAAACTGGAACCATCTAAAAAATTTCATTAAAACTACAAAGGTCAGAAAAAGCACAAAAGACAAAAACAAGGTCAAGAAACAGAACTGAATATGATAGCCATCAATCGAGTAAGCTCCTTGAACATCAGTGGTCTAAATGCACCAATTAAAAAGCAGATGTCAGGATAGTTCAGAAACAAGATTTGACTCTCTGTTGTCTATAGGAATCCCATTTAGATATAAGGACACATATAGATGGGGAAATATTTGCTACCATGATAACCCTAGTAGTTCTAATACTTCAGAGTACTTCAAGACAAAAAAGTTATCTGGATTTAGAATACATTGCATGAGCATTTGGTGACATCGTTGGTGACACACTATCAGAAATGGGCCATAGATGAAGAGTTCTCTGGGATGCTGCATTTTGCACTCTGGACACCAGTCTAGCTTTGTGTTACTCCATCGTTTCCTGACCTCGGCAACCTGCTTCAAGCCTCTCCTGTGAGTGAGGCCATTCAGACCAGATCATCCAGTGAAAACTCTGACATTTGAAAGTTGGTTCTCTCTATCCTGCAGGTTCTGGGGATCGAACTCAGGTCACCAGGTTTGCCTGCAGACATCTTTGTCTAGCCAAATGTAACCATATGAATCTGCTCTCATACTCTTCCCCTGAAGCCCCCTCAAATGAACTTGTATCTCCATCCTCCCCAAGAAGACTGGGAGTTCTGTGAACAAAGCCATCTTGAGCATCTATTACGTGCAGACTACTGAGGTACATGGTAAAGGATAAGAATAGGAGTTTACTACTAATGTTTAGCTGTAAGAATATGATATTAAACTGTCATCTTAACACTTAGCATTATGCCCATAAATCAGAGCGGCTCTCAGCTCTCTACCAAGAAGCTTTTTTTTTTGCAATGGAAAGTGTTTAAGGATGACCCAAGGCTCAGGGAACATCACGGAAAAGAAGGAAGTAAGAACATAAGAGCCAGGTCAGAGAGATGGCTCAAGGGTTAAACTTCTGTCTTGCAAGCAGAAGGTCTTGAGTTCAGATCCCAGATCCCACATAAAAATGCCAAGAGGAAATAGCAACAGCCTGCATTTCTGGTCCTGGAAGGTAGAACCCAGAAAACTCCAGAGCATAGCAAAGAGGAGATAGAGCAAACCAGGGTGATTCCCGAAATCAACCCTGGACACTCAGAGACACACATAGTGCCCTCTGATACACACAGACACACACACACAATTAAGTAAGTAAATAAATCTTTTAAAAAAGGAAGTCTTTAAAAAAAAAAAAAAAAAAGAATGTAAGAACCAGGAGTGGGAGGGGTGCTGCCAGACAGTATCTTTTAGACATGACAGGACGGCTGCACCCATAAACTCACTGTAGCTGTGTTTACTTCCACAAGACTTGTACTAGATTTGACCTATCAGCATTTCCCATGAAAAGGGGAAGACCTCAAGAGGCACCATGTCTCCCTGAGAGACTGTTGAGGGTTAATGCTGATGGGTGGAGAGCTATTTTCCTTCATGGTATACCCTCCGATACAACATCCACGCTTCAACAAGTGCTCAGGCAGATGACAGTACAAGCAGTCCACATGGAACCCATTGGCCACACACACAAAGAGACATGAATATAGAAAGAAGACTTTCCTTAGCAAAAAGATACGGTTTAGACTTGAGTAATAAGGGGTGAAAACGACATGAATTCATTATATTCATGAAACTGTCAAAGAATAAAAAATAATAATAAAGGATAGGCGTTTACAATCTAATAAGGAAAACACATACTAGAAGAAATTACGCTATTATAAAATGAAATTATCTTTTGAATAATCTTGTTTATTGGTGTTTCCATTAAAGTATGTGTGGTAGGCTGACTCTAATCTCTAGAACAGGGGAATCTGTTAACTTATAAGATAAAAGTGCTTGGGAGAAAGTACTCAAAACAGATGAATAATTAAATTCAAGGCCTTGAGATGGGGAAAGTGATCTATATTACCCAATGGACACAATCCAATTACATGATTACTGAAAATGGAGAACTTATCTAGACTGTGGTCACAGGGAAATAATTCGATGGAAGAAAGGTCAGGGTAATGCAACATTGCTGGTTTTGAAAATTGAGGAAGAGGGTCACAAGTTAAAGAAAGTGGGTGGCTTCCCTAAAGCCTCCAGAAGAAACCAGCCCTACTGATAACTTGACTTTAACCCAGTGAGACAGATTTGAGTCTGCAATCTTCCAGAACTGCAAGGTAATAAATTCATAAGGTTTTAAGTCACAAAGCTCTTCACAATTCATTACATCAACAATAGGAAACAAACACCGTGTGAATAATTAGCTCTAGACCTCAAAGTCTATTAGAAGATTTAGTGGTTCTGAAGAACACACAAAGGGCTACTTGAAGGCCAGATTTTCCTCATCTAAGAAGCCTCAGGGGGTACTTTTCTACTGGAGTTGTGACCTTTTCTAGGAAATTAGAAGGCCCATTAATTTAAGTAACAAGAATTTGCTGGCTCTTGGCATAATACGCATCTACTATTGCAGGTGTCTTCGCGCATGGTATGCTGCATCTAAATAGCCCAGTGCATATGCCCAAAACAAAACTGCAACCTGGAATTGACTGAAGTGTCTCACAAGGCTTGCAGAGAAACTGTCACTCATGTTGACTGGGTTGAGGTTTTCCTGCAGAACAGAGACACTGAGCCTGGTGGTCCACCCGTGACTGTGAAGAAAACTCTAGACCAATTTTTTTTTCTAAAGGTTCAGTTTCATTATTCATAACTTTCTGGAAAAAAAAGTCAGTCTCCGATATCCATTTTGTCTCTGCTTTTCATCTCCCTTTGGATGAGGAATCCCCAAAGGGAAGATTCATAATGTCTACTACCAAGGGCAGTTCTCCAAAAGTCATAGCATCATACTGAGAAAAGCAGAGTCAGATAGGATCAAGCCAAGGTTTGATTTGGATACTCAGTGGCTGCATTTCCTTTGGGAAAGAAAGCCTATTTAAATGTAGACTAGCTCCTATTCTGAATAAGCAACATTTTAAAAAATGACACAAAATTGTCTATATTGGTAGCTGAATGAAAAAAACACGTGTTTGTCCTGACTGTTTGTTCGTTCTGTTGAGATACTGGGTCTGCAATGCAATGTTACCAAGTCTGCATGATGCCTCCACTCCCTCGCTGAAGATTTTTCATGCTGGTTCATCTGGATACTTAAGCATTTCAGCAGGGGCTGCTTTTGGAGACAGGAATAATGAGTAAGATTAACAATTTATGGCACTCCAAGCCCAAGCAATCCAATGAGGGAACACTCTGGGTAGGCAAGCTTACATTCATGTGAAGATGCATTCATCATGACTGTCTTTAGTAAAGCAACTACAACCGTGGGAAGATGCTTGAAAGCTACAGGGTGAATTAAGAATAGAAAGCATGTAAGAAACCCTACAGGGACTGGAGAGATGGCTCAGGAGTTAAGATTCTGCCTTGCAAGCAGAAGGTCTTGGGTTCAGATCCCAGTTTCCATGTAAAAATGCCAGGCAGAAAGGACAGGGGCCTGCACTGTGACCCTGGTGGGGAGAGACTGGGAAATCCCAGAGTAAAGCAAAAAGGAGGTAGAAGCAATCCAAGATGATTCCTGAAGTTACCCTTCGTCCTCCACAGAGACACACAGTGCTCTCTGATACACACACACACACACACACACACACACACACACACACACACACATGCACGCATGCACATGCACACACAAGCTAAATAAATAAATAAAGTTTTTTTTAAAAAAAGAAAAAAACCTATAGAATTTAGGATCATCTAGCTCAAGAGTGGAGCATTTGACTGCAGTATTTAGAATTGGTCAGCTGGCACAATGGGGTAAGATTTACAATTTTCTCTGAATTACTCTGACTATACTGTGACAAGCAAAAAGTCCATCTCCATTGTGACCAAAAGCTAAGTTTGGTTTCCTGGCAAGAAGAAGGGAACCCTGAAGCCATGACTGATCAGCCAAGTCAACCTCGAGAAATGACTTGGAGCAGCAAGGGCCCTGGGTGTTTCAGTTGAAGCCTTTTTTTTTTCTGACTCCTGCCTTTTCAACAGTGTCTTGGGCCCTTCAGGCCATTATGGTTGGCTTAAATCATACAAATTCATTTCCTTCCACTTATAGAAGCTAGAAATCCAAATCAAGGTCCAAAATGTTGACTTGTAGATCACTGCATTCTGGGCAGAGAGACTTTTTTTTTTTTGGTACAGGGTTTCATGCTAATTATGTATCCAAGGATGACCTTTGAACTTTTGATCTCCTGCTTTTACATCCTGAATGCTGAGATTATAGACGTATACTTCTACACCAAGGTTGTGTAGTGCTGGGAATGCACCCAGGGCTTTATGCATACAAAGCAAGAACTCTACCAACTGGGCTACTCCAGCCCCAGCCTTATAATTCTTGAAGCTAAGCTTCCAATATTTCTATGGTGGCCAGGATTCTGACGACAGATAGGATTTATGTGACCTTAAAGCTTCCAGAATTTAAATTGTTGCTTCCATGTAGAATGCTAACGGAGAGGGGTTCACAGAAGGGCCATAGATTTGACATCCACAGTCTCGGAGCCTTGGGTTCCTGGCCTATTCCAGGATGAAGCATATGGAAGTGACAAAAATATAAGCATCATCCTATGCCTTTTTATTGAGGAGGCCAACATGGAAAAAAGAACAGAGGTCAGTGAGGAAAAAAAGCTATCAGCCTTGGTGATTTACCTCACATAGAGACACCTCTGCCCCTGGCAGGGTTGCAGTGACACTTCTTGTAGTGGACAGAAGGGAAAGATGCTATTAGGGAAGAAGGCAATTATCCCTTGGGCCCACCCAACTAGCAGGAGGAAGATTCAAGCTTTGGTTTTGCAAACAGATTTCATTTCCATGGAGATGCATTCTTGCTTGATGGTTGCCAAATAGACCATTGGAATATACAGAGGGGAGTCTGGCTTTACTGCTACAAGCAATAGTCTGTAACAGACAGCCATTGAGAAATTAAGGCTGGCAGCTCATGCTCATCCGCTGAGAGGGATCTGAGGAGCAGACAGGAGGTCCTGGGATTTTGATGTAGTTGGGCACAGTGCACGAATGAGACAAGTAGATAACCGGTGTGCCAGCTGGGAATCTGATGCAATCGCCAGAGACAGGTAAGGGACAGTGGGTGATAAATGTTTACAAAGCAGTGTAAGAGCAACAACCCACTCCAACATTGAACCAAGGACTGGAGAGAGGACAGCACAAGGTTCACCTGGCAGAATGCCTTCCAGGAAATTAATCCGAACTCTGTGAGATGGCTGGATTTTCATTAAGCCTGACACAGAACTTGAAGTGACTTTTGCTCAAGGGCATCTTCAAGGCCCTGATAGGTTTTAGACACATGATAAGCATATCCCTGCTAGACATTTGGCAAACAAGTGATAGGCCTACCCTAGCACAAGTGACTGCTAGTCATCCAGACACATGCTTTAGGCCTTATCTTTTCAGCAAGGCAGAAAAACATTGACTTTAAGATAATTTTTATTTCTAGTAGCTGATAGTACTCTGTTATCTTCTTTGAATACATTTCATAGATTTATGAATCTCTTTGAACATTCCTATTTTGTTTGATTTTTCTATTGTGAGTCTTTTGATCTTGATTATATTGAGAGTTCCTAAAGCAGTCTTCTTTGTGTTAGGCAGGAATTTTCTATACTTTGGATCTAGAATGGGACTCCAATGACAAATGGGAACTTAAGAATGTGGTTAAACACACAAAGAAGGATAGAATCATGGGTAAGTTAGGAACCTGCTACACTGCCTTTCCATAGAAAATGGACAGAAAATTGAAATCGGCCTGGGGAGATAGCTCAAGGATTAACACCCCTGAGTTTAGATCCCCAGATCCATCCTAAAAAATGGCTAGCAAGTGAGATCACCCACCTATAATTTGAGCCTGGGGAGGTGGAGTCTGGGAATTCCCAGAACAAGTCAGACAGACTTACTAGCTGTAATGGCATTCTTTGGGTTTAGTTATTGACATCACCTTCAGGTTTCTCCACGCACACACACCTCATTTGTACCTGTACACACTCATTTGCCCATCTACATACAAACATGCATGCATGCATCCCACACACATGAAAAAAAAAGAAAGAAAATTTGAATCTGTTGGCACAGCAAGCACGCTCACTCCTTCTGTGACAAAACTAAGATGAAGAGACAGGCTGTGGGTAGCTGGCTGCAGTTCCTACATGAAAACATCGGTCAGTGGTGCCTGACCTACAACACCACTTCTGCTGTCAATGTCAAGTCTACCATTAGAAGACAGAAGGAACTGAAACTCCCATCTGGAACATCTCTAGGATACAATAAATGGGTATATATATATATATATATATATATATATATATATATATATATATTATATACGTTATAATTTAAAAACGGTATCAAGAATGACAATTTTAGATGACATTTAACTTTTTGAAGAAAATGTTGTGAATATTGTTGTACTCTTGATGCAAGAAGAATTTTTTTAAATAAGTCAGATTTTAGAAAACAATGTCTCTAACTATTCTTTGATTGGATTTAAGGTCCTCTCATCGGGATAAAAACCTATGACTGGTTACTGTAAGTATGACTGAGAGCCTTTAGAAGGGAGGGCTCAGGCCTTAGAAAAGAACCACTGACTATAGTCTCACAAAGAAAAAAATGGCAGCATACCATTGTCCTGACACACCTCTAAGCCTATAAGAACAGCGCAGCTGTCATCTTGCAGCCAATAAGACTTCTTTCAACAGAAATTGCCCATTGCAGAGAACCACAACTGAGCTAAGGGAAGAAATTATATGACTAAGTTCCCCATCCCCATGCCAAAGTCCAGGGTACACCACAGAGGAGGAGACAAAAAGAATATGAGAACTAGATTACAGGGAGGAGCCCCAACACATTGTACTCCCTAGTCATAAAATTAATACAACCATGAACATGCTTCAACCCAGCCTATCTGCACATGACCTATACTACACTGAGCTCAACAACATGGCACAATGAATG
The DNA here is from genome assembly GCA_023101885.1 of Typhlomys cinereus. Lineage (NCBI taxonomy): Eukaryota > Metazoa > Chordata > Mammalia > Rodentia > Platacanthomyidae > Typhlomys > Typhlomys cinereus. The sequence continues at coordinate 672,171 of JALPQD010000523.1, read as the reverse complement.
AGGAGAAATTTAGATGGCCCTACCCCTCCCAGAATGACCACTGATAGTCAAAGCTGGCCAGCAGAAGTGGTCCCTTGGATATCAGTGGTATCCCCACTGAAAACTGCCTATGCTACATCGGATACCTAGGCACACGCACAGATACCCCCTATTGGATTCAGTCAGACAAATACACAGAAGGGACACTGGAGTAAGAGGGAGGCTTGTCCAGAAGAAGTCTTGGGAGGGGAAGGGGATGGGGAGTAATGGGAGAGAGAATAATAATAAAACCTTTGTTATAGTTATAAATAATTTAAATTTTAAATAAAAGAAAATAACATCTCTGAAGAAAGATAAGAAGATTGTATTTGTTTCTCAAAAGCTGCAGTTTTGAGAGCTGGTAAAATGACTGCAGGGGTGTTTGCCTACATAATCCACAAGGCCTTTGGATTCCTACCTGTGGCTTAACACTGCTTAATTATAGCCCACAGTCATTATGATGCTCACCTCTCCCATGCTCTTCCTTATCTTTGTTCATCTCACCTTCTTAGGTGTTGGTCAGTTTCCATACATGCAAATATTTTGAAGAAATCCTAAATGGAGCAAGAAGTTGCTTGCACCAGCTTTCGAGCATGTAACAATAAGGAAATGAGACCAAACCATGGGACAATTCTGAGGAAGAGAAAGACTGATGAAACTTCTGGAAGCACACCAAGCCTGAGGTGAGAAGCGAGTAAGTCTGAGGAAGAGAACGTAACAACTCCAATCTTCATCACCTATGGACATTAACCCTGACCCAGCCATCTCTTTATGACAGTTTTCCATTGGTAATTTAGCTTTTGTGAAATGGCCACTAAGCTCTTACTTCCCAGCGTTGAGGGAGATAAATTTCCTTCGGTTGTTCTAAAATTATCTCCTGATGTGCCACATTTTGTAAACCATCCTGCTGTTTCCGTGCAGGCTTTGTCCCCGTCCCCTCCTTGAAGGCCCAACTTCCTGTCCCAGAAGCCCTGCTCCTTCCTGCTTACATTCTTCCAAAGTAAGCAGAGGTGTTTGGGACAAACTTGGAAAGTGGCCATCCCTCCAAGCTTAGGCTCGTGAATGGATGGGGAGAAAGACAGAGAGGAGTTTGTTGCAGTTCGCCTGCATGGTTGCTGATAAATGACCATCAAATGGCTTAAGGGGTTTATTTCCTTATGACAGTCTGGTTACAGTTCTCAGTCCAGCTTGATGGGAGAGCACGCACCAACATCAGGGCCGAGGGAACTGGCCACACCATCACCACATAATGGCTGAGAGATGGACAATCCTTACTTGCCAGACCAGCATGTCTGGCCAATTGAACAGAAAGATGCCAACTCTCTCAACCAGCTCTCTGTGATTTATCCAGGGCCTAATCCTATCCACCATGGGCTGGGTCTTCCCCATCAGCTAGACAATCTCCTTCAAGTTTGCTCTGGGCTTAACTCAACCATCAACTCTCTACAACTGTACCCAGAGCTCAAACCCTCAACAGTCAAGTTGACACCTGTGCTTAACTATAACACTCTATCGCTTTTAAACTGTAACCTTTCCTTGTCCCCACAGATGTTAAAAGTTATCTTAAAAATATAAATAAATTTCTGGGAGCTGGAGAGGTGGCTCAGGGATTAAGTCTCTGCCTTGCAAGCAGAAGGTCCTGAGTTCGGATCCTAGACCCCACGTATAGATGCCGGGCAGAAGCAGGAATGGCCTGTGTTTCTGTTCCTGGTAGGGTGGAGCCTGTGAATCCGGGGGCAGAGTAAACAAGGAGGAGGTTGAGGCGGTCCATGGTGGTTCCTGAATTCGTCCGTGGTTCTACACACACACACACACACACACACACACACACACACACACACACACATATATACACATGCATACACACATGCACACACACGCATACACGCACAATTGAATAAATAATAAATAAAAAATTAAAAAATATAAATAAATTTCATAAACAAATTTAAAATATTCTCATTAAAATTTCAATAATTAAAACGTTGGAACTAAAAGTCTTTCTTTAAATATGCCAAATAAAATCTTTAAATACTCCAAATAAAATCATTGTAATAATGAGAAAACAACAAGTTAAGACCAAAGTCCAGCAAATTACCATATCCTGTACTTCAATTTCCATCTTCTATTGTTGGTCATGTAATAACAGTCCCTCAAAGATTCTAGGCATTCCCAGTCCCTGTTTGCAGCTCAAAGTTGTAAGAGCAGAGTTCCTCTGAGCCAAACTGAATCTCCACTGGCAGTCATCTTCAGCTTACATCCCACAGTTCTGGCATCTCCAACAGTACTCTGGGTTCCTCTGCAGCTATAAGCTTCACCTTCTCTTGCAGGAACTCTATGCCTGCCACTTAGTGCCAAGCTTTTGCTGCTCTCCATGACCCTTCAGTAGTACACCAAAACCATTATCACTTGAGGGATGCTGCCAGATTCTGAAGTGAGGTTAAAACGTAGCTTAGTCCATTGGAGCTACAGCTGTATCAACTTTAACACGCTGATGCTGGAAAAGCCTCTTTTCTAGGCAGCCAGACTTGCAAAGGGCAAGAAAGGGCTTTAACTTGAGCCTTTGGCCACTGAAGGAATCTGGGTTTTCAAATCACGAACTCGCCATATGGTGGTTTTCACAGCTTCCATTGTCCCAGTGCAAGTCACTAGGTTTTCCTTCATTGATGCTCATTTCTCTAACAATGGCAGCTATTTTGCTGCCTGCCCTTTTCTCATGCAAATCCTCAAGGCTGCCAATACAGCTCTCTTCTATCAAGCAAACCAGTCTCTCGTCTTTAAATTCAACTTTCCCAAAGTCCTTGTTCCCATCATCAGAAACTGGGCCCAAACAATTCACAGCTCTCTCAGCACTGACATTATCCAATTGGCCCACTAAACTCTGAAGAACGGTATTGGTAATCCACAAAGTGAAAATCTTCAAACATTTCCAACTTATAAAACCATTCAAAAGCCACAAAATCCACATAGTCAGTTTTATCAGCAACACCCCACTCCTGGTACCAAATTCTGTTGTGATTCACCTGCATGGTTGCTGATAAATGACCATCAAATGGCTGAAGGGAACAAGGGATTTATTCCTTATGACAGTCTGGTTAAAGTTCTCAGTCCAGCTTGATGGGAGAGCTCACACCAACACCAGGGTTGAGGGAACTGGCCACACCATAGCCACATAATGGCTGAGAGAGGGACAATCTTTACTTGCCAGACCAGCATGTCTGGCCAAATGTACACAAGGATGCTGACTTTTTCAATCAGCTCTAGGTATTTTATTCCAGAGCCTAGTCTCACCCACCATGGGCTGGGCCTTCTCCATCAGCTAGACAATTTCTTACAGGTTTGCTCTGGGCTTAACTCAACCATCAACTCTCTACAACTGTGCCCAGAGCTCAAACCCTCAGCAGTCAAGTTGACACCTGTGCTTTACTATGATAGAGTTCCTCCATTTTCTTGGGAACTCTGCTTGTGGTTTCAAAGGAAAAGCTTCCATTGCCCTCATAGGTTAATTTCCTTTTGCCCTAAGACAGTTTAATGTATTTGCAAAGTATTGGGATTGAACTTTCATTTTTTTTTTTTTTTTTTGGAGAGGGAGGTACAAAGGACTGAATCAAACAACTCATGAACATTAAACATGAAATTTAACTGTACTACAACTCCAGCCCTGACTTGAATTTGTTTAAAAAAACAAAATATCCACCTATGTATGTATGTATGTATGTATGTATGTATGTATCTATCTATCTATCTATCTATCTATCTATCTATCTATCTATCTATCGTGTGTGTGTGTGTGTGTGTGTGTGTGTGTGTGTGTGTGTGTACATGTATAAAGTGTGAGCATGCATGCCAAAACACATGTATAGAGGTCAAATAACAACTCATAAGAGCTGGTTCTCTCCTTCTACTCTGTGGGTTCCAATGATTGAACTGAGGTTGTCAACAAAAGCCTTTATCTACTGAGAGATCTAGCCAGCCATAGACATGAACCTTTAGTATTAGATCTAAGTTTGAAAAAGACTGGAAAGAAAAAAAAAATCTTCAACCAGTTTACTGAGGCAACATGCAGCATTTTAAATAGTTTTGTGGCAATGTCACCAAATTATAAACATTATCTCTAAAGCATATGCATATAAGAAGCCTAAGTGCAAGCATTCTAAACCTAGTACCCAGGCCAGTACTTGCTGAGTAGATCTCTGAAAGGTTATTATAGTTCAAAAGTTCTAAGTTTAGGGCCAGGGAAATAATGCTCAATAAAAGAGCACTTTGCTGCAATATGCAAGGCCCTGAGTTTTATCCCCAGCACTGGAAAAACAAGCAAACAAAAAAACCCCACAAAAATAAAAACAAAGCATGAAGGGGTTTTTGTTGTTGTTGTTTCAACTTTTTGGAAAGGTTTAGAGTTACATAGAGCTTATATAGAGTTAGAAAAAAAGAAAGTCCAAATAGCTTCTGTAATTCTGGGGATATTTAAATAATTGTAGGATTCATCATTGGAACAATTTTTTTCATTGTTTTTCCTGGAAGAAATGATCAAATACTTATTCACCAGAGCTAGGGCACTAACGACAGATCAAAGAAACAACCCGTCAATTGTGGTGAGCCAGTTTAGTTCATTAGGCTTACTTATAGGGGACTTGGGCGATCCCCCCAAATAATTCCATCACCACAAAGTCTCACTCTGGCATATATCTCAAACTCTCAAAATCCATGTAAATGGTTAACTTTGGTTAACTTTCCACTTTTTATTCTCTCCAAACAGTTGGGCAGGTTTGCATGCAACTCAGAGGTGGAGGGCAAGACAGAAGCGGTTGTATCTTAGGTGAGGGTTCAATGACCCTCCCTTTACTCTCTCCACAAGACAATGTTAACAATTCCATATATATGAGGGTCTCCTAGGGGTAAACACAGCCTCTCTAACTTCATGATGTTAACAACCATGTAATGCCTAGAGATCGGCATTTCCGCAACAGTACTGTGTATCTTATTTAATCCACATTGCAAATAATGATGATTCTCATTTGTTCTGCTTCACTGTCGTCAGTTATAAAATCGATCTGGTTGCTCTTTTGCCACCCAGAGGTGAGCTCTCACAGTTCCCTTTCGATTACTTTCGTTTACAGTGAAGAAAACCATCTGAGAAAGAGCAAGTATTTCCATTTTAAAGTGATTCCCCTCATATAAGAAACTTCACAAATTTGTTTAACTTGTATTCCAAAAGTCAAGTAAGAGGTCAGCAAATATTTATCAATATCTACTATATGCCAAATACTATTACAGTAATAATGCTATGGGAACAACACAAGATACAGGAAGGTTCTCGCTCTTCTTAGGAGCAAAGGAGAGGAGACTGGAACCTCTGAAATATACCCTCTATTAAGGAGACTGCTTCTAATGTTTAGTTTTGTTAGATTGCAGTTGTGCTATCCTTCCTTCCTGCCCCTTCTCTCTGAATTGAACAGTTCTACTTAGAAGCTAAAAACCTTATTCCAAAGTCGAAGTTGAAATCTGAGGTTTTTTTCACCAGGCGGAAACAGCAGTGGCCTACACTTTCGGCCCTGGTGGACCGAGCCTGGGAAATCCCAGAGTGAAGCAAGAAGGAGGTAGAAGCAATCCAGGATGATTTCCTAAATTATCCTTAGTCCCCCACAGGGACACATAGTGCCCTCAGGTACACACACACACACACACACACACACAAAATTAATTTTAAGAAAATCTGTCTCTAAAAAACTGGTCAGCTTTGTTGTGTCATCCTAGACACTCCTAGACACTATGAGAAAATGCTCTGTAGCTTCTTTCTTTAAAATCAGACAAAAGGTTGTAAAGGGAAAAGGAAGAGGGATAAGACTGGTGAAAATATCATAAATTCACTATATTCATGTATGGAACACTAAAAATAAATAATAGAGAAGTTAAGCAGAAAAACAATGGAAACAGAATTAGGCTAAGAAATCACAAGTTAAACCAGTGACTTAGAAAAGATGAGCTACAGGCATCTTAAAATAAAAACATAGTAACTTCAAGAGGATAACCAAATCTGTTTCAAGACTTCCTCATATTTGTGGCTTTGCTTTGACCACTTTTTTGAAAAAGAAAAAGAAAAAAGAAAGTACCTGTCTCTCTCTCCCAGGTTATAAGTGGGCTCACTGACATTTAATGGGCTCAAAAGATACTGTCTGGCCCACCACTGTCCCATTTCAGGCTCTCTGTCTTCCTAGTCTCTCTTTCTCCATGTTCCTTGAGGTGAGGGTGGGTGTGACTTAGATGTCCCGTTTAGGGCCAAATGAACAGTCCAAAATCATTTGTTTTCTGCATTTTGGCAAGTTGTGCTTTTCTGTAATAAACATCTTCTGTTGCAGAAGCAGGCTTCAAAGTTCCATACTAAATGCTCTTCCAATGTATGAATATAGTAACAGGTGTTTAAAAAGTAGTTTGATGCAGTGTCTTCATAGCCAAACATTCAAAGCCTATGTTCTCCCCTTTCATAGGTTCTTGTTTAAGTAACAAGAATGTGTTTCTTTCTGACAAATAGGCATTAAATCCTATCAGAAAGCTTTTGGTTGCTTCCTTGATATTCACACCACTATTACATTTGTGGTCACCTCTTGCCATAGTGATTGCTATTGCAATCTGCAAATTTCACAGATTGATGAAACCTTTGATTGTTTTTCTCTCCCAATAGCTTCCACAGCACTCTCTGGCACCGTGTAAGCTATCCAGCAAGGAGAGAGCTACCAGACCAGTTCCAGCTAGTGTTATTTTGTCCATGTCCTGTGATTCATGTTTGTTGCAACTTCAATAATAGAGTGTTAGTGTCAGTTTATGGAGGGCAACCAGGAGCAACTGCAAAAGCCTCTACTGTTTGGGGAGGCCACTGAGACCTCTCTGACCAACAACTTATCAGGAAGCATCACATCTCTGTTACTTCTAGTATTGTTTAGTTGCCTCTAAGTTCTAGGTAAAGCATCCAAGGGATTTTTTTTTTGCCCTATCTTTCTCTCTCTGTTCTCTTATGCACAGGAACTGTCCATTCTTGGTCTTTCTTTATTAGACTAAAATGTTTGTTGATATATTAATATCATAGGAAGCTCCTATCTGGTTGTATTACACATTTTTAGGGTTTTTCTATTAAGTCTTTCAGCCCCTCTTACACTCCATCCCCTCATCCCCTCTGTAAGAATTTTCTTCCATTATTCCCTCCCTCATCCACCACCTGTAGTATCCTATATCTCCTCCTCCAAAGTTTTTACCCTAACCTTCCCTTTCCTTCCCTCCAGCTCACTGGTCCCTTTCCAGTGTTCTGACTGTTACAGGAATTCTGTTTAATTTCTTAAATGCTTATCTAGAAAAATGTCTCTGTCTATTTATCACATTTGAGTTGAAGTCAATAACCAGGTGAGCTGGTTAGACTCAACTTTCTTTTGTTGCTTTTGTGTGGTTATTTCAGTACCAGTTTGAAAGGGAGAGAAAAAAACTATTAGCGAAAACACACAAATATCTATAAGCACATTAAAAGATAACTTTCAGGGCTTTATCGTGAGAGGTCTAATTAGCAATTTAGAGAAATAGTAAAATAAGCTTACAAATCTAAGCCTAGTGAAAAGTGGGAAAAAATTGGAAATCAGCTATTGAAATAAAATAGTTGCATGACAGTTCCTTATAGGAAAGAACTCCCAATGTATGGAATAGTTTAACCTCCTAATTAACTGATAGGAAAGATAGGCAATTATATTTTGCTTGGCCATTCAAAAGGCATTTATGGAATATCTATCATATGTCAGAGGAAAATATTAGTCTAAGTGCTAAGTACAGAAAGACTGACACAACAAGGCTTTTCCTTTCTCTAAGTTTATAACTGTACTGTATCAGTATTCTTAAATTGTGCTATTCTACAACTGGATTTTGTATGCCTATTTGTTTTTATCACCAATAGCTATATAGCCAGCTCTGGAAGGCAGAGTCTGGAAAAATCCCCGAGCAAAATAAAAAAGAGTAGATGCTATCCAGGATGATTTCCAAATCACCCTTGAGACTCTACAAGCACACATAGTGCTCTCTGATACACAAAGATACACACACAAGAATATATAGTAGTTAAATAGAAGACTTATTATTAAACTGTGTTCACTTTTTATGACCAACTTTAGAATTTTTCTTGATGAATATAATGCATATTTTTAAATAAATATTTTTAAAACTTTCATACACAGAAAAAGTAATCATATATGCTCTTAACAGAAACTGTTATTGGTGATATGCATATATATATATGGGTATATGTGTGATGTATGCAGATGTGTGTGCAGAAGCTCACACATATTCAGAGGCTGGGGGAGGACAGTGCAGATCCTTCTCTATCACTCTTATAATGCCTTATTCTTTTGAGACAGGGTGTCTCATTGACCTGGAGGTAGGATAGTGGCCTAGCCCCAGTAAACTTCCTGTTTCTGTCTCCACACTCATGCCAAAGTTAAAAGCACATGCATGGCCAGGTCTGACTTTTTTTTTTTTTAATATAGGGTCCTGGAATCCAAACTCAAGTCATCATGCTTTGGGACAATTGTTCTTACCCACTGAGCCATCTGTTCAGCTCAGTATTTTCTTTTGAAAAAAAAAGTTTAAATCAATTTGACTTCAAGTAACAGAAAAACTGATGAAAGTTGCATAAATAATGAAGAAATTGATGAGATCACATGAATGAAAGATTGATATGATATGAATGAATGATAAGGCTGCTTCAGAGAAAAATTGATTCCACAATTCTGGTTTCCATTATAGTTTGGGGATATGACTCAGTGGTAGAGGGCTTACCTAGCACTTATGAGGAACTGAATTTAAGCACAGTATCACACAGACACACATGCACACACAGACACACACAAGCAGACTCACACACCACACAACATAGTCCTCAGTCTTCATTTACCATTTATTTTCTTCTCTTTTCTGTGCTTACCTTAGTCTCTGCATCCTTCTAAAGCTAACTTCAAACATGGCCCCAAGATGCTACAGCATCTCTTTTCATTTTTAAGAAAGAGAACATTGATATTCTTTGCAAAAGTCCTGAGAGTCATTCAGCTGAATTATCTTAGTTATGGTCAATGCCTACTCTGACTCAGTCATTAGGTCTAAATGGATATAATGTTATGATTGTAGAAATTAGATTGTGAAGTCAGCTTTCCTGGAAGTATATTGACTCCCTAGAGAAAATGGTACTATTGGGAAGAAGAACTTTAAAGACAATAAACATTTTTTTAAAATTAGCATCATGTTAGATATAGTTAGACAACATATTTTGATTCACTCTTTCATTTTTTCTTCTAATTTTATTATTTTGTTTGTGTGTGCATCAGAGGGCACTGTGTGTCCCTGTGGAGAACCAAGGGTGACTTCAGGAATCATCCTGGATTGCTTCTACCTCCTTTTTGCTTTGCTCTGTGATTTTCCAGGCTCTGCCAACCAGGGCTGGAGGTATAGGGCGCCACCATTTCCACCTGGTGTTTTTACATGGGACCTGAAACCTGAACTCAGGACCTTCTGCTTGCAAGGCAGAGTCTTAACCCCTAAGCCATCTCTCCAGCCTCCTATATTTTTCTTCTTTATTCAATTTTGACTACACTTAATGCATGACCAAGAGTTTTAAAGAACATGTTCTCATAATTTCTCATAATCTTGATCAGTTGTAATTGTGCAAAGTGGGGATATCAGTAAGTGGTTGTATCTGTAAATTAAGATTACAGTTTTTTCTTCATCAGACAACCTAGCATTCAAGTTTTTCTTCCTCTTTTTCAGATAGTACAATACAAGTCAACAGCTTGTATGATATATTTGATAGTATACTCAGATTCAAATGATTTTCTTGTGGCCCTCATCACTAATTGTTTATCTAAGGATGATTTCTTTTGTGTGTGCCATAACTCTGTGTGTGTGTGCATGTGTGTGTGTGTGTGTGTGTGTGTGTGTATGTGTGTGTGTGTGTATGTATGTATGTGTATGTAGCAGGGAGCACTTGGGATGTGCCTGTAGAAGCCCAAGGGTGGCTTCAGGAATCATCCCAGATTAGTCTACTTCCTATTGTTTTGCTCTGGGGTTTCCCAGACTCCATCTTCCAGGACTGGACCTTCATATCCACCTGGCATTTTTACATGGGATCTGGGAATCCAAACTCAGGTCATTTTGCTTGTGAAGCAAATGAGCCACGCCCCCCAGCCCTAAGGATAAATTTTCAATGAAGTCTACTCTGCATATGCTTTATTCTAAAGTTCACAAGATGCTCTTCTCAGAAAACACTTTCACTCCATGCAGATGTCTCTTCAAAACAGCATCTTTAGCTCTGTCCGTTCTTTCCATTGAGCTCTAGGTATCTACCAGAAATCTTATTTCCTTCTTTTCAGTACTGTGGGACTGAATTCAGATCCTCGTACCATTCTAGGCAATCATTCTATCATTGATTTGTGTTGTTAGCTTTCTACCAGGACTTTCTATGTGCACATGCTGATGTTTTCATGAACGTTAGCTCACAGGACAGTAAGCTAATGTATTCTTGCTAACTTGTTAACAGTTTCTTACTCTCTTATCCGGAGGTGTGGGTCTGAAGGCTGGGTGTTATTAGACTAACTGCTTAAACTCTGGGGATTCAGATAGAGACTATATTAAATAATTTCTCAAGGTTTCAGATTTTAGATCTAAAACCAAATCCTCTTTTCCTTGTAATTGTTTCTCCTATTGAAATAGTTCATCTCCAAATAACAGAATTTTAAAGCTGGAAATATTAGAAATTCCCTATCACAATCCTTTTTCTTTATTAAGAGCAGAGGAAATGATTAAGATTTGATAACTCCGTTTTCTTCTTTTTATTATTATTATTTATTCAACTGTGCGCATGTGCGTATGTATGTGCGCGCGCGCGCGCGCGCGCGTGTGTGTGTGTGTGTGTGTGTGTGTGTGTGTGTGTAGAACCACGGGCGAATTCGGGAACCACCATGGACGCCTCCACTTCCTCCTTGTTTACTCTGCCCCAGGATTCACAGGCTCCGCCCTACCAGGACCAGAAGCGCAGGCCGCCCCGCTTCTGCCTGGCGTCTATAAGTGGGATCTGGGATCTGAACTCAGGACCTTCCACCTGCAAGGCGGAGGCTTAGCCCCTGAGCCACCTCTCCAGCCCTCCTTTTTCTTCTTTAGCCCTGTCAACAATTGAGTATCTTCAGTTCTTTTGTAATAGCTCTTAAACCTATCCCATTCTTTCCACTGCCATCACTACAGAGCAAATCACTTTCTTATGTCTTAGATTCTCCCCAAATCACCATACTGTTTTTCTCATCTTCAGTTTCACTACTTATCCTAGGAAAGCTTCCAGATCACACATCCCAAAGAACCTTGCAATATTTCAATGGGGAAAAAAAATTTAATGTTTTTACCATAGTCAAAGGATAAGGTCCAACAAGCTAAGATAATCTAAGGAAGTTCCTACAGTTTGACCCTAACTTATCTTTCTAGATCTACTTTCAGTAGTTCTCTAATAATCGAAGCTCATATTTAGCTCAACTAATGTTCATGCTTTCTAAATAGAAATCTGTCTAGCTTTCAAAATTAAAATACTCAGATTTATTTTTTTAAGTAGCTAGTTTCACAGGATTTGAAACAAGTGAAAAAGACTAAGAATGAGCTAAAAATAAACAGGATGAATGTTTTTTTCCATACTTTTAATTTAACTCATTTTCTCTTGCTAAGTTTCAAATCCTTAAATTAACTCTTAGTTTACTACGGTTTTTCTTAGTGAACCATACAGTCTTGCATCTTTGTACTGAAATTAGAGGTGATAAGCACCATTGTCAGACAAAACAAACTTATAAAGCAAAGTTGTTTTTTTTAAAGAAATGCTTATGGAGAAATTAGGAACAGGTCATATAAAAAACATTTTTAAATTTGAAACGATGTTGGTTTCAAAAGGCTAGTTCAATTTCCGTTTTGAAAGTACATTTTGACAAGACTTTTGGCAAGTCTTCCACAAATATGAGATTTCTCTGTATATTGAGGGATAATACCCATTTTCCTCCACAACAAAGACAAAATCATGCACACGGCTAAAGCTTGTATCTTTAATTTGTTGATTTAGGAAGGTCAAGGTCCTGAGGGGAAAAAGTGGAAGGCAGGATTTTAAACCAGGCAGAAGACCTTGCTTTTATATCCTATATTACAAAAAAAATGCAGCTAGTCACAAGAGGAGTTATCGGTTTTAGGAGGTTGACGTTAAACGAAAGGAGGCCAAGTGTCTCCTTCTGCGTCTGAGCAGAAGCCGAGAAAAGCAAGAACGATAATGCCCCACAGCGGCCGCCATCTTGTGGGAGGCGAGAAGCCGGAAGTCTGCAGGGGGAAGCTCGCGGCTGAGCAGTTCCAGATTTGGAGGGGCGGGGCCTGAGGGCAGGGCTGGGTGATGTGTGGCTCTTTGGCTCCAGGCAGGAGGCGGGGCTTGAGGGAGGGAGAGGCGCTGTGTGGGCGGGTCTGGAGGTCGAAGGCGGGGCAAGGACTATGTGGGCGGGTCTAGAGGGCGGGGCGAGGCCCATGTGGGCAGGTCTCGAGGCCGTGTCGGAAACCGAGGGCGGGGCGGGAGCCGTGTGGGCGGATCTCGAGACCGGGGGAGGGATCTGAGGGTGGGGCGGGGACCAGGCGGGCGAGTCTGGAGACAAGGGGCGGGATCAGAGGGCGGGGCGGGGGCTAGGTGGGCAGGTCTGAGGCTGGAGGCGAGGCTGTGCAGCTCCAAGTTGGAGGCGGGGCAGGGACCGAGTGTCTCCGACCTTGAAGCCGGGGGCGGAGCGTGGAGGCGAGGCGGGGCCTGAGGGCGGGGTGGGGTGGGGCCTGGGGTCCGCGCGGCCCGCGCCCTCCGCAGCTGACAGGGCCGCAGCGGCTTTCCCCTCCCTTTCTCCGAGCGTGTGAGAGCTGCTGCTTCTGGCACTTGCCGCGCAGGGCGAAGAGGGCTGGGGGCGGGAGATGACAGTGACTCCCTGGCTGCTCGGCCCGCTGAGAGCACCGGCTTCCTTCTCACCGCTGCAGGCTGCAGACACAGCAGGTGAGATCAGCGGCACCGACTTGCAGGGCCCTGCCCGGGCCCCTGCTCCGGAGGGTCTAGCTGGGCGGGCAGCGCCCGACCCTCTCTGGGGGGCATCCTGCCGCTGCGCCTGCCTCGCAGTGCCGGCATTGGAAACGTGCAGGAACATTCGGGATTGTTTGCGCAGAAGGGGCGACTTGCCCCATCTGTGCCAGCGCTGTCGTCCCCGGGGGCGGAGAGCGCCTCACTGCACGTGCGCCCCATGCTGTCATCCTTGAACTCTTCACTCTACCCGGAGGGCAGCTCACATCTGCCCCTCCTGAGCGCTTCTGCTCAGATACCTGGACCGTTGCGCCAGGTTTTCTCCATTATCCGCTTTACCGACTGTGCGAGTTAATTACTATGGCGTTGTGGATCCAGTACCCTGGCTTTCCACTTCCAGGCTGTTTTCCCGGACGTTGGGCGGCAGCTGCTCTCCGGGCCATCTGGTTAGGGACTCTGCACTTTTTATCTCTGAGGACCGAAGTCTGTCCCAGCAGAAAAACGAAAAAAGCAATGTTCAGCGCTCCCGCCATGGGTGTCTAGGGAAAAGACAGATCTGCTACAAGTAGGTGGAATGAATGAATGGAGCGTCTGTTGGTGTTGAAAAGTGCTTTAATAGTACCTTACTGTGCTGGTCCCCCCCCCCCCCCACGGAATAAAGGATAGTGGGTGTTTGAGAAATGGACAGCCTAAGAGTTTAAAGTTTTCTTTAAAGTTAACACCTCGCCCTATTTTCACTTAATACTAGCAATTATCTAACAGCTTAGTGGTTTCTTGATGTTAGCTAAGTCAAACAGTGGCTAGACATTTTGCATAATCGATTCTCTAGTCTCTGCTCCTATGAACTTTTATTGTGACAGGTCAATTTGTCTGGTCCATAACAACTTTTCTTCGTGGAGTAAAAAAACTGGGTGCATTTTTTTAAAAATAAAACTTCCCTTCCTGTGGTTCCTGTTCATCTTAAAATATGCTTTCAGAAGCATTGTTTTATGTTTAAAATAGTATGAGATAAAACTTTAGAATTTTTTTTTTCTGTTTAGTTTTTTTGAGACACAGCTCATGAGGTCCAGGATGGCTTCAAACAATGTTGCTGAGGTTGGGCTTGATCAGCCTGCCTCTGCCTTCACAGTGAAGTTGACTTTGCTGCAGCAGGTTTGTATGTGTGTGTGTGTGTGTGTGTGTGTGTGTGTGTGTGTGTGTGTGTGTGTGTTTTATAATACTGGAAAACATTCAAAGGGGAAAAGGCAGATTACTTTGAGAATTTCTCTGTCAATTCTCAATCAATTGAAATTTAAACATAATGGTCAGTATCCCTGCTGAGCATCACATTGAGAAAAATGAAAAGCTGTCCTTTCATTTTCAACAACCTGTTAAAATCAAACCAAATTCAGTTCCTCTTAATTAGTTGGTATAAACCAGAAACTGGTCACTTTGTGAAACACCCACTCTCTCTAGTTTAGTTGGAGGATCTTTAATGCCAAATGAAACTAGTAAAAGCCAATGATGGTTAATTACTTTATTTCCATTCTAATCATTATCATTAGTTCCACAGTCTCTTTGCCCCTCTCTTTTTCTTTTTCTTGCCATTTTTTTTTTTGGGTTGTGGAATGAGGAGGAGTACTGAGGGACTGTCTGAGCTTTCTAGTGCTTCTCCGTTCCTTCCTCGTCCTACTTCGGAGCGCCATTGCACGGCCTGCTTTCTTTCTCGAAATTCCTTCCTTCACATCCCTTCCTCCTGCTCATCCTTCCTTCTTCCTCCTCTTCCCTTCCTTCCTTCATCTTCTTCTCCTTCCTTCCTTTCCTCCTCTTTCCTTCCCTTCCTTTTCCTTCCTCCCCTTCCTTTTCCTTCCTTCCTTCCCCTTCCTTCCTTGCCTTCCTTCCTCTTCCTCCTTCTTCCTTCCTTCCTTCCTTCTTCCTTCCTTCCTTCCTTCCTCCCTTCTTTTTCTCATTCTCTTTCTTCTTTTCTGAACTAGTCACACTATTCAGTTTAGTTGGCCTGAACTCATGATCCTCCTGCTTCTGCCTTCCCAGTGCTGGGACCCCAGGCACAAGGCACCACACCCAGCACTAGGACTATGGCTTCCAATAGGAATTGCTACCATGTCTTGAAGGTTTTCTTTTTGATAAACTGTGCATAATGTCCACTCATTTTTAACAGTTAAAGAAACAGATTCAGGGAGACAAATTAATTGACAGAGAAGTTAGTAAATGTGTAGGTTCAGAATCTAGATTGTGATTATAGATTTTTCACTGAACTATAGTTTAAACTGTTAGCTAAAAAAACTGAGTATATTGTCATGTTTCCATCGTCTACATAGGGTGCTGAGAACACTAAGAGTTATCACTACTCTGAGCAAAGAAGCAGGAGCTTTTGAAAAGAATGCCACAAGGCGGGACTAATTTACCTCTTTACCACAGCATCTCTAAGTACTCATTCCTTAAGTGCTCTAAATGTTTGACTCCTGTATTTAATTGCTGCCCAGCTCCTTCAAGTAGAGTTAAGTGTACCAACCAGTAGCCTTCCTGGGATAACATTGGTATTCATTTGGTAAACTTCAAGTGAATGAGTATTACAGGGTTTTTTTTTTTTTTTTTTTATGACCACTCCTATCTAATCCGAGTAGAAAAAAAATACCTGTCTTAATCCAGATTAAGTGTAAGGTTTTTAAGTGGTTTGTCTTATAGTGGGGCAAGATAGGGAAGATTCTCTTATGTAACCTCCTGTATCAGTTGATGATCTTTGGCCTACCATCTGAGTTTTTAATGTGGTGAGAACTTAACCCAGGTATTGTAAATTTCAGGAAGCATAAGTTTTTTCACTTTTTTTACCTTTTATAAGACCACTATAGATGGCTAACCTAGAATAATTATTAAGAAACTGGCATTTCTTATTGTATTAATTTCAGGGTACTAATAAAAAGTTGATTAGCTTTAGAGTTGTTCAAACTTCATGATCGTCGCGTGCCTGGATGCAGAAGTCCGATAGCTATCATATTGGCATGCAAAATTGTTCCTTGCTTTAACATTTTCTGAACATCTTTGGAACATTTTATCACATATTTGTGTTCTTTGAAATCTCATGAACATCTTTAGAACATTTTAGGACACATTTTGTTGCTATAGTTGGCAAGAAAAAGCATTACCCATGAAATGGATAATGCCAAAAAGAACATCCTGACCATGCAAGGTTAACAGGCTTATATAAGTGTTACTTATTATTTTAGTGAGTCATTAGAACCTTTAGTGCCTCCTTTGTGCCAGGTACTATGCTAGATGTCAGGGACACCAGCAGTGAGGAAGAACATGCATGGCTTCTGACTGTGACATTTCAAGTCTGGAACTTGGAAAAGTCAAATTTTCACTCTAATGATAATCTAAGCAAACTGAGGAAAGTAGACTACAGGTAAGGATCATGATTCTGTTTGGGAAAGACTCAAGCCCTGCCTGATCAAATGGCTTCTGAACCATATGGCTGACTTTGGCAGATGAGTATGTGCCTAGGTGGGTAAATTGTAGAGTACATTTTAGAATGGAGAGCATGTGCAAAGTCTCCACTGGCACAAAGACACTGTAGGCCCAGAACATCTGCTTATGGAAAGGGAACTCAGAGCAGGTTGATGGAATGCCATCATTTCTCATTATTTTCTCTCACTGGCTCCCTCATACTCTAACAAAAGTTACATTTCACTTTGGTATCAGATGTGATTATGTTATGCTTTGCTTATAACTGTACATTTCTGTGAGGTAGGTCCCAATACTACCATTTCACAGATGAAGAAAGCAAAGCATAGAGAATTATTGGTTCAAAATTAATCAGAAATATCCTGCTGTAATTCTTCTTTAGTACACTGAGGCATGATCACAGGCTGGAAGGAACTCTGTGGTTCCAGTGTGACGCCTCATTAACCCTGGGGACTTCTGATGTGCCCAAAGGATCTGGATGCAAGCAGGCATTCAGCAGACACTGTGGGCTGCTTCCTCTTATCAACTAGATGGATTGGATGTGGATCCCTGGAGCGAACCACAGGTCATCACTGCAGCTGTAATATTTCAGGTCCTTATTTTACTCATGGCTGATACTGAAAATAGAATAGTAACATAATATTTTGTGCCAAGCTAGCTTTGAGAATGAATAAGTTATTGTTCGCCCCCACCTGCCCTTCCCATTATATTTTCCCCTGATAGTAATTGAAGAAAGTATGTGTATTTGTTTGACAATTTAATACCTAAATATGTTCAGGCTTCACTATCCCATTTAAGTTAGAATTCCAAATGATTATAATATGGAATTTTCTTTTCTTTCCAGATATCTGGTTGGATTTGGAGATTAAGAGAAAATGTATTCTTATTTACCTACAGAGAACTCAACCATTGCAGTTCATGTGAATGAGACTTTGTCTACAACAGTAACACATGGATTTAATTCCACTAATGATTCACCATCAATGTCAATAACAAGGCTTTTCCCAGCCTTACTAGAATGCTTTGGCATAGTCCTTTGCGGCTATATAGCAGGAAGGGCCAATGTCATAACTTCAACACAGGCCAAAGGACTGGGAAATTTTGTCTCCAGATTTGCACTTCCAGCTTTATTATTCAAAAACATGGTTGTGCTTAATTTTTCCAATGTGGATTGGGCTTTTCTGTATAGTATCTTGATTGGCAAAGCTTCTGTATTTTTCATTGTATGTGTATTAACCTTATTGGTTGCCAGTCCTGATAGTCGATTTAGCAAAGCTGGACTATTCCCTATTTTTGCTACACAAAGTAATGACTTTGCATTGGGATACCCTATAGGTAAGTTATTTTTTTATTTTTTAATTAAAAAACCAAGTATTTTAGGTGGTAACATAAACTTTTCATTTATTTCTTTAGCTTGACAGCTTAAGGATCTTTTAAACAATTACCTAAAGTAAAATCATCATATGCCATTACTTTGGGGATAGTCTTCTTGATAGTATTCTATTTCAATTTTCTTATATAAAAGAAATTAGTTTCCAGAAGGATCCTCATTCTAATTCAAATTGTGTTTTTAAAAGTCATATCTGTATAAAAGTAGTCATCATGAAATGCCAGCAATAGGAATTTGTGAGTTACCCTTCTATTCTGTTTTCTTTCTTACCCTCTAGAATGTATATTTTATGTTAAGGTTTGTTTATGAGCTTGTTATTCAGATTTTCAATGTAATTGTGTTGTGGCACTATATGCAGCTGAAGTTTATGTTTTCCTGATAAAACAACAAACATACCAGCTTGAATATTGAAATGTGTTGAAAGGAAACATATTCTATTTTTTCAGAACATACCACCACCAAGAAGTACATACCTAATAACTGCTTTTTGATATTTTAAAATGAAAATTATATGTACTTTAACCATGAATTATAGTGTCATGACATTCATTCCTTTACAAGAAATCATCATAAATCAGTGACCTACAAACTGCTAGGAATATGCCTGTTAATGAAGTTCTTGCACAGATTAATTTAACATTTCAATGGAAAAATAAGTTATAAAATTAAAACTAAGATTCAGGTAGTACCAAGGGCCATAAAAATAAATAACATAGAAGTATAAGGTGAATATTATTTGAGAGAGGGTGATCAGTTAAGGCCTTTCTAATGATATATCTTGTGAGCAGAGACTTAGATATAATTTTAAAATGTACAGTTGAAACCTTCCATTAACTTCCAGGCCTCAGTGGCTTTGTCCTGTCTTCCTTTGCCCACTTAGTTCACCACTGGCACCTGAAAGATTGGAATAAACAGTATTTTCCACCTTTTTTTCACCTGAGACATAGAAAAATACCAAAGAAACCAAATAACTATGAGTAAAGCAAGAGACTTAAGGAGAAAAAACAAGGCTCTTAGATAACTGAGCTATAAATAGTAAGAAATTCAATAGGTATTCCTTTAAGGTTACTAAACTTGAAAATGAAATAAAAGAACAGAAGTTAATATGTTTATCCATTTCCTTAGAAGAATTAGGAATGTAGTTTGATCAAGGTCTTTGTAGTATAAGGATCTACAAGTGGCTTAATGCCATAGTGTTAAGTATTTAATAAATATTGTTCTTACTTTATACATGAGCTGGAAGTATATAGTTTCATGCTTTCATAGATTAGTAAGCTCATAACTAAAGATAACTAACATTTGTAATTTTATATTTTACAGTACTTTCTTATATGCTTATTTCCTTTGAATAGGGCAGTTATTATCACCTTCAAATAAGGAGACAGGTTTTTAGCGATCAATTGTTTTTAATACAGGTCACACAGCTAGCAAGTGACACAGACCCAAGTCCAGGTTGAATCTGGTAATAACTAGGTTGTTAACAATATGCTAGCCCAAATTTTCCTGATGAATATGTTTGTTAATTTGGGGCTGTAATTTTGTTGTTTGTTTTTTTCTCACAATAATCAGAACTCTTGTAACAATTAGGTTTTGGAATATAACTTTACTAAAGCCCAGCAATTTAGACAACTGTCTCATATACCCAAAAATGGAAGGTGTGGTCCAGAGCTGGATGGCCACATGTCTGCTCCCTAGTGAGGTTATTTATTGTTGCTGCCTGTGTCCATCTGTCTTTTGGCCTTGTACAGCGTGAACAGAGAAGTTTGTCTCCAGAGAGACCTTTCCTTCTGTTTGTTCCACAACCTCTCCTAGGAATTCACTCTCTTCTTCAGAGAGGAGTATTGATAGTGAGTTTGAGAATGTCCTTTTCTGGACTGCATTTGTTCCATATATCCAATTTACAGGTGACTTAAAAAATACTAGCCAAGGAAAGGGCAGATAAGTTAATGAGTAAAGAAAAAGATAGCCATGTGCCCTTTTTCTCTATACTAATTCAATTATAATGCTCTATGAAATAACATTAAAGTGATTATCTTCAGGCCAGTGACAGACTAATGCATTACAGGCTAAGAGGAGTTTGCTATCTAAACAAATGATTCTAAACAAATTATTTTCAAAGATACTTTTTATAAAATCCAATTGTGAGAAGAAACCAAGCATCTACCAAGATAAAATGTCGATTTCAGCAAATCAGAATGGTTCCCTGCCTCTGTCATTAAAAGATACTAATAGGACATAGTTAAGTCCTATAATTTATTCTTCAAACAATGCTGATAGCATAAGTACCCTGACTAATCATAATTATGCTCTAGTGCTTGAGCTGTAAACAGAAAGGAAATGAAGCATTTAACTATACGCCATTAAATAATAGAATGATCTTGTCAGGTCTTTGTGTTCTTTGCTAGAGATTGAAACCCTGCAGGAATCAAAATCGGAGCCACAGTGGGTGGCTAATTTTATCTCTTAGTTCTTCAAAGCTATATAATAATTCATCATAATAGGATTCCCCTCCTTCCATGAGCCTTATTTGTAATCATTAATTAATTAAAACTTAATAGTTGATTATAATGATTATAAATCTAATTTTAGTTGCTGTAGGTCACTTCCTATGTATTTTCTTTTCAAATTTGAAAAATCAGATTCATAACAAAAGTCTGGTGTACTACCAATTTATAGAGAAGTAATGTTAAGTAATGGAAATAGATATCAGAGTAAAGTAAAATTCCCATGTTGAACCCTATTTTCTAATAATTATTTATGTATTAATAATTATTTGCTGTTCTACTTGACAATACTTCTTTTTCCCTTGTATAATTGTTCAGCTGAGTAGAAAGTCCCCAATTATAATCTGCTTTATAAATATTCAGAATGTTTAAAAAGTAGTAAAAAAAAACAAAGAGACCTTTTCAGTTACATAAGAGGAGTATATTTAAGAGATCATTACACGTGGTGAATACAATTAATAGCAATGAAGGTGTTCCCATCACAAAAGTTATGCGAGAAAATATGTTATCTGTGAACTTAATTATCCATTCCACAAGGTATACCTTTCAAAACAACATGTATGCAAAATATAATTTTTATTAACAAATAAGAAATCAGTTAGGAACTCCATCATTCAGAAGGCTGACATAAGAGTAAAGATTATGGGGAGTTCAAGGCAAGTCTGATTTATGATTTGAGAAAGGGTTAGGGAAATGGTTTAGTCAGTAAAGTGCCTGCTAAAAAGGCGTGTTCTTATAATCCCAATACTGGAGAGGTGGAAACAAGAGATTCCTTGGGCTTGTCAGCCAAGAACTAGCCAAATCAGAGAACTCCAGGTTCTGTGAGAGACACTGTCTCAAAAAAACAAAAACAAAAACAAAAAACACTCTAAGGGGGTAAATGACTGAGGAAAAAGCTACCTTATACTAACCTTTGGCCTCCACATACATGGTCACACACATATTAGCACATGTATTTATACATACATACATACATACATACATACATACATACATACATAATTTTAAAGCAAAAAAATTTAAAAGTGAATCCAAAAAGAAAAATATTAACCAACAACAGATATAAGTTGTTATGTAATAACTACATCTTTACTGTATCTAAAACCTTCAGTATTATTAAGGTATGGTTAGTTAATTCCATTCAGCAAGTATTTTCAGATTTTAGCAGTGTGCTAGGGCTGCCAGCATTGATGTGAAACAAAGAAGCATTGAATTCCAGAGAAGGGCAAACTTGATGTAGATTGAAGAGTTGGAGGAAGTAGTAATCCAAAAGACTGGCTTTAAATAATAGGCAAGTTTCAGGTAAGGAACAAAAGATTTCAAAAAGTTACAGGGTCAAAGTATGATTAGCAAGAAGAGCTAATAATTATAAACATGGTGCTTGTAAACGTGGTGTACCTAGGATCCTAAACTGGCAGATGAAAGCAATGTGTTGAATAAAGCAATGTGTTAAAAAAAAAAAAAAAAAAAAAGAAGGTCAATTGTGGAGACTACGCTGTGCTCATCAGAAGAAAGACTTTTGTTCTTGTGGGTGGTGAGAACTGTAGAAAAAAATGTTAATTTCTAAAGATTTTGACTTTTGATAGTTATGATTTGGATGCTATTCTTAGCAGTGAATAAAATGGATAAAGAGAGTGGTTAAAAAAACACCAAGAACACTGGTTAATAAACACATAAGTAATCTAATTTTGAGACTAAATACTAGCAGTAGGAATCAAAAAGAAAGATTACAAAGGATCCTAAAAAAGAAGAACAGCCCCCTCTTATATGACAGGAACATGTGCCAAAGCTCCCGTAGATGATGCCACAACCTATATCTAGCATTTTGTCCCTAATACATATATATGTATATATACTTTCTAAGATAAAGTTTAATGCATAAATTAGATGCAGTGAGAACAGTAATAAAAGATAAAATAATAATATACTGTAGTAAAAGTATGTGAATATGGTCTCCTTCCTTTGTACTATATTTGCCTTTGTAGTTGACCTTGAGTAGCTGAACCTGAAGAAAGCAAAAAGCAAGAATAAGGGGGCAAAAATTAATGCTGTATTTGATGATCAATTTTATGATCAATTAAAAAACCTGTTGCTCAAATTTGCATTAACTCTTTAAAAAAATCAGAATTATGTGGGAGTGATTACTAATGTGCTGGTTTTTTTCTTTAACAAGTAAAACTCTCTAACATGAAAGAAAATCTCTAAGAGCTATAAAGCTAGCATATCTAATTTAGAAATCAGTGAAAGCATTTATGAAATTTTATGTAATCAAATATGTTTTAACCTCTGCTCTGTTTTTAGAGATATTCTAGGCCTCCATATGGGCTTAGCTAGGGGGGGGATTTGAATCTTTAAAAAAGTAAGCTTGGCTAATGAGATCAAGGTGAATTTATAAAGGTTATGTAATCTAGTTACATAACTTTAATGGGCCATGTGCCTGACATTAACTGAACTTATGTATCCTGAGTAAGTAAACAAATGTCTTTTCCTACCTGTGTCATTTTATCTTAATGTAGATTGAGAAACCTAATCTACATTTTTCACATGATTGCATATGTCTTTGGAATGATTGTGGTAGTTCACTTTTATCTTTCTCAACCTCAAATCAATTATAAATTGGCTTTTGTATGCTTTTGGTTGGGTAATTTCTGGATCCACTTCCAAAAATGTGCCTAGAGACCGTCATTTAATCACGGCTATAAATTGTCCAGATCAACCCTAGACCAGGCCCCCACTTCTCACCTCCTGGAGTTGCTAGGATTCTGTCCCACCTAGGAAACATCTACAGTGGTTAAGTTCTAAGGTTACTGTATTCTCAAACCTTTAAACCCCTTAATCACCCATGAAATATAGCACACGTATTGTGTATTGTGTCATTTCTCATAAATCCCACAAAACCAGATTTTTTTTTCTTACGTACTGCTTTTCTTCAACAAGCAGCAGACTCCTTGGAATAACTAGTTTGTTCTTGAGAACATGGTATCTGAGAAGAGAAGTAAAACTTTCTTTTTCCCAAGATATGTAGTTACATTTACATTAGTTAAATACATGTTTATATGATGCTACTTTGTCCCCCTCCTTACACTTCTGAGGTCCCACTTTCTATTCCTGCCTCTCTGGCATCTTGAAGGTACTCATTTTCCCATAGCCTGTAGCTGCTTGTACCACTGCCAGACGGTCACTCTGCTCCATTGCTGACAACTGTTTAAAGATCCTGTGTCTGGCTAGTCCATTCATCCTCATTCTAGCTATTTCCCCTCACTGTAGATTTTAATCTCTCTCTCTCTCTCATCTTTTTTCCAAGTTTTGCCATTCTCATTTGACTTCAGTATACTGCTGAATTACCCATTAAGCTCTCCACTATCTCTGTCCTTTGTCTTATCAGTAGTGATGTCTTTACTCCCTTTCAGCTGCAACTCACAGTGCTACATCTGGAAAATATTTCACACTCTGACTTAACTACAAACTCCTAAACTTTCAACTGCATTAATTCTTGGAATTCATATGGACCTCCAGTTTCTGACTTTTCTTCCTCTCAGTTCTCTCCTGTCTGCACATTTTTTCCTGTAGACTTTGGGCTCTGACTGGACAATGTTCATTTTTATTTAGCTCCTGGTTTCCACTCTCCTCAATCAGCTGTAATCTGACTTCTACCTCACATTAATGAAGCTGCTCCGTCTGTGATAAAGATACCTTGCTACTAGATTTCTGTTGCTCTTTTAAAAACTTCACAGTTCTGCCCTTTTATAAAACACCAATTAGCCCCTGTCTAGCAAAAATATTTAGGTTTTTTTGGTACCAAAAAATAATCTCTAAAATTGTGATTTTATAAATTAGATATTTACTGTAGTGAGCTCTTATTCTTTTTCTGTTTTATTAGTATAATATTAGATAATATTAAAATTTAAAATATTAATATTTTAAAGCTGGTATTTTTTGTTTTGCAGTTGAAGCTTTATATCAAACTACATACCCAGAATATCTTCAATATATTTATTTGGTGGCACCAATATCTCTTATGATGCTAAACCCTATAGGGTTTATCTTCTGTGAAATCCAGAAATCAAAAGACACTCAAAATGCTTCTCAAAATAAAATAAAAATTGTGGGACTTGGATTTCTGCGTGTGTTACAGAACCCAATAGTAT
The DNA here is from genome assembly GCA_023101885.1 of Typhlomys cinereus. NCBI lineage: Eukaryota > Metazoa > Chordata > Mammalia > Rodentia > Platacanthomyidae > Typhlomys > Typhlomys cinereus. The sequence continues at coordinate 647,562 of JALPQD010000523.1, read as the reverse complement.
TCATGGTCTTCGTTGGCATTGCTTTTAATTTTATTCTCGATAAAAAGATCCCTATGTATATGGAAAACTTTCTTGATGGACTTGCAAATTCCTTTTCTGGATCAGCCCTATTTTATCTTGGTCTTACAATGGTAGGAAAAATAAAGAAACTGAAGAAGTCAGCATTTGTTGTACTGATTCTTCTCATCACTGCTAAACTGTAAGTTCTGCTCATTTGATTTGGGAATTGTACTTTGTAAAGAAGTCTAAACAAAATCACTGGGGGTGTGCTGAAACTAATTTTTTCTTTGAATATTAATCCTCACAGTTGTCGTGAGGAAAGTTGGGTATGGTGTGTTGTGAAAATGATTTCCTTATCATTTACATTTATGGAGTTTTTTCTACTTCACTGTCAGAAGATAAAAATTATTGGTTTCTCTTCAGTTTTGCCTTTTTCCTTTTTTTGTGTGTTTTTTATTTTTATTTTTATGTGAAAGTTATTTAACATCTTCAATGTTAAAATTAAATCATATCTATTTGTTTATTTTTCCTGGGAAGGGGTTTGAACCCAGGTTCTTATACATGCTAAGTAAGTACTCGATCACTGAGCTATATACCACAGCCCTACATCATATTTTTTTTAAAAAAATTTGCAGAATCTCTAAATCTATTAAAATTTTGAAGTTAAAAGCATCTTATTATTTAAGAATAGCAATTTTAAATAATTTTTTCATGAATATGAGGAAATATTCAGTGATTCTGAGTTTGGCTGAACATTCTAAATATAGGTAAATCAATATGAACATTTTTAGACATCTGATCCTAGCCTGTCAAGTAGTTCTTTTTAGCTCTTTAGTTAATAGCTCTTCAGCTTACTTGACTTGTCAGCCATGCCAGAGAGTTCACATCATTTTACTGCAACATTAACCCAAAGTATTTGAGGCATATTTAAGTATGGAATTCAGTTCTTACACAGTCAGTTACATTCATGTGACTAGTACAATGTTATATGTTTATATTTTCAAAATAAATAAAAATTAAAATAAGTTCCAAAAATTATTTCTGGTAGTGAAAAGTTCCTCAGAAACAAAGCATTAATAAGTATTGCCACTGTAACAAGTATAGTTTTAAGAAAGATATTATTACCAACTTCAATTTATAAATGTTCTAATTAAATTTCTTCCTGAGTCTGATTCTCATTGGATACATAATCCTTTTTAATTAAGACTACATTAAGAATATTTTAGGGCTGAAGATAAGGCTCAGTTGATAAAGAACTTGTTATGGAAGCATGAGGACCTGAGTTTGAATCTCCAGCATCCATGCAAAAAGCTGGGCACAACAGCACACACCTGTAATCCCAGCGCGGGGGAGGTGGAGACTGAAGGATCTCTGCCCTTGCTGTCCGGTCAGCCAGGCTGAACCAGAGAACACCAGGTTCTGTGAGAGCAACTGAGGAAGAGACTCTCTTTGTAACCTCAGAATAGCTCAGTGAGCATTCCTGTGCCAGCCATAACACTTGCTGTTTGAAGATGAGCCTGTAGCTGAGTGGCTGCTGTTATGTTCTTTCTGTGGAACCATGAATTTAGCAACAGGCTCATCGCCAGATGAGGGTTTTGTAAGTTTCTTCTCCACTGCAAGTTGTTTCAGTTCCCTTTACAGAGTCTCTCTTTGTTATTTATAAAGATAAAGAACTAATTATAAGATTTCTATTTTTCTACTGCTTTTATAATGTTATTGAAGAACATTATCATTAATTCATTTTACTCAATCACAAAATTCAGTTCCCCCCAAAAAGAAGTTCAGAAATTTTGTTAAAAGAAGTTATCAAATTTTCGAAGGTTTTTTCTTTTAACATTTCAATGAATCACTAGAGAAAGCAAGAAAGTACCTTACTGTTTGAAATATCCCAGGATATTGTTATACCTGTAATGGGTCCAGCCAAATTCTATCTTTCAACAAAATGTCCCGAAGTGGTAATTTCTAGAATATATGCATGTAAATACACATACATTTAGAAAGAGAAAGAGTAATAACACAAGGCTGAATTTACCAGCACAATACACAACTTAGGGTCAAGTGTTCTTCATTGTTAAGTAAATTATGCGTTCTTCTTTCTCCAGCCTGGTGCTGCCACTTCTGTGCAGAGAAATGGTGGAACTGTTGGACAAGGGTGACAGTGTAGTGAATCATACAAGTTTATCGAACTATGCATTTTTGTATGGTGTCTTTCCTGTAGCACCAGGAGTGGCTATCTTTGCAACACAGTTCAACATGGAAGTAGAGATTGTACGTATATACTGCTGTTTAAATTTGATTGTGGTCAAGAGAAAAAAATGAACTTTTAAACCCAGAAAGCAACATTCTTTTAAGGAGAACTTGAGACCTCTAAGCTTCACTGTAAATAAGGAGGTATCCTGTAACATTATATAATACTAGTTATCTAATCTGGGGACTTCATTCATCCATGCTTTAGTAGTAAAGTCTTTGTTTTTAGTACTTTGTGTCTTCACTTATACTTTCACTTATTTACAAAAGTGAAACCTTTGAAATTTTAGGGAAAAAATCTATTTCATTTATTGATATTCAATAACAGAAGAAAAGAGTATATAATAAACCACGATAAATAATTAAAATTAACAGTGTCTAGGTGTATTGTATATGCTATTTATGGACAGCATTAAGGAATTCTAAAATGTAATATGAAGGAATAAACTACTTGTGATCAATTCTATTATTTAATGTTTGGTAATTTTTCTCTTAATTGATTTTTTTATTTGTCCTATATTTTGTGAAAGTGTATGGAGGAAAATCATTAACAGGTTTAATTTGATCATTCAAAGGATGTTCTTTCTAGAATAGGGAACATAGTCATCAACTATAGAATTTGTAGTATTTGTTGTACATAAATATTACTTGAGACTAGATTAGAAAGAGAGGCAAAGGGAACATATCTGTGGTTTCTCTTAGGGACTCCTAGAAAGAGGAAACAAGATAACATGCTGAATTCTCTAATGTCATTATTAATTCTTGTCTTTAGCTTAAAATGCATTAGTGTTTTGTGGATATTTAAATTTTAAATTAATTGTTTAAAATTATGACTCCTTAATATGATCTCATTTTTGCAGATAACCTCAGGGATGGTAATAAGCACGTTTGTGTCTGCTCCAATCATGTATGTTTCTGCCTGGTTACTGACCTTTCCCACAATGGAGGCTAAACCACTGGCATATGCTATCCAGAATGTTAGTTTTGACATAAGTATTATCAGTCTTGTCTCCTTGGTGAGTATATATCAGTGTAAAATTGAATGGAAACTACAAAGGAGTTTGAGAATAACTGATAATAGAAAATGATTTTTTTGTAAAAATCTCCTTTTCTACAAAATCAAGAAAACTAATACCTGTCTGAAAAAAAGATAATATCAGCTATTTACTGAATTTGGCTTCCAATTAGGAGTTAAGAGTTGTAGAGTGGACAAGGCATGTGATTTGGTCAGACCTAGATTCAACTGGTGCTCCTGTTATAAGTTACCTATATGATTGACTTTCTTTCCCCTTTTTTAAAAAAAATTTTACGCGCATGTGTGTATGTGCGTGTGTGTAGAACCACCGGCGAATTTGGGAACCACCATGGACGCCTCCACCTCCTTCTTGTTTACTCTGCCCCGGGATTCACAGGCTCCGCCTTACCAGGACCAGAAACGCAGGCCGCCCCTGCTTCTGCCCAGCGTATATACATGGGGTCTAGGATCTGAACTCAGGACCTTCCGCCTGCAAGGCAGAGGCTTAACCCCTGAGCTACCTCTTCAGCCCCTCTTTCCCCTTTTTAAAGGGGAATTTGTGTGTGTGTGTGTGTGTGTGTGTGTGTGTGTGTGTGTGTGTGTGTGAAAGGGCACCAAAGAGGTCCAAGTCGACTTTGGGATTCAGCCTGGATTGCTTCTACTCCCTTCTTGCTTCGCTCTGGGATTTCCCAGGCTGGATGTGCAGGGCATCACAGGTTTCTGCCTGATGTTTTTACATGGGACTTGGGATCTGAACTCAGGACCTTCTGCTTGCAAGACAGAGCCTTAACCCCTGAGCTATCTCTCCAGCCTGACTGAGGAGTTTCAATGTTAAGTTTCAGTTTTCTCAGCTATAAAGACAATCACTCCACCTACTTCCATAGATGTTTCAAAGCCATAGATGTTTCAAGGTTTGTGAAATAAACATTTTATGAACAATGATCATCATCCAAATACTAGCTATTATAGAATCATATGGTAAAAAGAGATTTTGGGGATCATGTTCAACCATTTATTTTATGTAAATGATACCAGATAATTTCTGAAGGCAGATCAAGCTATAATAGCTCAAATTAAATAATTAAGCTTTTAACGATTGGAGTATCCTGGAATTCAAGTTGTCTATTGAATTCAGTCAGGATTCTAGATTGAAAAAAAAGGCAATGTTTATTTTCAAAGGAATGGGGATGGGGATGAATATGTATAGCAGCAACAAATAAATGCATGATTACCATGATTGTTAGGAAGTTCCATGATGGCTCAGTGAGAAAAGATGCTTGTCATGAAAACCCAAGGACCTAAATTTGATCCCACGAACCTGCATGAAAGTGGAAGGGCAAAAGCAGCTCCATAAAGTTGACCCTACATGTGTACCAGGCACATGTGCCACCTCCCATTATTAAAACTTTTATTGTCAATGAAATAAGAAAGAAGGAAGTTAACCAGATACTTACCTTGCCACTATGAACGTAGAACAGATTCTCAGTTGTGGAGGAGTTGGGGGATAGCTTAGTGGTAGAACATATACTTAATGTATATGAGGCCCTGGGATTTATTCTCTAGCACTAGAAAGAAAAAAAAGAAGAAGAAACTCCATCCTTTTCAATGAAAGAGTGAGTAATCAAAGGTTGAATCGTATGTGTTTAAAGTAGGCAGCCTGGAATTTAGAATTCCCATGAGCCATATGCGCGAAATCAAGAAGGAAAATTTAGACTATCTAAAACTTTTTTCCCAAATAACTTGCTGCAACTTTATATCCTACCTCAGTCTCTGAAAGTAGGAATACTTAGAACATGACCCTGGTCAAGACAGTTCTTAAAGAACTGATTTGGGAACAATTAGTTGACTATGGGATCTCTCCATCTTTTTATTTTGCTTTGAATTTACCTTAATTTCCTTTATTCCAATGAAACTTTAGAATTTCTTTTGGAACCAGGATAAAGAAGATTCTTTAGATATATTAATCATGGGGATCAGACACAGTAACATGCACTTGTAATCTTAGTACTTGGGAGATGAACAATTTAAGTACACAGAAAGATCTGGTCTCAAAAGAGCCAAGGATAGAATGTATCTCCATGGTAGAATGCTTGTCTGGCATGCATGAGGTCCCTAGGCTTGCTTGAACACCACGACTTTAAAAAAAAATCAAATCTTTGTAATTTAATAAGTAATTATAAAGTTTAAGAAACATTAGTAATTTAAATCTTTTATCTTCAAGATCTGGTCTCTGGCTATTCTTCTCTTGAGTAAGAAATATAAACAGCTTCCTCATATGCTTACAACTAATTTACTCATTGCTCAGGTTAGTATACCTATAAATATTTAGAACTATGTTTTTCTTGGGGATTATCTTACTGTAAAGGGGAAAATTACTGTCAGGTGTTTCCAGTTAAAAAGTCTGAAGTATTATTAAATAAAATCTGTTATAATTGCAACCAGTTCATACCTAAAATATTAATTATTGCAATAGGTATTAAACTTTGAGACTAATAATGGTAGTGATAACTACATTTTTAAAATACAAACAATTGAATCATTAAAATTGAACTCCTAGACTAGGAAGATGATTTAGTGAGTAAAAGCATTTACTACACAAGAATGAGAACTTGAATTTAAATATCCAAAACCCATGTATAGAAAGCCATATGTACAAGCACTTATAGTATGTCAAGGAGAGGTAGAGACAGGAAAATTCCTTGAAGCTTACAGGCCAGTTAGACTGGCATATATTGCAGAAAAACAACAAAGAAGCCCTGGCTCAAGCAAAGTGGAAGGCAAGGACCTGAACCTGAGGTTATCCTCTAACATCTGCACGCATGCATTGTACATTCACATTCCCACACATGAATGTACACACACACACACACACACACACACACACACACACAATGAACTCTTGGCTGGATGTAGTGGCTCACCCTGGAATCCTAGCACTCCTGAGTGTGAAGCAGGAAGATTGCCACAAGTCTAAGACTAGTGTGGGCTATACAGTGACTTCCAATCCAGACTGGGCTACAGAGTAAGACCCTGTCTCAAAAAACAAAACCACATCAACTAGTAACTTTTGCAGTCTTTTTTAGTTAAATATTTGCATATGATCATAGCAAAAAGAAGTTTAACATTTTCTACATAAACCATAACTACCTGTAAGGTTTTCATTTAATGCATGTATTGTTAGAGGCTCTGTACATAAAGGAATTTTTAATTATGAAGCTTGAAATTTTAGCAAAAGTAATATGATTAATGACAATTCACAATGAATAATCATTTTCTGTGAATGAAACATGAGGTATGATTGGCTTAATAGTGATTTTCTGTTGTGACATTAAATAATATGGTTTTCTTAGCTACTTACAAAACTTTTAATATTTTTGTCTTTAGTCTATTGTCTGTGCTGGAATGATGATATGGAATTTTGTTAAAGAAAAGAATTTTGTTGGACAAATTTTGGTGTTTGTTCTGTTGTACAGCTCCCTATATAGCACCTACCTGTGGACAGGTAAGTTGAATGTTTAAGTCTCTTCCCTAACCCTAAAGACTTTGGCTTTTACTGATGTTTTTGAAGTTCGTTAGCACAGCAGCAGGATCTATTACACCCACCAACCCAGGCATGCAGAAAGCTGCATGATTTCCTGATGTATTCTGTATCTGCCTAGGCTCAGAGTACACCCACCAACACAGGCATGCAAAAAGCTATGTCGTTTCCTGATGTATTCTGTTTCTACTTGGACTCAGAGTAAACCCACCAACACAGGCATGCAAAAACCATCTGTTTCTGCCTGGGCTCAGAGCCCTCTCCATCACGTCATTTTCCTCAGGGTCTGTGTCTCTAGGCCAGTGTCAGCATAGCCTATGGAGATATCAAGAGAGCAGATGCTCAAGGCAGATGGAAGAAGGATGAAATGTGCGGAGAATGTGAACTGGAATCCTAGGAGTGGCAAAACTGGCTTTGCCTGACATGAATTAATCACCTTTTGAATCCTGTTTCCTTACCTGTAAAGCAATGAGCAGTACCTTACAGAGTGATTTTGGGAATAAATGGGGTATAGTATTTATTTATGGCACATAAGAAATGGAACCATATTGTATGTGTGTGTGTGTGTTGCATGTGGGCGAGTGTACTTATGTGTACAAAGAGGGCTCTTGAATGTGTCTGCCTATGGAGGCCCAAGGATGAGATGAGGAATCATCCCTTTCTGGTTTGTTTTGGGGCTTCCCAGTTTCTACCTTCCAGAGCCAGAATTAGAGGCCACTGCACAAAATTTTTGACATTTTTATTTGGGAACTGGGAATCTAAACTCAAGTTCCTTTGCTTATGAAGCAAAGGCTTTAACCACTTAGCCATCTTCCTAGCTCTAGAATCATATGATTAAATAGAGGGGAAAAAGGCATATAAGAACAAGTAAAGTAAAACAAACAAACAAGAAAAAGAGCAAGCAAAGTAACTTATTAAGAGAATATGGAAATGGAGGGCCCAATGAGAAAACCATTCATAATTTTAGGATATACAAAGCATCTGAGGCATCACTATTTGACATGTAACATTCATTGGAAAGCAGACATTATGGTATGTTTGAAAAAAATTTAATCATTTTGTAATCACATCACAAACTTGAGTCTATAAAATGGCATATAGAGAGCAATTGTACAGTGGTTAAAAGTCAAGGGTCAGGATGTGTCTGTGAAGGACAGACCTTTGATTTCATGCCTTCAGGATCAAACACTGGCCCTAATTAGGTCAACAGCCTTTTGAAGCAACAACATGATGAGGAATTACAGAATGAAAAATTGTAAACAAAAGATGGAGTGTGCTTCTGAAAGGCAAGTATAGCTTGCATAGCATGAAACTTTCCATGAAATACAAAGTTAAAAAAACTTAGAGACTGTAGTTCCAAATATTGATGGAGCAAACTGATCTCTAGTGCCTAGGTTTATTCAGGTAGAATTTTAATATTTTTTATAAAATTATAATGAGAATAGGAGAAGAGCAAATAAATAAGTGAGTCAAAAAGCCCCAACTCTCTCCAAAACCTTCAAACATGCATTCCAGAATATACACAAGAAGTTATTAATTGACTGACCCCAATAAAGTGGTCCTGTGACTTTAAGATTATCATACCATAACATTTTAGACTCATAAATGTATTTTTAAATTTCATACTCAGTCATTTTCAATTTTACTCACAAACCATTTTCATTGTTTTTGTTCTGCTTGTATACCACTTGCTTTTCTCCCTTCAAACTGATTAAAAAAAAAAACTTCAATTGAGTCTTTGATCAATGAAATCCCAGGATTCATGTGCAATCTAAGCTCTAAAAAATCAGAAAAGAACCCATTTCTTTCTCACCCATGACTAGCTCATGTACAATTTTCAAGTTTAGGGTTTTGCTTCTGTGAATTTCACAGACCACTAACACAGGACATTCCAATTTCTAAGTTGCTTTTATATGCCCACAATACAGAGGCTTTTGTATTGGACATGCACATTAAATGTGTAACTAGTTTATTTTTTCATTTTTGTGCTAGTCTAGTTTAAAACTTTAATTTTGCAGTTTATGAAAGCAGGATCAATGAATTATATTGATTCAGGCAGGAGATCTCTCATGATTTCCTTAGAGACTCAGATCTATAGTTTATCTGACAGAAAGGAACACTTCACAAAAATAAGAATCATGAGCAGAATTTCATTTGTTATTGTTTTGTATGTGTATTGGGTATGCACGAGTGTGTGTGTGTGTGTGTGTGTGTGTGTGTGTGTGTGTGTGTGTGTGTGATATCAGGAATCATCTCTGAGTACTCTTCTATTTTAGTGTTGTGAGTTATTGTTTTGAGACTCAGTCCCTAAACCCAGAGCACACCATTAGGGTTGATCTGACTAGCTAGTTAGTTCTGGGCACTTCCAGGTTTCCTCTTCCAGGGATAGAATCACAGACAGGCAGACACACCTGCCCAGCATTTTTACATGGGATCTGAGTATGTGAACTCAGATCCTTTGCTTGCGAGGCAAAGGATTTTAACTACTTAGCCATCTCCCCAGTCCAATAGGCAGAATTTTAACGAGAGCCCTGGCTACTGTAACACAGTTGAAACACTTGTCATTGGTCACCTGTTTCCCTGGCATTAGAAAATCCAAAAACCAATGTACTGTGGCAAAAAGAAATTCTTATGGACCTCAGAGTATATTGATTTTATTAAATATATATATGTTTTATATATATATATAAAATCTGTACAATTGAAAATTTAACTATGAATTTTTATACTACAAAAGTAAAGCAAATTCAAAAATTAAAGTTATAATCTAAGCAATTCTAACATAAGAAAGAATCATGTTTCACTAATACAAATCATAGTTTGAAATGTAAAATGAAACTCAGGTGGTTGGGGTTTTTTAAGCTAACTATTGCATCCATATATACAACTATGAACTGATTATTTTATTAATTTTCCTTCCTCAAACTACCATAAAATCTTCATTTGATTGTGTTATAATATCATTCAACATTACTTGGCTCAAACTTAGTATATAAAGTCAAATATAGGCTCTTAAATCAAGAATCTGTTCTTAAATATAAGGTATACACGGAGCTGTTTACATTGAAATAAGCCAAAAAGACTGTAGATTTCTTACAGATACATTGTCAGATCCTGAAAAACATGTTTTAATTACAAGACTTTACCATCTGTCAGTCAATAAACTGGGTTTTTAGACGAGCTCTGCCCTCTGCTGTATGGTTTAGGCAAACCATCAATTCCACACCTAAAAAATTAAAATTTTAGGTTGAAATAGAAACCCCTTCTAACTTGTAACTCTATTAAGTTATATAATTTGGGATACTGAGATAGCTCGGTGGATAAGACACCTGCTTGCAAACCTGGAGATTTGAGTTTGATCCTTGAAAGCCCGCATGATGCATGTGTGTGCCTCTTCTTCTTCCTCTCTGTCTCACACATAATAAATTTAAATTTTTTTAAATTAAAAATAAAGTTGTTGAATTCTGCAGGATATATGTGATATCAATTTTATAAATAACCATGTAAGGTATAAGGAAAGTTCAGGAACTTGAAAACAAGTTTGGGTGTAGTGGTATCTATCTATAATCCCAGCACTTAGGACTGAGGATGTGAAGCCAGCTGTGCTAGATAGCCACCCTGTCTTTATGAGGGAAAAAAAAGAATAAAACAAACAGCCATAGAGAAACTTGGAAATGTTTGTGTTTGTTTTAGGTTCTTGCCACAATTGTATTTATATCATGTCTGTATGAAGTTCACTTCTGTACTTGAGGCATTTTTCTAGAAACATAACCTGTATAAAAATGTCTGTTTCCTACCATCAACCATATGGATTCACTCTTAGAAGTATTCTACATAGAGTTATCTTTTTTCAAGTATATTTAGATCCAAATTCCAAGTGACGAGAATAAAATAACTAGGGCTTTGGAAAAGAAAATCTATACAGGTAAAACAAAATTTGAGTAAAGAAATGCTACTAGGAAGGAAACACAAATAATTTTTTTAATAATACAAACTTGCTTCAGTGCCAGCGAGATGGCTCAGCTGGTAAGAGTGCTTACCCACACAAAGCTGATGACCAGGGTTCAATCCCTGGAACCCATGTGAAATGGGAGAAGAAAATCAACTCCACATATCTGTCCTCTGGCCTTCACATGCACATACTCATATACATCATGCATACACACACATGTGCACACACACTAATAAACAATCTTTAAGTAAAAAACTTCCTTCAAAACATTGTGGACCACATTAATTGAAGAAGGAAATTCTTGGGCAAAAACTAGACCACTATAACGTGGACATGGTGATGCTTGCTTGTGATTCCAGCACTTGAGAAGGGAAGACAGGGATCAGTTAGAAGACAATCTGGGCTACATGAGATGCTGTCTCAAAACAACCAACCAACCAAACAAAAACCCTGAAAAACAAGACAAAAATAAAGAAAGGCTGAAGTATTCATGGTACCAAAACAAGCAGGACAGAAAAAAAAAAAGAGAGAGAAAGTAAAGAACTACAAACTGATCAATGTCAACAATAATTATTTATTTCTCATTCATTCTTTATTTCTTCTTTGTAGGCCTTCTAGCAATTTCTTTATTTCTTCTGAAAAAGCGAGAGAGTATGCAAATTCCTGTTGGAATCATCATAATTGCAGGCTGGGGGTAAGTGGTAGTTTTCTGTTTGCTTATATGTTTTATGCATGATGAGTATTCATTCATTCTCTTTCTTTCTCAATAACTCTTGTCATAGAATTCCTGCCCTCCTTGTTGGTGTTCTTTTGATAACTGGAAAACACAATGGAGAGAGCATCGACTCAGCCTTCTTTTATGGAAAAGAGCAGGTGGGAACAGTTTACAGGCACTTCTTGAGAATGTCTTTTTAGCTTGATAATCTATCTTGCTATACTTACATTAAAATAAACATTGAAAATGTATTCTCATTTATTGCTACCACACTGGTCATCTTTGTCACACCTCAAAATAATTTTGCATATCTACTTTTACTTGATGATTTCTAAATACTTTCAAATCGATTCTTATTAAAAGCATTTATGAATTATGTTTCCTATCCTGAAAAGAGTTATTATAAAGCCTCTTAATGAATTAGCCTTAATAGTAAATATCTAATTCTAGACTCTTAATCTTATCAAAAATATAAATTTCAAAACAAAATGTATCTAGGGAAAAGTGCTTGAAAGCTATAAAATCAGAGGCCTCTGAGACCTGCTGAATTCTCTAGAGATAAGATTCAAGAATATGTGTTATTTTTTAAACCTCCACAAAAGATTTCAACTTCCTTTATTTGTTTTGCAGTTTTAAGTTTAATTTAATTTTGTGAGAGTAAGTAAGATTTTGTATATGAAGGACATACTAATGCTGTCACTTTATTGTCATTACCATTAAAAGTCTCTATTCATTTAAGCTACTTGAACTAAATACAAAAATTTAGAAGTAAAGAAAATGTCTACAAGAAATCGCCATGATCATTTGTAAAGAAAACCAATGGCTGTATTGTTAACCAATTTCTCTACAAGGACGCATCTGGAAAACTTGTGTGGCTAATAGCAAAGCCTAATTTCTTTACATTCCTTACATTTTTATGAACCACTATTAAAGAAATTTAAAGCTAAATAGCTCTATTTTCCATCAAAAATGTTCTTAACCTATTGTCTTAGATTACCAAGGCAGGATTGTGAAATCTGTCCCGTCTTTTGCTCATGCTGGCAGATGATCACCACAGCAGTCACCCTGTTCTGCAGCATTTCGATAGCTGGCGTGTCACTCATGTGCATGAACCGCACCACTCAAGCAGGACGCTATGAAGGCTTCGGCCAGACTCAAGGCCACAAAACAGCAGAGCCTGGAAATACTACATTTGAGGAGGCTCCAGCACCAGCACGAGAACCAGAACTTTTCACAAGTTCTATTCCGGAAACAAGTATGATCTTTATATATCTGTGAGCTGCCTTTACAATAATCATCCTAAGTGTTTCATCTAATGGAAGTTTCCTGAACTAGTTTGAATAGTGTAGATATTTGTCAAATGAAAAACTTGACTAATAGAAGAATTTGAAAATTCATTTGTTAGTTTGAGGATAATATTTTCTTGGATTCTAAGACTTTCTGAGAGTTTTATTTACTTACTTGTTGAAACAGGGTCTTAGTAGCCCAGGTGGCCTGTAACTGACTATATAGACTAGACTAGCCCCAAACTATGGCGGTCCTCCTGCTGAGTGCTAACATTCCAAAGTGAGTCACAATGCCAGTTTGCAGTACTAGGGATTGAACCCAGGGCCTTGTACATGCTCAGCTATATCCCCAATCCTCACCTGAGGATTTTTGAAAGTAGTAAAAAGGAAAGAAGGTCCTTTCTAGGAAACTTTTCTAACTTATGTTTAAGCACTATCAATAAGATGAACTTAAAGAGGCCTAATTGAGATTGTGAAGGCTTAACATAGAAATTAGCCATATGTAAACTATTACCTATAGGCTGAATCTGTCCTACTGCTTGTTTTGTATAGTTTCTCAATTAAGAATAGTTTTTACATTTTTAAAGGATTGGAGACAACTTAAAAGACAAATATTTTGCAACTCTTGAAAATTCTATGAAGCTTAAATTTCCTGCCTATATGTTATTGTAACACAGTCATGCATTTTTCCTTATAAATTGTCTGTGGCTGCTTTCATACTGTAATGGCAAAACTGAATCATTGCAGCAGGGACTGAATGGCCATTTTGGGAAAATGCTTGCTGATCTTTCATACAAATGAAAGTAATATCTTAGTCTTTGTTAATAAGCAGTAACAATTATTATGTAGCTTGTTTCAGTTCATGAAGGAAACCCAGCATCAAGGCAGCATTTTGGATTCATTTGGGCAGGTGAAGATCTTGTAAACATAGATATTGTCTAGGGCATGTAAGTGATGGTACGAATGTTTAGAGAGCTTGTGGAGAGGTGACTCATCTCAAAACCATTAGTTCAAATATAAGGGAAGGAAAAACAAATGACAAGATAGATGATAAAAATCATCTTATCTCACTTATCTCAATAGGAAGAAAATTCCACAGACCACCATTTTTCCATTGCCTTTCTTCCCTAACAGGAAGTATATTAGAAGTGGTTCAATATGAACCCAGAGCCATGTTGCCTGGATTCAAATCCTGACTCCAATTTACAACACTTTAGATTTTGGGGCAAGTTCCCTGTGACTCAGTTTCCATACCTGATATAATACCTCCCTCATAGGAATTACATAACATGTAGAGTACAGCACATAGTAAATATGCAATAGGTGTTGATGTACTAACATAGGGGATTGTTCAATAAAACTGCCATGATAAAGTTGGAAAGGTCAGCAGATAAAGGGGCATTTTATGCCATGCAAAAATATGACACATTTATCCTGTACTGTATGTTAGACCTGACAGGGGGCCTACATTGGAGCAACAGATGTGGAATGAACACCATGTGTCAAACTCTTAAGTTTATTGACAGGGTTTGATTATCAAACAGGAGCTGGGTGGAAGCTAAGAGATAAAATTGTAATCCAAATAATTTTTGAGTTCCTAGCTATGGAGAATAATTTAGGGAGGATAGTGAGTTCAATTTTGAAGCTAAATTTGAAATGCATGAAGCACCTATGACACCTCCTAATTTCTCATTGTATCTCTTAAAATGAGATGCTTAAATCTCTGTAAGGTGTTCCAAATCTCATAGTCATTGGCACATTGTATGCTTTCAATGTTTGTTAAATGTCAGTTAACTGAGTAAAGAATAGAGGGCAACATTCCTGCCTTAATTTGTAAGACAAACTGTTCCTTCTACCCGATAATTGTATTTATTTTACAATAGCCAGAATCCCCTAGTAATTTCTTCTTGAATTTATGAGTAACTTAAAAATCCAAGTCAACTCTCCCCATAAATTAATCATCACTGTACAGTGTCTCTTTAATCCCAAGTTTGTGTAACTGACTCTTAAAAGTACAGGATAGAGTTTTATTATTTATGTGACACTGTCATGACTGAAATTTCTTTGTGCCTTGATTTGTCATCTAAATGCCACCTTTTTTATGACTTATTATTCATTTCCTTTTTTCTAATTCGTATGTGTACCTATGAGGCCAGGAGAGGTTTTGGATGCCGCCTTCCCTGTTCCTTTGAGGCAGAGTATCTCCCTGAACCTCGAGCTCATGAATTTTGGTTCGGCTGCCAGCCATCTGGCCCAGTGATCTACCTGACTCTGACCACCCAGCACTAGGGTCACAGGCATTTGTGAGATCTCACCCAGCTTGTTACATGGGTGATGAAATCTGAACTCAGGTCCTTGTGGTTGCATAGTAAGTGCTCTTACTCACAGAAATCTGTCTCTTTTTCGTATTTTAAAAATAAAAAGTACAATAAATATGACAGGAAATTCAGAAATAATAAAGATCAATGTATCAAATATTTTTCTTTTTCAGTTAAATTTTTTTTTTGAGTCAGGGCCGTATGTAGCCCAGACTGGCCTCGAACTTGATGCATAGCTGAGGAACACCTTGAACTTCTTCAGGGCTGGGATCACAAGATTGTGCCACCACCACCAGTTTATATATTTGGAATCAAACCCAGGGCTCTGTGCATGGCAGGCAAGCACTATACCGATTGAACTGCAACACTAGCTCAGACATTTTTTAAAGAAATAAAACATTATAGGAAAAGCTGAAATCTTTGTAGCCTATTTCCATTCCTGTAAACCACAAAGATAAATATTATGAATTTGGCCTGTATGCTTCCAGAACAGAATTTTATTATAATTTTGCAAACATCATGATGTGTGTGTGTGTGTGTGTGTGTGTGTGTGTGTGTGCCTGAGGAGGTCCAAGGGTGATTTCAGGAATCATCCTGGATTGCTCTACCTTCTTATTGTTTGTGTTGGGTTTTCCCAGTCTCTGTCTTCCAGGGCATTTATGCCAGGCATTTTTATGTGGGATCTGGAATCCAAACTTGGTCCTTTTGCTTGTGAGGCAAAGATTTAAATGCTGAACCACTTCCTAAGACCTAGTATTGTTTTGTTTTAAACTGTATATGAATATTAAACTGCAATTTACTATTGCACTTAATATTTTTGAAGCTTATCTATATATTCAGTTATTTGAATATGCCAAATTTTATTCATCTGTTTTCCTATTGAAATATCTATCTCTTTAAAATGTTTCTCTGTTAGAAATAATGCATTCAAGGCATTCCACCTCTCTTCATGTGTTTACTTCATGGCCTTTAAATCCCAACTGTAGTAAATAATTAATATAGTTTCTTTGTTAAGTCATTTGTGATTACATCCTCAGAATTTCATTTTTTCAAGTTTCTTGACCAAGTTCCTTTTTAAAACTGAAGTTCAAGTCTTTTTTTTAATTATTATTTATTCAATTGTGTGTGTGTGTGTGTGTGTAGAACCTGTGTGTGTGTGTGTAGAACCACGGGTGAATTCGGGAACCACCATGGACCACCTCCACCTCCTCCATGTTTACTCTGCCCCGGGATTCACAGCCTCCGCCCTACCAGGACCAGAAGCGCAGGCCGCCCCCGCTTCCGCCCGGCGTCTATACGTGGAGTCTAGGATCCGAACTCAGGACGTTCCGCCTGCAAGGCAGAGGCTTAACCTCTGAGCCACCTCTCCAGCCTTGAAGTTCAAGTCTTTACTAAAATTTTAGACACTCCTTTTCCTAAGTCTAGGGCAATTCTCTGATCATGCCCACTTCTTTCCTTCCTTTCTTCACTGACTTTTGCATTTATTATATTAACCAGGCTACTGTTTGGTTTGGGGCAGAGCTTGAAGACCACAACTTTCATCTGGCTCTCTAAGTCTTCTTTTATTAGTGTTTTAGAACTAGCTACCAAAAGCTTAACAACATATCTGAGAAGCACTAAACATAAGCCTTAAGCCAAGAGATTTCTGTTGGTATGTGTTCACCTGGCTTTTAAAAACAGCAAATAGTATGGTAAAATGCTGCCTTCTGGCTACAACGTGACTATTGTGTCATGAACTCACAGCAACTGTGGTTACCTGCACAAGATCCAGCCAGTCAATATTCCAGCAAGGATGGAGGAAGGGGTCCATGCTGAGGGCAAGTAGCAGTTGATGGCTGCTGAAGAAGGTAGAATCATTTTTCTTGGCAGTGTAGTTGCCGGTACTCTAGCAGATGGCCAATACCATGCATATATGTGCAGCACTAATAAGACTTGGTGAGTTATCTTTAAAAAAAAAAAAAGGCATAGGTGGGGACATGACTCAGCGGTTAAAGCTTTTGCCTTGCAAACAAAAGGACATGAGTTCAAAATCCCAAATCCTATGTAAAAAAATGTCAGACTGAAGTGATGACAGCCTGCAATTCTGGTCCTGGAAGACAGAACCTGGAAAGCCTTAGAACAAAACAAAAAGGGGTAGAACAATCCAGGATGAGTCCTGATGTCGCCCTTGAAGTGTCATAGGCACACACATTCTTGCCTGTGTACTTCTTTACACACTCCCATGCACACATATACACTCACCCACATGCAAAACACACATGCACACTGGAAAAACCTTTTTATTTATTCATTCTGTGTGTGTGTGTGTGCCTGTGTGTGTATCAGAGGGCACTGTGTTTCCCTATGGAGGACCAAGGGTGACTTTGGGAATGATCATGGATCACTTCTACCTCCTTACTTTGCTCTGGGATTCCCACGCTCTGCCTACCATAGCCAGAAGTGCAGGCCTTCACCATTTCTGCCTGGAGTTTTTAGGTGGGATCTGGGATCTGAACTCACGACCTTATGTTGCAGGGTTGAGTAGGGGTGGATATGATCAAGGTGCATCATAAGCACATATGAACTTGTCAAAGAATAAACAAGTATTATTTTTAAAACAGCAAATAAGATGTGTTATAGACTTTAAATCCTGTCATAGTCATCTCTAGCAAGAAAATTCACTTGAACCTGTATTATAAGTCAGTGGATGGCCAGAGACAGTGGGAACCTGCAGTGTTCATGCTCCTTCCCCCATGTTAGTTTTATTGTAGTTTGTTTAAAATGGAAGGATAGGTGGGAAGGTGTATAAGGTATGTCATGAGTCCCTGAAGCTATAATAAAAACTGCTTTGGCAAAGTACTGGCTTATTTGCTTGTTCACTTGTGTTTCTAGGAAAAAGGCTTTAAAACCTGGCTGATTGTGCTCTTTCTCTGAATCTTGCTCCCTTGCCTTGCTAGTAATATGAACACATAATACATTAGATGCCCATCCTGGAAGTCCCAATCTTGATCATTCAACATAGTTTATTACCTCTACTCCTTGGTACACATTTATCAGAGATCTGTGACTTGTATATTATAAATAATATGGAATTAGAATGGAAAGAAAACCTATTTTAATCTGAGATCATATAGAGAAGGCTGATGGGCTGTGATAGACTCTCATATTTACAGCAGAAACTGCCACGGTAATTTTTACAGTGGCCATAATGGTACATTTATGTACATATGTATACATGCATGCATGTTTATGTTTATTCCCCATAGATATGTCATTGGAATAGACTGGTCTTATATTTATTTTCTTAATTTTTATGCTTTTATGTAATTTTATGATTTAAGCCTTCGAGATTTTGAAGAGGGCTAGCCCAAATAACTTATTTTCCTTTCTATTATTCTGTGATTTTATTTTTAATCTTGAGATGCCATTATTATCATAAATTTAGAAAGACATCTGTAGCTTACATATTGTACCTTTTATACCTTGAAATATTTCTTCTCTTAAGAACACAACAATTTAAACCCATTATCAATGAAAGATAAAGCCTAAGAAATCTTCATTTTTTGAGGACACTCAATTTTAATAGTTTATCACTGTAGTTATTATTCTGTTGCAATCCATGTCAGGAAGCACCGTGCCTGTGTAAGTGTGAATGCATGAAAAGGTGCTGTGTGTAGTTCTTTTGACTATACAGATGAAAAATCACCACTCTGCATAGTATATCTCAGCGTGACTCTTGTCATACTGCCTATAAGCCACAGGAGCCCATACTTGAAAAGAAAAAAAATATGATTGGTTTTACTGCATCTTCTACACTAACAGAATGCAAGTGTTTGAAAGAAGTGAACTTACAGGAGGAGAGTATTTTGTCAACCTAGGCCCAGGTGAGGCTGTTGGAGTGCTGTAAAAGATTGCCTTGAAAAGAAGGGAAGCCCTTTTGTAGAATAGCCAGGGTGGATAGGTGGGGAGAGTTGCTAGGTCACAGTCAACTTTCAACTTTCAACAATCATCAGTGTGAATTTTCCACAGTAATCAATAGCAGCAGTCATGTGTGTTTGTTTAAGAAATAAGGAGCTGATCATTGTCCAGCATTGCTTAAGTGTTGACTTATGTATAAGCACTCTTGGATATTTTCAGTTAGACACATGGAAATGTTTCCACAGAGACTGAATGAGTAGGTTGGGTTGGGTTGCATCTTTTAAACTTGTCCGTTTCTGCTGTGATTGGGATATACCTTCACATACTATTTTATCTGTATAGGTTGTTGCTCTTGCTCCTTGGGAAATGGGGAATTGTGCTTTCCATCAAGAGAACAAGTAGCAAACACAAGTACCAGTGGGCCTGGGACTCCTTCCTTTGAGAAAAGTAAGTACACCTTGGCTGGCATAATGGGCACAAAAGACAGAAATTTTTTTTATCCTAATGTTTCAAAGAAATACAACACTGGGTTTCTTTTGAAGTCATACCACTGCAGAACACAGCTTGAGAATATGAATTCTCAAATAATATGGGGGAAGTGGTAATAAGACAGTAGTCATGCAGATACAATTCTCTCTCTTTTTAAAGTGAGGTTCCTAGAAGGCAGTGTTATAAAAGATACTATTATAGACACATACACACTTCCCAGTTTAACCAACATGGCCAGGGTGTAGATCAGTGACACAAGCACTTTCCCAGGGCCTGGGAGCCCTGGGCTCTCTCCATCCCAGCCACTGGGGAAAATTACCTCACATGACAAACCCAAGAAGTTTGCTCTACAAGCTATTTTTTGTCCTTTTTTGTTTTATAAGTTGAGACATTTTCTCTACCCATATTTGTCAGGTCTGAGTTTCTGCTTTGATTGTGTCTTTTATTCCCTTTGGTTTTTGAAATAGGAACTCACATTGTCCAGACTAGCCTTAAGCTTCCTATGTAGCTAAGGGGTACCTTGAACTCCTAATCCCCCCCCAAGTACATGCCCCACCACACCTAGATTAAAAACTCCCTTTCTATAAAATTAAAAGAAAATCAACTTTTAAAAGTAATAATATTTTAGAGTGTAAATAAGAGACCAAATCATATTTTTGGCCCAAGTTGCAAATTATTTAAAACAACTGAACATAGATGGAATTGTAACCCATTTCCCATTAGTTATGCTCACTTATAATCAAACCAGGAAAAGAAACTTCCAAATGATGAGGCGACCATAACCTGTGTTGTGGTTAAGGACGTGTTTTTATATGTGAAATGTTGTGGAAGGGCTGGAGATGCAGCTCAGTTGCAGAGTGCTTGCCTAGCATGCACAAGGAACTAGGTAAAGAAAGGAGGGAAGGAGGGAGGGAGGGAGGGAAGGAGGGAGGGAAGGAGGAAGGGAGGGAGGAAGAGGAAAATAAAAAGAAGAGAATGAAAGAGGGAGGAAAAAGGAGAACAAAGGAAGGGAAGTAAAGAAAAAAGAAGGAAGGAAAGAAGAAAAATGGAAAAAGATAAAAGAAGTTAAAGTGTTGGGAAAAAATAAAGTTAATAACAAATTCAACATTACATCTGATTGAGCAAATTTTTTCTGCATCTCAAATTCTCTTTAACTTTTTATTCTTTATTTTTTAATTTTTTTATTATTTATTTATTCAATTGTGCATGTATGTGTGTGCACATATGTGTGTGTGTGTGCGTGTGTGTGTGTGTGTGTGTGTGTGTGTGTGTGTGTAGAACCACAGACGAATTCAGGAACCATCATGGACGCCTCCATCTCCTCCTTGTTTACTCTGCCCCGGGATTCACAAGCTCCGCCCTACCAGGACCAGAAGCGCAGGCTGCCCCTGCTTCCACCTGGCGTCTATACGTGGGGTCTAGGATCCGAACTCAGGACGTTCCGCCTGCAAGGCAGAGGCTTAACCCCTGAGCCACCTCTCCAGCCCCCTTATTCTTTATTTTTATTATTTTTATTTTTATGACAGATGATAAAACACTTCATTGCTAGTATTCATTCCTTAAAATTTTTAAATTATAGACACTTTTTACATTTTACATTCTAATCACATTTTAGAAAAATGAAATAAAATAGGAACCATCAGGCTGGGTGTGGTGGAGAATATCTATTATCCCAGCATGTGGAAGAGGGAGGCAGGAGGATCAGGATTTTAAGTGACACTCAGAAACATAGCAAGTTCAAGGCCAACCCAGGTTTCAAGACCCTTCTCAGAACAAACAAGCCACCATCATATGTTGAGAGAGAGAGATAAGAAAGTAGAAAAATAAAAAACTTAAATTTCTTATGAAAGGCCCTTAACTTCTGTTGTAGGACTTGCAATTTGGTTTGGTTTCATAGGTGAACAAAACATAGTGTATATTTATTTGGTACTTTTTTTTTTAATTGGCACTTCTTAAAAGCCTAGAACTCGACATGTAGCTGAGGTTGAAAGGCAAATGTTAAAATTCTTTCATAAAAGATACAATAGCACATTTGTTTTATTGTTTGCCAAAATAAAGCATACTAGGATATTCATGACTCAGATACAGATCTATCACAAGTGAAACTTGAGTTATTAATTTAACCTTTAAAAATTATATGTGTGATTATATAATCTGTATGTAAAATATATATTATACAGCATACATTATGTAAATTTCAAACATTTAAAATGTATAGAGGGAACTATTACATGCTACTTGTGTTGTTTTGGATAAAAACTGGAACTCCCCTAAAACAACATGAGGGAAGCTCTCTTCCAATTTCATTGACAATTATATACTGATTCTTAGCTTAATGTGCTTTTTTGTTCTCTTAGGAAGTCATTATAAATTTAAAATGCATTCAAGTAAAAGGCTCTGATTACAAATTGTTGTTCTTACTGTTTTGTAGATGATCACTGTGTGAGCCGCTGTAACTCCCAGAGCTGCATATTAGCCCAGGAAGAAGAACAGTATCTACAGAGCGGAGACCAGCAACTGACTCGACACGTCTTGCTGTGTTTACTTCTCGTTATTGGACTATTTGCTGTAAATGTTTCTTCCGGTTTTGTTTGGGGTTATTCCTTTTTCTTGTTGTTGTTTACTTACTTTTCATTCTTTGGGAGTTCATCATGCATATACAAAGTATCTTGATCATATCCATCCCCTACTTCCCTCCCACTTTCCCTGAACACCCCTCCACCTTTGTTTTAATAATATCCCACTAAGCCCCATTAGTTCTGCTGTATATATGTGAGGGGACAACACTGCAGCATGGTCAACCTACTGGTGGCCACACAGCAAAAAAACATGGCTCTCCTTCCCCAAGAAGCCATCAGTTGCCACTACCTTCTTAGCTAATGAGTGAGGCCACTGAGCCCCTCTTGGAGATGTTGCTTTAAATATTTAATAGGGGTGTTATTCAGACGTCCATCTGAGAGAAACTTTGCAGAACTGTATAGCTAAACATTTTGAATTCTAATCTTGAGTTAAGTGTTGGTGGGGAATGAGCTATTTATTCTGCTGCCAAGTGCTCCAATAGTCTGCTATCTCACAATCACTTATTCAGTTTCAACTCTGAATCTGGAATTTGACAAAAACAAATTTCTTCATGGTATGCACAAGACCACTTACTCCTGATATACTTGACTGACCAACGTGGACAAGTGGCTACACCACTCTCAGAAAACATTCCTCAAATAAACTTTCAAAAATATTTTTAATTATGAAAAATAGTATCATATTATACAAAAAGAAAAATATCCATCACAATGATGCTTTCTAATACTTATTTATGGTGCCGGAGATTGAACCTAGGACTTCATGCATGTTATGCATGAGCTCAACTACTATTGAGCTATTATCCCAGCCCCGCTAATCTTTTGACACACTTTCCATGGTTGTAGCAGTGCATACAAGTTTTATCTTCCTTTTTCACTAGTGTTAAGTATTTCATTTTGCTGCAGTATTCATCACTATCACTTTAAATTGCTTCCCAAGAAACCCCAGGAAAGTCACATTACAATTTATTCAACCAATTCTTCATATATTCTTCCTAAACTCTCAAAATGCCCTAATAAACAGCTCTAGGCATGATCTGATATGATCTCCAAAGTGGAGAAACCTCAAACAAGGAATATAAACATTTCTGTGACACAGATGTATTTCTTTTCCAAAGGGGTAGTCTTCCATGGATAGAGCTTTCTCACTAGCCTCAAATACCAATTTTCAAATTAATAACTTATAAGTGAGGGTCAACACTTTTTATTTTACTACACATACTTCTCTATAAAGCTTTTTATTTGTTATATATCCTCTTTGTAAATTAGCAGTTGTTAAATTGTTATATATAATCTTTAAGATGACTCAAATATAACTTCCCCAGAGATGAGAGATGGGCCACATAACCTATGAAGCCTTTCCACACTAGGATGGGTACATAATATGGTATCAGCCAGCGATGCTATAACCATTTAAGAACAAAAAATCAAAAAATAAGAAATGCTGCCAAGAACTGCTGCTTAGTGATACAATTGTTTTCATTATGTAGAACTAATTTTAAAATCCATCTTGTCTTAGGCTAGTCGGCAATCCTGGGTATATAAGCTTCTGTATTATGTCTTTTTACTTCAAGTTTAATCAGAATAGACGCTGCTTGAATGACATCTGTCAGGAGGAGAGATTGAAACCTCTTGTTTGAAAGACAAAGCTTTTGAGTTTCTCTGTGTTTTTTCTTCCTTTAATCTTTTTTCCCCTAATTATTAACTAGATAAATTATTGTACTGTGCTCAGGATAGAGAGAAATGATTAACATGCTTGATTTTTAATATTTTCTTCTCCTTCCTTTACAGAATCTCTCTAGTTGCTTATGGTGGCTCTTCAATCACGAGACTGGAAGACTGTATGTTGAGTTACAGTTTTTCTGTGCAGTGTTTAACTTTGGCCAGGTATTTATTTACTGGGAACTTTCGGGGGTTCTGTTTTCCTGAGCAAGCGGATCAAGAGGGTGGGAGTAGCGAGTTGCAGATGTTGTTTTCCTTTCAATCAACAGTTCAGTTTGTTTGCCAGCTGCTGGTGTACATGACAGCTGACAGCTGCTGCCTGTCTTCTAGCAGAGATGAATTATTGCATATTGGTAAAGTCCTCAGAATGTACACTGAGTGCTTCAACCAGAAATATCAAATTTTTTTTGCTTTGGTGTCAAGATAAATAGTGATAATTTAGGCAGGAAAAAGTTGTCCTAAGTTCTTTTTAAACTTCTTGTAATTTTAATAACTCACTTTGGGAAATAACTTACTTTCCCTGAGCCTTTAATTTAGCCACTTAAACAACTAAACAGTTTGCATATTTCTTGAATAATAGGTACCTAAATATTTTTAAGGAAAATTCATGTGGTATATAAAGGGAGAACTTTCCTTAAGAATCTGCTATTTGCCAAATATTGCTTAGCATTTTAAATTCATTATTATTTAAACACTTGAACAATACTTGCAAAGTAGGTATTATTCCCCCTGTCATGGTACTATTAGAATGAATATTTAATGCCAGGAATTAAGAAAGCTCTGAGTTTGAACTCTAGCACTGGAAGTGAGAGGTTGCTATTTAAGGAAAAATAAAATTTTACATATTGGGAAATACTTTATGTGCAAAGTTCAAACTTTGTTCCTTTCATTAATCACTTTACTTTTTTCTTTTTCTTGTTTGAGGTACTGGTAATGGAACTTTAACTATAAGCTAAGCACGTGCCGACAATGTATAGCAAGACAGAAAACTCAATCAGTTTATTATAAACAAATATGAGCATCCTCAAAGCTACTTGATACCAGTCTCGCTTGGTGATACTATTTAAGATCTGATTTTATCCAAGAACTAAAATACTACGTTGAAAAATCAGTCTTCCTTAGCATTCTATATGCAGGCTGAGTCGCACTAGAACCCAGAGAGGGGAAACCTCATCACACAGGCTTTGTTAAGAGCAGACTAACTGCGGGAATGTTTCACTCAAAATGCTGTCTACACATCTTATGCCTCAAGTGGTTCAAACAAACGAGACACACACTATTTTCTCTCCAATCCCATTTTCCTCTTGGGGAGTTGTTATAGTGAAATGCTTCCTTCTGGCTATTTGTAGTTTAAGGATAAAGAAAACTAAACTCTTTGTTGAATGTTTTTTGGATAAAATATATAATGCTGAAGCCTCCATCCCATCTCCCACCAACATGTACCCAAATGTTCCTGGAAAAGGTACCTTTCAGTTTTCTTTCCTTATCCTGCATTGATGCTCATATCTTGTATTTACTTTAGCACCACTAAATCCTGCAAACACTTCCCTAACCACTAGCCAGTATCACTTTATATGAATTTTTTTCAGTTACTTGTTAGTGAGATTTGTCACCAGGACTTCAAAACACCCTTTAAGGAGATATTTTGGAAGTTACTCTGGAATAAATTTTCAGACATCTGAGGGGTGGAGGGAGGGAGGGGACAGGGGTTCCTATTATGTTTGTATGAGCAGAAACAAACAAAAAAGAAAACATTAATAAAAAAATTTTTTTCAAACATCAGTTAGGGGGGAGAGAGGTATTTAATTCAATGGGAGTCTGGAACCAAGATCACTGACCAAGGACTCTAGGCCTGAGTTTAGCTTATTTTATACTAAAGCAGGGCAGAGGTGGAGCAAGCAAAGTGAACTTTCCAGAAGCAGAAGCAAAAGTTACTAAGTGTCACCCAGGAAGGCTGACTGCAGAGGACCCATGACCTGATGTCATCAGCACCAGGTGCAGCTCCAGGGTGGGGCCATGTCTCTGAAATGACTAAATGTCGCCTTAAGGATTTTAGTAACTTCCCACTTCAACTTATGCTAAGCAGTAACTCAACAGTTCACATTCTTCTACTTCAGATACTATAACTAGGCTCCACTCCTAATAACCTTTCAGTTATGAACTCCTCAGTGGTGAGGTTAGACCCTTCATTGTCCAATCTTCTTTCAAGACCCCAACCCTGAATAATGCTACACCAGATCATGACTTCAATATCTAAGTCTTTGGGAATACTTCATATCTAAACTATAACAGTTACAGTATTACAATTGATTATATTATGTATGAAGTTTCAACAGAAAAAATAATAATTATATAACTGCAGGAGAGATTTTCCTTTCCGAAAGGATGAATACAGGGATGTAGGCTTTACATGTTTTCCTTCTCCTTCAGCAAGCTGTCATGCAAATGTGGTTATTCTGTAGTTAAAATCCTCCATCGTAACTGTAGAGAATGACTGGGGAGACACAGCAAGCAGGTGTCACATGCACTCCAGGCACTGCACTTCAGAGGGTGTTGTGTGTGCTGTGTTACAAACATTCTCGTCACATTTGCTGCTTCCTCAATCGCTAAATTTCTTGGTTCTCTATCTGAAAGCCTTATTATTTAATAAGTATCATACAAGCAAAGGGACCAGGAGTCTGACCTCCAAGGTTCATGTAAATGTTGGGTGGGTGTGACAGCTCACCTGTAACTC
Organism: Typhlomys cinereus; assembly: GCA_023101885.1. Classification (NCBI taxonomy): domain Eukaryota; kingdom Metazoa; phylum Chordata; class Mammalia; order Rodentia; family Platacanthomyidae; genus Typhlomys; species Typhlomys cinereus. Next base: position 621,070 of record JALPQD010000523.1, on the reverse strand, counting down.
CAGCCCTAAGAAGTGGAGCCTGGGAAGAAGGGAGGGAGATGGGGAAAGCAGAAAGAGACCCTCACCAGGACCTCAGTCTTTAGAAAGCTATTTTCGATCTGGCTAGCCAGACTAGTCCTATAGGCGAGCTCTAAGTTTGGTTAGAGATCAGGCCCACAAAAATAAAGATGATTTCCAGTCTCCACCTACACAGGTACACTTGTGCACACACACACACACACACACACACACACACAAATATGCATGAAAATAGAAAAAGAAAGATACAACTCTGTTTTTTCTTCTAGGGGTTTATTTCCTTTGGAATCTTTGGATTGGACAAACATTTAATCATCCTACCTTTCAAAAGAAGGTAAATTTAGTTTTGAAATAAATCTCTCTCCTTAAAGGTGATGACAAGGCCATTCTATTAAGAGACTGATATCTTTATGTTTCTACTAACTGCTAAGAGACTCCTAAATACCACACAAAGGTTATCTGTACAATCACATATTTGTTGCAAATAATTGCAGAGAAAATGTTGGAAGGATATTATAAATCCAGCAAAGTAATTTGCATTTTAACAAGAATTGATGGACACTGGGTTCCATGTATGCCATTAACTGCATAAAGTTAAATGAAACTTGAAAATGTGTTTAGAAATGGAAGTAATAGGTGGTATGCCCTCGAAAGTCTATATTTGATTGTCTTTTTCTTTTTTTTTATTCATTGTGCATGTGTGTGTGTATGTATGAGTGTGTGTGTAGAACCACGGGCAAATTCGGGAACCACCATGGACCGCCTCCACCTCCTTGTTTACTCTACTCCCGGGATTCACAGGCTCCGCCCTACCAAAACCAGAAATGCAGGCTGCCCCTGCTTCCGCCCAGCGTCTATACATGAGGTCTAGGATCCGAACTCAGGACCTTCTGCCTACAAGGCAGAGGCTTAACCCCTGAGTCACCTCTCCAGCCCCTGACTGTCTTTTTTTGTTTGTTTGTTTAACAAGTCTCTTTCTGTCCAACTGAGAATTTATAGAAAATTGAATGTTCTCTCTAAACTTTGGGGGTTTTATTGGTTTAACAAAATGTTTCTTTGAATTAAGATTAAGATTTCTTCATGAAAAAATCTCAGGGATAAATCTTACAACTCACGGGTGGGAAAAAGACAAGGGGGCTGATCTTTATACTTCTTCATTTGCTCTCAAGGAAAAATTAACAGAAACTAAAGTGCTAATGGAATTCAATGTACTTGTGCTATAAAAGTACTCAGTAAACAATATCTGTTCTTTCTTCTCCATCATTCTCATCTTCATTAAGATGCAATTGGTAGGAGTCACAATCATTTCCTGAAGGAAAAATATAATAAAAAGCTACTGAACTAGTTAACAGCTTCACAATGTTGATTAAGTAAAGTTGTCAACAGTTATGTTGCCTGTATTGATAGACAACTGCTTTGAACTGTCCAGATCCTGGCGTTTCCTGCTGTTGCAACAAGTCTGGCTATATAGCCCAGGTTGGCTTTGAACTTTGAGCCTTGCCTCATCTTCCTGGCTGCTGAGATTACAAGTACCATGCCTGTCTTCTAAGCTATGTTTTGCTTCAAAATAATAAAACACAGATAAGGAACATGGCTTGGTAGAAACTGAAATGGGTCAAATATGTCTGAAGGGCATGGTGGGGTCACAGTCTCCCACATCAGCCTGTGAATAAAACCCAAATATAGAACCAGAATGTTTTTTAGACTTACATGTCTGGATGTTGTAGGTGATGGAGCTTTAACCACTGGTTTTCGACCAGCCATTTTGTGGGGCAGGTGGGATTCTCTCACAGTGGTTTTCTTTTCTTTAAAATTGCCTACTTAAATTTTGGTTGTCAGGCTTGAATTTCTATGGAACAGTAAAGAAACAGCAGAAAACAGAGATTCTCCTGTTTCTGAGGAAATAAAAATGACCTGCCAACAATTTGTCCATTATCACCGTGATCTATGTATCCGAAACATCGTCAAGGAAAGAAGGTAAGTCAGTTTGCCAGTACAGGTTTTATTTTTTATTTTATTTTTTATTCAATTGTGTGTGTGTGTGTGTGTGTGTGTGTGTGTGTGTGTGTGTGTGTGTATGTATAGAACTACGGGCAAATTCGGGAACCACCATGGACCACCTCCACCTCTTCCTTGTTTACTCTGCCCCGGGATTCACAGGCTCTGCCCCACCAGGCTGCCCCAGCTTCCACCTGGCGTCTATACATGGGGTCTAGGATCCGAACTCAGGACCTTCCCCCTGCAAGGCAGAGGCTTAACCCCTGAGCCACCTCTCCAGCCCCTGTCAGTACAGGTTTTAAAAGATTATATTTTAGATGATTAATTTTGAATTTTAGCAGGTAACAGTTGTGGGTTTATAATTTAAGATATAAAACAGAAAAGAGCCACATTACTTTGAGTTTAGAATTTAAAAAAAAATATAACTCTCAATTTCTATATAAAATGTGAAAACTTTTAGAGAGTCCTATGCAGTAGAATATTAACATTCACTTCATGTTGGCTATTAGCATCTCTCACAAAGCTCTGAAAAACATTAGAGGTGATTTTATAGTCTCATCTCCTAGTGTTATGCTATTTCATATTGCTGCTATCAAGAAAATGAAATGAAACTCTGCCTCTTAATTAATTCTGTGATTATATTTCACCTCAACTCTTAATATGGTGTGACATTATATTTATTCTTCTAATCCACAAGTTATAGAATGTTGCAGCAGGAAATAATAAACTATGCAATATTGGATGTTCTAATGTCAATATTTTTAGTTGTCAAAACAAAGGAAATAAAACAAAGCATACTATATAAAGAGCCCAATATCTTTATGTGTATTTGAAGAGTTGAAAATTACTATTTAAGATGATTTATTTACGTGCACTATATACCTCTGTAGCTTAACATAACAATCAGAAGGTGCCTGGTCTGGAAAGTGGAAAAGACACTCCTTGCTGGCTGTGCGGCTCTTGGCAAGTTCAGTTCTCAAAACCTCAATTTTCCTTTTCTTTAAAAAAAATCTTACTATTGTAAGAAAATGTCTATAATGGACCTTGCCCAATTACTGATGGTGTTAAACAATAAAGAAAAGTTACTTTTCCACCTTGAAGGGCTGAACATGGTTATTTCAAGATATGGACAGTTCCAGCAAGTTAAAATTGCTTTTTAAAATAAAGAAATTGATGTTAAGTCAGGTCTATTGTGCTTGCCAACTATCAGGAAATATAATTCTTATCATCTGCCAAGCTGCTAGGTCCCAGATGGCTGAAGGGGCACCAACTGGTAGTATACCAGCTTGATTCCCTGGCTGCTTCGAGGATCTGCAGTCATAGTGTCACATTCTTGGGCGCTCTGTACTATTCCATAGGCTGATCATGGCCATCAAGAAACAAACATTGTTCAGTTGGAGACTGGGACAAAAGGCGTTAGGCTCTAAGTTACAAGTCAACAATTAGGTGAGTGGGATGGCTCAGTGGGTAAGGCCCCTGCTTCCAAACCTGGAAACCTGAATTCCAACCCTGGAAGCCCATACGGTGCATGTTTGCACCTTTCTCTTTTCTGTCTGCTTCTCTCTCTCTCAAATAAATGAACATTTTTGTTTGGTTTTTTAATTCATTAATTTTGCGCACGCACACGTGCGTGTGTGTGTGTACACATGCATGTGTAACAGAGGGCACTGTATGTCCTTGTGGGGAACCAAGGATGACTTGGGAATCATTCTGGATTGCTTCTACCTCCTTTTTGCTTCACTTTGGGTTTTTTCCAGGCTGTGTCCAGCAGGGCCAGGAGTTCAGGCCGCTGCCTTTCCATTGGCATTTTTGTGTGGGACCTGGGATCTGAATTCAGGACTTTCTGCTTGTGAGGCAGTCTTAACCCCTGAGCCATCTCTCCAGCCCATGAATATATATTTTTTAAAAAAGTCAGCAATCATCAAGAAGGCACAGATACTGGCTCTAGCATTGTAATTTTATGTATTAAGAAAATTTTTATGTGTATTAATTTTTTCTAATTCTTATACAAAGCTCTGTACTTATGGTAAAGTGTTTAAATTTTTATCATCTATTTGTCAGTTCATCTTGATCTCCATTCACTTTTCCTGTGGTCAAGCACTTTAGGTTTTACAGCTGGGTTGATGCTTGTGGAAAGATTCTTATTGTCTGGTACACATTTGCGTAAATATGTACAGAATTCATACAACTGGGTTTTTTGTTTTTGCATTTCTGTCTCTTATTTGTTTGCTCATGCTTCAGGTAATCCACATTTACATTAAGAAAAGAAATTTTAAGTAATCCATGAGTAGATTAAAAACCTAGCATACTTTTAAAACCATAGCTTTGTTGCAAGATAGTCCTTTAGTCCTAGAAGCAAATTTCTGTATGATTGTATTGGGTGCTGAGGGTGAGAAAGACAGACTGCTTATGGGCACTATAAGCTGAAAATGAAGCTTAAGTCAGTTATATTTTTGTTCTTTCAGACAGGGTCTTACTATAGCCTGTGCTGACCTCAAACTCCAAAACCTCCTGCCTTCAGCCTCCCAAGTGCTGAGATAACAGGCATGACCCACCATACCCAAATAAAATAGTCACTTCTAAAGAGCTTGTGAAAATATTTAATTTTCCTGATACAATTTCTTAGTATAACTAAGAACGTTAAAATATATATGTTTTATTATTTAAAGACCATGCTACCATAGAAAGAACATTCCTCTGGCAATGTATTTATAGTATCAGTATTTTTTTTTTAAAAATTTTGTTTCTGTTTCCATAAGCATTACAGCATTTGTTATTTTTGCCATGAGGTCTTTTTAGGGTCAACAAATACAATAGCTCCTTTATGTTTAGGACAGTTTCCTTCCTGCCATGCTTTTAATTATCATACCATCTTTCCTTGTTTCCTTTTTACTTTTCCTTGCTTGTTCTCTGTCACGCAGTGCTGATACCAGATTTACAGAACCTATAGGTGAATGATTCCTTTGACATACAGGTGTGGCGCAAAGACTTCTGCTGGGACCTTCTGTGGCTGCGACCTGGTGAACTGGCTAATTGAAGTGGGCCTTGCCTCTGATCGTGGTGAAGCTGTGATATACGGAGACAGACTGGTGCAAGGGGGAGTCATCCAACATATCACCAATGAATATGAATTTCGGGATGAGTACTTGTTTTATAGATTTCTTCAAAAAAGCCCTGGACAGAGTCCTCCTGCTATTAATATACACACTCCCCAACAGGAAAGCTATAAAGAAACTGGCCATTCATCCCCACCCTCACTTTCCCCTAAGACTTAAATGATGGAGAGAACCCATGTGGAATCATATTCTAGCATCTATTACTTTTCAGCGTGTGACCTCAGGCAAGCACTAGTTATCTCTTCTGTAAAACCTTGTAAGAGGCATTTCTACCCATACTCACACTGTGTCATTTTATGAGTCTGGAAAGCACATAGAAAACTGTCTTAAGAAAAAGAGAAGACCAAATCAAAAGCTAAAGTTCTAATGGTGAAGTCAATATTTACTTTGTATCATGTCAATATTTTTAAATCATTTCTTTTTGGAACTCTGCTATAATTTCAAAATCAGCATTAAAATGGATTGTTCTTTTAAACTGCCATATTTGGCAGGTTTATTGTTTGCAAAATGAACCTTAAGACAACTTTATGTTTCTTGATACCACTTCCCCAAAAGAATTATAATTATTCTAGTTAAAGGTTTTTCTTTACTTCTTTGAAAAAGACTACTCATTTTTAAACTAAAACCACCATTTTGTTTGTTTGATTTTGAGAAAAGGTTGCATGTAACTCAGGCTGACCTTGAACTCCCTATGTAAAGATGGCATTTAACTCTTGATCCTTCTCCCTTGCCTCTTGAGTTGTAGAATTACAAGTGAGTATACCATGCCTGGCTAAAACTACCATCTTTAAAGATTTGTTCTGTAGCTAAAGTACAACTTTGTGCCATTAAGTAAAGAACAAGAACCTACATAATATTATCTCTATAATCCTTCACCAGAAGCATAAGGCAATTATTTTATATTACAATTAACTTCAACATTATTCAGTTACTAAAAGTATTGCCATGTGATGTACCAGTTCACACTCAGAACTTAAAAATTCTAAGCCTAGTATTCTACCAATACCTTAAAAATTCAGTCTTTCTTACATGTCCAAAATTTGTAAATTTAAAAATTATTACATGTTGCTTGGTCCACTAAGACTTTTAAAACAAAATTATACAAACCGAATACCCTATAAAATAGCAGAAACTCATTTGTTACAAGTTTGGAGTAGCCCAAGATTAAGGCAGCAGTAGGTAGCGCCTCACATAGCAGAAGAGAATAAATCTGGTCTCTTCATCCCTTAGGACACTAACCCCATTCTTGATGACTACTCTCATAAGCTATTTACCCCCAATGCCATCACACTGGGGATAGGTCCAACAGGAATTCTAAAGAGACTAAAACATTCAGACCTTAACATCTTCAGACATGCTTTATCTTTAGAAAATTAAAGAGCTCCATTTATATTTTAACATCTTTTTTAACATCTATTTATTATCAGTGCTGGTTTAACTTATTTAAAAACATTCAAATATTTATCTCATATTTAGTGTCTCTTACATAAAAATCACTTAAAAGATTATTTATGGGGTAACACCCTTGTCATTTTAATGCAAGAAATACATAATTTAAAAAGAAACCTTAATGGAAGTCTAGTGTAGTTTCAAAAATATATACTTTGCTGTACTATTAACTTATACCAGTTTTATGTTATAATTAGGAAATAGGATGTTTCAGGCAGAATATCATTATAGCACTAAAATGTGACTAAATTGTGACAAAATGCTCAGGAATAAGCATAAGACTTCTTGCTATACCAGGGGGCTTCTATAGTGACAGTTAAGAAAGAGAATTCACATGCATGTAGGCAACTCAAACCAAGGTAGAGAATTTGTGAATAAACCATACTACTTATGTTCTTTTCTTTGCACAAATAGAATCTTAACTATCATTTTCCACAGAAGACACTAAAGCAAAATTCTGCATCAATGAGGATTTGCAGTTTCAGGCAATAAAGGCTTTTAAGAGATGTTTTTAGGATTAAGTTTATGTTAATTTTATTAAATGAAAATATTTGTAACTTACTTTCTCACTGACAGCACGGTTCTCAATAAAATACTTTAACTTGTTTTGTCAATATCTTTTCTTTGAGTAGACTGCAGAAGTTATTGTTAAAAGTCTTCTCTGTAAATTCTGAATGTTTTCTTAAATGAATTTTCTGAGATTGTCCATGACATTTAAGGTTCTGGAGAATTCTGGCCAACTGTGAGTCAGTAAATAGCTTTCAGAAAAGTCTAATACATTTGATGATTTTTAATATGTAGAGTTACAACTGGGAAAATGATATGATACCATTTTGATTAAAACCTTCCTTTTTAAACTAATCCTCAGTGTAATCAAATGTTTTGACTATCATCAAATAATTACATGTCTAAGTTGGGCCTTCCTTTTTAAACTAATCCTCAGTATAATCAAATGTTTTGACTATCATCAAATAATTACATGTCTAAGTTGGGCCTAGTTCTCAATATTTTTAGAGTAAGATAAAGTATATACTGAGTATTTGAGAACAGTGATTAATGATCAGTAAATATCTAAGAGTTACATTGAAAATATAGCTCTTAATTTTGTCTATATCTTATAGTAAAATATTAAATTGCTTTAGAAAAGTGAATTTAATCTCTGGACACTCAGTTGTAATCAAGACATCTAAACCACCTCCTATCCCAGGGCTCAGAGAATCCTGAAGAGAGAGGGTGGGTAAGAATGTAAGTCTGAGGGTGGGAAGAGGTGATGTCAGACAGTAGCTGCTGTTCATGTCAGAGCTGTCATAACCAAGAACTCAATGCAACACTACTTCCGCTAGACGGATACAATAGGTGGCCTGGCAATACTTTACCCTGCTGCTAGACAAAGAGAGGGAGAGCCGCTGTACTCTACAGTTTACCCACCAATGGGCCATTCACGCCTGAGTCCTACAGGGGACCCAGTGACTTGCACATATAGAGAGACACGAGGAAAATGGGCAGGAGGAAAGAATGGGACAGGAAAGAATTCAGGGTGGGAGTAGGTAATGGGCAACGAAATGCAAAATAATTCATTGTTAATATAATTTAAAAAATAATGTTAATTGAAAAAAATTTTTTAATTTTTTATTATGTATTCAATTGTGTGTGTGCATGTGTGTATGTATGTGTGTGTGTATAGAACCACGGACGAATTCGGGAACCACCATGGACCACCTCCACCTCCTCCTTATTTACTCTGCCTGGAGATTCACAGGCTCCGCCCTACCAGGACCAGAAATGCAGGCTGTCCCTGCTTCCGCCTGGCGTCTATACGTGGGGTCTAGGATCCGAACTCAGGACCTTCTGCCTGCAAGGTAGAGGCTTAACTCTTGAGCCACCTCTCCAGCCCCTGAAATTTTTTAAAAAAGAAAAAATAGAAAATTGAGCTTCAGTAGTCATGTGATGAAAAGTGATGGCTGGAAGTTCAGTTCAGGATCACAAAGTATTACCACATTCTTCAGAAAAGGATGGAATTTAAATTTCTGCAATTGGGGCTGGAGAGATGGCTCAGAGTTATTCTGCCTCACAAGCAGAAGGTCCTCAGTTTGGATTCCAGGTCCCATAGGTGGAAAAGGGGGTGGCCTACACTTTCAGTGGGCAGAGCCTGAAAAATCCTAGAGAGAAGCATAAAGGAGTAGAAGCAATCCAGGATGGTTCCCAAAGTCACCCTTGGTCCTCCACAGGGACACACGGTGCTCTCTCATATACACACACATAAAATAAATAAAGTTTTTAAATTTCTGCAATTGATCTGATAAAAATCTGAAGTAATTCAAGAGAAAATATTTACTATGTAGACAGACCTGCTTTGGCAAATATTGTGAAAATAAACTTGTTTCCCAAATTTCAGCTGCATAATTTTTAGAAAAAATTACTGCATAATTAGTTTTACAAAAATTTATTGAAGATTAATAAACATTTCATCAAAGATCAAGCAAACATCTTTCTATAAAATAACAGCTTATTATTCACTTGGCTTATCAATTAGTGGTATATAATAACATTATTTAAGGGTAGACCCAACATAAACTTCATCAAGCTAATTTTTTTACTCTTATAAAGTTTTAGAAAATCTTAGATATTTTTAAATACATCTCAAGGTGTTAATTACTAACACAAGTGTCCATACCCCAAATACTATGTTGGGTTTATAGAGTAAAAAATCTCTATAAATTAATCCACATATCCAATAATCCTTACATTTATCAGGGAGGAATTATTCCCATTTTTAATAAAGGAAGAAGCAACAAGCTGACTTGAGACATGAAAGGCTACCAGGTTGCACTTACTGTATAGCTAATTTTCTCAATCTTACATTTCTACAGATAGAGTACATGTAAAATTATTTTCATGAGTATTTGAATAATTGTTTAACAAGTATATGTGGAGCATCTAGTATGCGCAAAACACAGATGAGACAATGGCCCTCCATGGAGCTTCTATTCTATCATGATGGCTGTTAGATGTATAATTAACCTGGAGCTATACAGGAACCTGATCAAGAGAGTGCATGAAGACACTTGCCTTTGTGATGGAAGGAAAACTCCTAAAGGATGAAAATTTCTAGGGATGGAAAAAGAGCACTATTTATATAGATACTTATAAGCAGATAACAGATCACAAGGAAGAAATAGGTATTAAAGGACTTAGAAGAGCAGCACAGGGAAAACAAAACTCAATAGAGAACATGTAGTAAGATATAGACAGGACAAATAAATCAAGAGGAGAATCTCCTGTTGGCATTTGTTAAGGATTGAGAATTTAACCTAAGAACAATGAATTTTTAAGAATTTTAGACTCCATAAGAAAAGGAGTGCTTGATTAGAAGACAGACACCTCATCAAAGAAGATATACAGATGGCAAATAATCATATGAAAAGATAACTCAACATTGCATGTCATTTGAAACTATAGTTAAAATTGGAAAACAGTGAAAGACCGTAGGTTTGATCTCTAGTACCAAAAATTTTTAAAAAGTGAAAAACAACTGCATACATATTAGAATGGCCAAACTCCTAAACAATGACATAAGCAGAAGGACCTGAGTTTGCATCCCAGATCCCACGTAAAAACGCCAAGTGGAATGGCAGTGACCTGTACTTCTGGCCCTGGAAGGTAGAGCCTGGGAAATACCAGAGCAAAGCAAAAAGGGGGGAGAGCAATCTTGGATGATTTTGGAAGTCACCCTTGGGCCTTCACAGGCCATGGAAAGGCATAATAAAACCTTAAATGTTATTACCAGTAAGTTAAAGAGGACAACCTGAACAGGCTGGCTATCTACTGTATGGTTCCAACTACATAACATTCTAGGAAAAGGAAAACTACAGAGACAACAAAAAGATCAGTAGTTTCAGAGGAGAAAGAAGTTAAACAATCAGACATGTAATCCACTGGTTAGTCAAGTCCTAACATGATCATGTTTGAGTTTAATAGACTCATTCTTTCACAGAATGTATGCAATGTTAAAGCATTAATCTATAAATCTAGAAATTTTTCTTATTAGAGCTGATAAATATTTGACTAAAACACATACACACACACACACAAATCACCACTTAAGGTACTTTTCATTACTTAAAAAATTGTTGTTTCTTGATATAAATTTAGGAAATAACCAAGATACTATGTAAGTATAAACACAGACCATGCATCATGTTAGTATTTTACACTTTGCACAGAATTGAATAGTAATAATTATAGTTTTAACAATCAAGATATCACTTAATGCTATAAAGGAATAACCAGTTTTGCTCACAGTAGATTTGTATCATTTGCCAAGACAGTAAGGAAGACTTCTTTATGATCACTAAGAATTAATAGCTGATTGATAAATTCCAATCTCATCTTTTACACATTGAGGAAAGAGATTAACAATTTTATTAGCATCATGATGTTTATTTTGGAGAATTGATTCCATCTCTTTGAATAGTTCTTTCTCCAGCTTCCTCATATTCTCCCACATTGTTTTGGCTTTTTCCTAAATAATTAGAATAATAAAAGTAAGCACACACACATGAATCTAACAAATTCTAACCCACTACAGAAAAGAATTGTTCATTCTGGTTTCTACCTCTGGTTTGGTTATTTTTCCTATTCTGTAGATGCAGAAAGAATGAAACTCTAGATTGAGTTAATGCATTAAGGCCAAATTATCACAAGAATACAAGAAAAAATACAAGAATAATTACATAGGATTAATAAACAAAAAACCTTAAAACATGGTAAGTGAAGACCTGATATTGTATTAAGGTAATTTTCTGAAACTTGAGGTTTGAGACAGCTTTGAAGCCAATTTTACCAAATTAAGGAAACAGGACTAGAGTTATAACTCAATGATACCTTTTTTTTGTATGTGTGAAAATAAACCTAGCACCTTGGACATGATATGGAAATGAATCCATATTTCCAGCTCAGAAAAGAATAATTTTTAAACTGTTGAAAAATTACAATTATCACCTTAGGGTCTAGAGAAAAAAAGATCATTGTAAATTATGTAAGCATGATTTAAAATTTCTAAACCATTATGTGACAAAATGCCATAAAGATTTCTAACATGAACTTGCATGTATTTTTTTTTCAGAAGAAGCACTGCATTTTCTAATAGTGGGTGAATATTGATTTGTTAATGAATAGTATTTGAATAATTGGCTACATTTTTGGAAAACAATAAAATCCCTACTTCATGACATATAAAAACAAATTCCATATGGATTACAGAACTGTTTTTCAAAAGTACACATACACACTGAAAGAAAATACAGATGTTATATTTATTTTGAGATGCAGCAGACATCTTGAAGAATGAAATCAAAATGCCTTACAGGAAAAGACTAACAAATATAACTGAGGAAATGCAAAATTGTTAATATAAAAGCTGAATGTCATGCAGTTGACTAAGATTTAAAAATAATGTGACATGGTGGCATGCACCTGTGGACCTAGCCCTTGAAGGCTAAGGCAGGAGAATCACTTGAGCCCAGGAGTCTGAGTGTAGCCAGGGCAACATAGCAAGGCCCTATTTCAAAAAGAAAGAAAGAAAAAAAAGATACCAAAAGAATAAAGTAATAAAATAAGTCACATTTTTGTCTCCTGAGGGGGAAAAAAAAGATTGACCCAAAATCTTTTGATTGAGAAATTACCTAAAGGTTGGCCAAGTCATTTAAGATTATTACAAATAATCAAGAAAGGTAAATTAAAACTGTCAGTAAGATTTACTCTCCTTAAAATACAAAAGTAGCCATTTACAGAGCCAGAACTTGAACCTGGCTCTTTGACATTTCCCTTAAATTCTATTATCTCTTCACTATTTTATATTTTCAATCAACAATGTTTACCAAATAAAGTCTAAAACAGTAACAGCTTTTAAGTCTTACTTCAGTATTACTTTGCCACAAAAAGTAGTGAATAAATTCAACTTAGTTTAACAGATATTTAAAATTAGGTTATAAAGTCTACCCCCACAGAAGCAGTTTTATGGGTGAAAAGAGTTGAGAACACTTGAACCTGTCATGAGCATTGAAGGCTGTGTGGAAGAAGGTCAAGGAGTAAAGGGAAGAGTAATTTCCTGCAGCACAGGGCTAAGAGATAAAGGTAGGAAAAATAGGAGGGGAAGAGCTCAGTACTGTCCACACTCAATAATATGAGTCTGGAGAATTAGCCAAAAAATGAAACAGATGTCACCTCTGGCCTTACCATGCTCCATGGCTGTTTAGACTATACATCAAAAGTGAAAACAAACTAGTCTAAGATGAAACAGAGTATTACCAAAATTGCTGTTTGCTGTTGGTGTTAACAAAATAGCAAAGAAAAAGTGTACCAATTGCATGAAACATGCATGTGATGCAGCGGTAATCCTGGAGTTACAACCCTAGGAGGCTGAGGCAGGAGAACCATGAGTTCAAGACTAGGCAGAACTACATAGCAAGACAGTGTCAAAAATGAAAAGAAATTGGTCCTGGTGGCATGAATCTACAAACTCAGCTTAATAAAGTTTACAAAGTGAGTAAATACAAAATACCAAAATATTGCCTCAAATACAAAGTAAAAGGAAGGCTGGAGATACAGCTCAGTGGCAGGAAGGAAAATCAGCAAGTGGTAAAAACAGATAAGAAAAGATCTAACATGACTGATCTTTTCTTCCTTTTAGGGAGTGAATGAATTGATAGCTGCCTTTTGACAGCCCTTCTATTTTCTTTTTATCCTCTTCTCTGGAGCTGGGAGAAAGAGCTGAAAAAGTAGGATACGTTATAAAATTATCTTTCAATTTATGCCATAAAATAAATATATGTGTGTACTTCTGGAGAAGCCCCTTAAATTGCTTTCAATTAATTTTAGTCTAGGGCTATAGAGTTATGTTTCAAAGGCTTTGTAATTTTTAGTGTGGGATATACAGTAAGTCAATAATGTTTCTGTCTCAGAATCTTTATCAGTATAACAGGGCAATAGTAGTATAGTATCTGCCTCATAATGTAGTTGTAAAGATGAACCATATAAAATGGATCTAACAAGTGCTCAATAATGGCTAACTATTTCTACTATGTTCAAAATATTAAATTATATTAAATATTTCTCTAAAAGAATAACATATATATTCTTTACCAAAGGAAAAAGGCAATACAGTTCTTTTGGAGTTTGGGCAGTACTACTTCTAAGGAAGAACATAACGCTCAAAACTTAAACTTCAAAATAGGAATTTAATCACATTTTATTCTTTATTTATTTAAGAGAGAGGGGGAAGGAGAAAGAGAGCAACAGAGAGAGAGAGAGAGAGAGAGAGAGAGAGAGAGAGAGAGAGAGAGAGAGAGAGAGAGAGAGAACACATTCATGATGCCAGGAAACACAAGTCAGTTCTCTTCTCCCACCATGTGTCCTTCCAGGTCACCAGGTTTCTGAGCAGACCCCTCACCTCTGAGCTATCTCACCAGCCCACTTTAAGCTATTCTCAACGGTACAGCAAAGCATCTAATTGAACATACCTTATTATTATCTGTTACTTCCAATGCCTGTTGATGTTTTTGATAGAGTGGGTGTCTTCGATCAGGCTTAAGGTGAGGCCTCTTTTTATCTGAACTTTCAAGTTCAAATATTGGTGACTTGGTATCCAACAGTTGTGAAATATGTGGCATAAATATGAAAGGTTTAAAAACAGATCTAGGGGAAAAAAGACTATTAAATTCACATGTCAAAATATAAATAATATTCAGCATTATCTCATTATTCTAGATTTCTTCTAATTGAAGTTTCTATTAATAATGCTAGATATTAATAAGCTCCTGCTATATTAGATAATCTCAGGCTTTTCTTCCTGTGATATTTCATTTAGTCTATATTCCCATAGACTTAATAGAGGGCCTGATACATAAGACTATCAGAGAACCAAAAGTTTGCCATTTACCAAGATAAGAACACTCTTCAGTGTTACAGATTGATGACTTGGAGACAAAAATCAGCACCAGTATCAATGAGACACTTCTTCTTGAAAACACCTTTAATAATATAAAGACTATAACACAGGGAATACTGCATATAAAATTGTTTCTAAATGAAACATGCATTAAGTTTTGTAAGACATATTAATGACTAAAAATTGGCTATAAAAGTTCTAACAATATATAACTTAAACTGTTAACATTTTAGGTTTTTCATGCATGGAGTGCATGAAGTAAATCTAGCATAATTATCCCTTAACTTGTTTGCAGTTATTAAATATCTAATGTTGTAAAGTCTGAAATCTGAATCAGGAAACTTAACTACTTTCTTTTCTTGACAATGTCAAATATATTTGTGGGAAGAAGGAATAAGGATAGCTACATATAAGAACCCATAACCTTTTCTTACCATGCGAAGTTACACAAATAAAAATTGCAAATTAAAATATGAACAAAATATATTAAAAATTATAGTCCTCTTCATGTAACAAAAATTTAGCCTGACAAATCATCAACATACTAATGATTCTACTCCATCCCATCATTCCTTGCTGGTTTAGTATTTTGTGACTTTACCTCTCAGGATCAGGAGTCCCTGTAAAGAAGTGAATGCAGGGAAGGTTGCGATCTTGAGGTAAAATAGAAACCATGCTTGCAGTGGTCAAGAATTCTCCCTCCATATTAATGCCACTTGGTTTATCTCGGAGAATTTCCATCATTGTTTCAAAAGTTATGTTTCCTAAGGAAATAGTTTTAAAACCATAAAATAGGAATGCATACAAGATATTTTACAAACAATCTGCTTTCTCTGCTGAAAACATAAAACATGACATATTATAAAGTCTCAGAATAAATTGAAGAAATTAACCACAAATTTATATTTACTGTAATTAGACTTGTGTTACTATCACAAGAATTCTTTAATTATTTTGTATGTATATATATGAAATTGTGTGTGTGTGTATGTGCGTGCACACATGCTGGAGTTTGATACCAGGTGTGTTTCTCTGTTGCTCTCCTAATTTTTTGAGACAGGATCTCTCAATGAACCCAGGCTGAATCCCAAAAGTCACCCTTAGGCCTCCACAGGCACACACAATGCCCTCTGATACACACACACACACACACACATACACACACACACACACACACACACACACACACACACACAAAAATAAATTTTAAAATAAAATAAGTTCCAAGAAACAAATAATTTATCTTTTCTTAACTGATTATCCATATTTCTTTCCTTAGTTCTAAAAACCTATAATGTTTGGGACTGGGAGAGTATTCTAATATAATGTATATGCTTATCCCACAAGGTTCTGAATTAACTCACAAAGAAAAAGAGAATCTAAGAAATGTCCCTTTTTCCCATGACAACAAAGGGATTAAAAGAAGAAAAAGATACAGGTCTTTACTCAAATATGATTTTTGTGATGCTGTGAGTTTTTTTAAATATATATTTTTATTTTTTAAACTTTATTTATTTATTTTGCCTGTGTATGTGTATGTGTGTGTATCAGAGGACACTGTGTCTCTGTAAAAGACCAAGAGTCATTTCAGGAATCAACCTGGATTGCCTCTACTTCCTTTTTGCTTCGCTCAGGGATTTCCCAGGCTCTGCCCACCAAGGCAGGAAGTGCAGGTTGCTGCCATTTCTTCCTGACATTTTATATGGGATGTGGGATCTAAACTCAGAACCTTCTGCTTCAAGGCAGAGTCTTTTAACTCCTGGGCCATTTCTCCAGCCTGCTGTGAATTTTTTTAAAAAGCGAATTGGAAGACGGCTCAGTGGTCAAAACACACTTGTCATACAAGCAAAAGGATCAGAGTTCAGATCCCCAGATTCCATGTAAAATAAGGGTAGGTATGGTGGTCTGCTTGGAAATCCTCAGAGCAAACTGGCTAGCCAGACTAACCCTATGGGCAAGCTCTTGATTTAATTAGATACTTGGATTCAAAAGAATTAGATGGAAGAGTAATTGAGGATTCCAAATATCAACCTTGGGCTTCTGCAAACACACATACACACTCAAGTATACATGTACCTATAAATACATATGTATCACTACATACAAAACACAGACACAAAAAAGGAAAAAAAAATAAAAAGGAAACTGACTTTCATAAGAAAAAGTCTAGTATTTGTACCTTCAGTTAATCATGCAAATTACCTAATATGTTTATGTTAATGCTAATAGATTTATAGAAATCTATCTGTTCTTTCAAATTCAAGAAAAATAACTTACTGAACTTATAGATAACTTGTTACAGTATCTTTAAATCTTGAAAAAAGGGAAAAAGAGGACACATCTAAAAACAGACCTTAATATTAAGCTCAACAATAAAGAAAAAAACCTACCATTCACCCCTATCTATCAGCCACAAAGCTTCAACACCTAGTGAGATTTTAAAAGTGATTCCAGTCTAAATTCCTAAAATGGCAAGTTTTAATAAAAAACAATGTCAGAACCATAACACTGTGATAATAAAGGCATTATAAAAATGTTTTTGGTATTTGAAACCTACAATTCTCAAAATGAAAGGAGGATTTACATGATCACTTGAGTAGGATAGCTATAAGTAATCCACTAGCAAGCATTGAATAAGTATTGAGACTGCAGCAGAAGGGTTCAGTAAAATGAATGCAAAACACAGGGTGCAATTTCATTGCAATTTAAACTAGTTACTTAAAATACATGAGTGAATATAGATACAATTTGGATATACATGCAGCACAGTTAATAGCCATCAGGTAGGGATAGCTGGAAAGAAGAGAGGTAAGTTCTTCTATCTAGAAAAATCATAGGAAAATTTAACCATAATGTACTAGTAGACAATTTCCTCTGAAACTATTGGAAAGACATTTATTTTCTTTGCAAAGCACAGAAAGCTGGATGAACAGTACTTAACACTTGAAAAGGATAAGATTCGTGTCAAATATATCCACTACAATATTCATGCATGCATTTCAAATCTGTGATTCAGTTACTTTATAGCTAAATATAATTTATAACTAATTAATTTATAACTAATTCTATTTGGCTTTGTTCCTTTTTTCCAACTACCATGAACCTTGGGATTCTTGACATTTTCCCTTCTATGTTTGTTTCTCTGTTTGAGGCAGAATCAATACAGCCCACACTGACCTTGAACTTGTGGTAATCCTCCTGCCTTAGCCTCCCAAATGCTGGAATTACAGGTGTGAGCCATCATCACATATTAATTCTACGATGTTGGTTTCCATTTTTGTGTGTAGGGAAGGCATGTGCATGCATATGTGTTTGTACATGTACATGCACATGTGGAGGCCACGAATGACACTGGATATCTCCTCTACTATTATTTTTTTTAAAAAAAGTTATTTATTTTGCATATATGTGCATGTGCGTGTGCGTGTGCATGTGTATCAAAGAGCACTGCCTGTCCCTGTGGATGACCAAAGATGACTTCCTGAATCATTCTGGATTACTTCTATCTCCTTTATTGCTTCCTCTGGAATTTCCCAGGTTCTACCCACCAGCGCCCGAAGTGCAGGTTGCCACCGTTTCCACAGGTAGAACAGTTCTGTAGATAAAGTGCTTGTTGTTAAAAACCTGATCATCTGAATTTGGATCCTCAGAATGCACCTAAAAGCTAAATGTAGCAATGCATACCTGTCACCCAGCACAGGAGCAGAAACAGGAGGATCCCAGGGGCCCACTGACCAGAAAGTCAAACTGAAATACTAGATTCCAGGTTCAGTGAAAGATTCTACCTCAAAATAAGGTGTGTGTGTGAGGCAGTGACTAGGGAATACTCCAAACACTGACCTTTGAAGTCCACATATACAAACATGAATATATATGTGCACTCAGAGATGTGTTCATACATACACACTACACACAAAAAGTATAAAAATATAATTTTAAAAAAGAAAAGAGAATTATTAAAAGATAATTAAAAGAGGAACCAGTGAGATGGCCCAGAAGATAAAGGAAACTACATGCAAACCTGAGTTCAATCCCCACATGGTGAAAGGAGAGCTCCACCATCCACAAGTTGTCCTCTGACCTCTGCACACGCACCATGGCATGCTCACACCTGCTTTCTCTCTCATATAAAAAATACACCTGCTTTATTTCTCTACAATAAATTTTTTTTTAAAAAAAGCAGCATCAATATTAATGTTTAAAAAAATTCATCTCAATGTTCCAATGAATTCTAAGAATAGTAATCCCTAACAAACCTTTACATGGTTGGCAAATACTCCACTACTGAGCCAAAGTCTCAGTTCGCTTTTGTTTAAAGACTTTTAACAGGAATTTCTAAAAGTTCCTGAGAATTAAAAATCTGAACTTGACCTTCAAAAAGGATCACATTTTTCACAATTAAAATTTCAAGCATTGTAAACAAAAATAGCTTACACTATCACATTACTTTGTCTTACTCAAACTATAATTTTACTAAGTGTAATTCCTCAAAACAGATTTTATCATTCTCACATTGTATTCACACAAAATACAATATTACATTATATTTATATAAAATTACCTCTGTGTTTATTCAGAAGCTTGTAGCCTTCACAGAATCTGCTTGATGAAGTCATCATTAAAGCAGTGTCAATATAAGAATATGTTGCAGCAAAATCAAATTCCTTTTTACCATCCCACCAACCTTTCTGCTTAGCATGCTTTCTCATGTCTGGATGCTCTTGATCAATCTTGGTTGTTATAGAAAGTTGATTGGAAATATTCCGGACTCCCTCTATTTTCAAAGGAGGAGGAAAGGGAGAAGAAAAGTTACATTTAACATAAAGTGTTCTCCACATCGTGATTCTTAAACTATTAAAATGTAAACATAGAGTTTAAACTGTGTGCCATGAGTTCCTATTGTACATTCTTTTTTTTTTTTATAAATAATTTTTTTATTATTATTTATTCAACTGTGTGCATATGCGTGTGTATGTGCGCGCGTCTGTGTGTGTGTGTGTGTGTCTGTGTGTGTGTGTGTGTCTGTGTATGTGTAGAACCATGGACGAATTTGCGAACCACCATGGACGCCTCCACCTCCTTCCGCCCCGGGATTCACAGGCTCCGCCCTACCAGGACCAGAAGCTCAGGCCGCCCCCCGCTTCCGCCTGGCGTCTATACGTGGGATCTGGGATCCGAACTCAGGACCTTCCGTCTGCAAGGCGGAGGCTTAACCCTTGAGCCACCTCTCCAGCCCCTTATTGTACATTCTAAAAGACAAATTTTCTTTTGTGATAACTGTATTCGTAGTTATATGAAATAATCAAGATATACGGTGTACACTTTACTCAGTTTCCACCAATAACATCTTATACAACTAGAGAACATAATCACAACCAGAGTTGTGATTAATACAGACAAGAATCCTTCTATCATGTTGCCCTTTCTAGGCAAATCCACATATCTTGTAGATTCACTAACTTTAGGTACCCATTATCTGCATTTTTTTTTAACTCTGTCACTCAAAAATGTTATATAAATGGGAATGTACCTTTGGATTTTTTTAATTCAGTAATCTAAAGATTCATCTATGTTATATACATCAAGAGTTCTTTTTTTCTTACTAAGTAGTCATGGTATGGAATGCAACAGTTTGTTTAGATATTTAAAACTAAAAGGGCATATGGGTTATCTACAGTTTAAATTCAGTATGGAAAAAACTACTATAAATACTATGTACATATTTTTGAATAAATGCTTTTAATTAATCTGTGAAAAAGCATGAAGTGCAGCTCCTGGGTTAATTACATGCTGTGATAGTTAAACTTGGGTGTCAACTTGACATACCTGGTATTAACTAAGATCAGCTGAGACCACACCTAGAAGGATCAACTGAGACCACCTGAAGGGTTTATATCTGCCCTAGATTCCATAGCAACCTCCCAGTAATGGACATATAAAAGGGACCACAGAATATAGGAGGACAGACATTCCAGGGATGCTCAAGCCATGTGGAGGTCTGCTGTGACTTAGCCTGCCTGCCAACTAGCTTCAGCCACGATGCTTCTGTTGCCTTGAAAGACTGTATCTATTTCCCCTCTGGAACTGTAAGTTGAATAAATCTCCCTTTCTCCTATAAGTTGTTTGACTTTGGGTGCTCTCTCACAGCAATAGTAAAGAGTAACTGTTATTCATGGTTTTTTTTTTTAAGAAACTGTCAAGCTGTTTTCCCATTTGTACATACATTTTATAAAGAATGTAAAAATAATTCAGCATCCAGACTTTCATCAGCATTCAATAACATCATTTTGTTTTAGCCATTCTGAGAAAGATACAGTGATCATCTCATTGTGGTTTTCACTTACATTTCCCTAATGATGTCATCATCATTTCATGTATTTGACATCCCTCAAGTAATAAATTTCGCCATAGCTTTTATCATTTTCTAGCTGTGCTATTTATTGTTGAATTGCCAGTGTTTTTAATATATTCTAGATAGACAGGCCTCTTCTATGAATGTGTGTGTGTGTGTGTGTGTGTGTGTGTGTGTGTGTGTGTGTGTGTTCAGGGTGTGGAGACCATAGGACAACTTCAAGTATAACTCCTCAAGTGCCATCCACCTTTGTTTATTGAGCTCACTAAGTGGGCAAGACTAACTGGCCAGCAAACCCCAGGAAATGGCTTGTCTCCACCTCCCTGTGCCAGTCACAAACCATCATGCCCAACATTTTACATGAGTTTTGAGGTTTAACCCAAGTCATCTTTGCTGACTGAACTAATTCCCCATAAAAATAGCCATAAATAAGTTTAGAACAGAAATAAAAACGTATTACTCTCCTCATCACTTTGATAAGATACATAAAGGAAACAATTTAAAGGACAAAGGATATATTTTGCTTCATGGTTTAAGGTCCATCATGGTGGGGAAGGCATAACAATAGCAGGTGCTTGCTTACATCTGGGTGCAACCAAGTGATACATTTCCTTTAATAAAGGTTCCTCGGTCTCCTAAAACATAGCCACCAACCAGGAACCAAATGTTAAAACACATGCACTTCTGGGGAATATTTCACATTTAAACCATAACAATAAAGCCTCCAAAAATATTATTGTGAGGCTTAGATGATGGCTCAATGGGTAAAATGCTTGTTGTGTAAGTGTAAGTACTTCTGTTGAGATCCCCATCACCCACATAAAAAAGAAAGCAAGCCTGGCCTTGCTGTAGACACTTTTACCCTCATTGCTGTGAGACGCAGAGAAGTGCATCCCAGAGACTTGCTGTCCAACCAACCTAAACAAAATGGCAAGATTCATGTTCAGTGAAGAGACCCTGTCTCAAAAAGATAGAGAGAGAGTAGAAGATATCCCAATATCAACACTACTATTTTAAGAAAGCAATACTGGATTTCTTCCTTTAAAAATTAAGAGGAATATATGATAATGAGTAAATCATGGGAGGAAAAAAATTCCAAAGAAATGAAATTGTATTGTTTTACTCGATGACACTAAATTTTGTTTTATCAATATACTGATTTTCTGAACAATAATTCAAATGCCCAGTCCAACCCGTGTTCTTTACTTCCATATTCAAAAATGATATAATTCTGACATTCAGTCCGAGGTTTAAAAAGGAAGAAATAATAATGAATTATCAAAAAGAAATCACTATAAAATGGCCAAAATTTGTTGCACAGAGATAATGTTACCTTTTTTTAATCTTTTCAAGAACACTCATTATAGTTCTCTTTAACTTTGTCCTGCAGTTTATTTTTTATTGCAACAGACCATAAAACTTGAAAGGCAATTAAATGTATTATCTTCAGTGAAGTATATATTTATTAATTATATAAAGGAAATTATAAAATATTATCCATACCTTGTACTTTTTCTGCTGCCCAGAACTTCCCTGCAGTCTCCAGAATCCAGGCTTCATGCCTATCAGCTATCAGGAAACTGTTGTGATAGCTGAATTCCATCTTACTATCCTCTGTACAATTTCCACCTTGGCCGTATTTTTCTAATAAATCAACAATGACATTGAGGGCTTTTTCAGCTGTATCAGCTCTTTCAAGGCCAAGTCTAAAATAAAAAAAAATTGAGGTTCTCAGTTAAAATTACTCTCCTTTATTTTTCTTACTGATTTAATGATTATGACACTTCATGTTTATATTCAAAGTAAAAAAATTTTTAAGTTATTGGATAAAATTAAATCTAACTTTAAAATTTTTTTTTCTTAAGTCAGTTTGGTATCACAAAAGGTTTCTGAAATCAAATGTTCAAATTCCATTCCAGTCATTTATTGGAAAGTTTTTTTTTCTTTAAGGATCAGATATCTCATCTATAAAATGAAACTAATACTCAACCATGAAATAAAGTAGATTAGGTACTTCCAGTACATCAGAATTAACTTCCCTCTCCTCCCAATTATATACATTTGTACGGGGATTAGTAGGGGTAGGGTACGCACCTAGAAGTAGATATCGGGTGTCTTCTTCCATCACTCTCCACCTCATTTTTTGAGGCAGAGTCTCTCACTGAAACTGGAGCTCACTGATTTGGCCAGTCAGCGAGTTCTAGGGATTCACCTGTCTCTGCCTCATTGGTGTTAGAATGACAGATGCACACTGCCACACCTGGCTTTTTACATGGGTGCTGGGAAGCAGACACATCTCAGGCTTGTAAAGCAAGCACTTTACTAAGTGAGCCCTCTCTCTAGGCAGATTAATCATAATTAGAAGTCGTAGGCTGACTAGAACTTGACCACATCTATCTAACATAAGCTATAAAATATCAAAAATTCACAAAAAATAGGGAACTAAAATAGTTAAGAATTACATCAGAATTTAAATTTAGACAAGTTCTATAGTGAAAACAACAGAAAAGTCACCTAACAAGGTCCATGCCCAGCAGTGCTTCCTCATTACAAACTTCTTCTCTTCCCCACACAGCTTCATTCCCAATGCAAACTCCATGTTCATTGGCTCCCATTTCTGCTCCCCATAACCAAGCAGGGCGACTAAGGACAACAGCATATGTTTCTGGAACCTGATCAATTTCTATATAAGTACACTGCAGAAGAAAAAGTCATTCAATAGCTACAAAACCAAAAATAAAACATTATCAAAATGTAGAGTTTAAAACATAATTGGCATTTTTAAATAAAGAATTTTTCAAGGTTGTAATATATGGATTAAAAAATAAAAATCCAACATTCAGAAAATATAAACATTATGAAGGAAAATAGATGAAATGTAACTAAATTTTAAATTTCAATAATAAAACCATTACCTTAAAACATTCAGAATAGACTATAAAGTAGTTATTCATTTAAATATTTTCTGAGTACTTTCTACTATAAAGTGATCTGCTATGAAATTATTAGTTATAAACACAAATCAATACAGAGCTTAATTTCAAGAAACAAATTCCACTTTAACTAAGATAAAAGAAAAGCACAGAAGCCAGGAAAAGAAATGAATATGAACTTGAGCTGCTATGGAAGCTCAGGAAAACAATGAATAATAATCTTGAAATTCTTTTTTAGAGGACAATTACAATAAGTTGAAGATTAGGAAGTAGTTTTTTTCCTTATTGATGTTCACAGCTGTGTTTGTATGTGTGTGTTTATATACACATAAACACAATGGGTACATGTACACTATGACATGTGTGGAGCTAAAAGGACAACTTTGAGGAGTCGTTTCTTTCCTTTCACTTTGTTGAGATAAGGTCTCTTGTTGTTTCTGCTACTCCGTGACTTCAGGGAAGCTGGTCTCTGACCCCATCTGCAGTAGCAGTACTGAGATTACGGGTGTGAGTCACCACATCCAGCATTTTGGAGGTTCCACAGATCAAACTCAGGTCATAAAGTTTTCGTGACAAGGGCTAAGCCATCTCGCCAGGTCAGGAAGCAGTTAATCTCAATGTCCAGTATTTCTGGATCAGTGATGTAAGCACTTCAAGGTAACTGCCATAGAAGTATGTGGATGTGGTCTATCTAGTAGTATGTCCACAACAGTGAAAGGAATGAAAACCTTGGGCCAGCAAGACAGTTCACCAGGTAAAGACGCCTGAAAGCAAATCTGGTGCCTGAGTAAAATCCTAGTGCTGGCATGGCGGAAGAAGAGACACAACTCTAAAACGCTGCCCTCTGACACATGTGCCTATGGCACTGAATGTCCTCTCTCTTTCTCTTCTCAAATAAATACACTTAAAAAAGAATGAGAACCAATGCTTTACAAGATCGTCTAGATTTAAATATACAAAGATAAAGGAAAAATGATGTCTGGTTATTTATCTAATCTAATATTATATTCAATGTAATTAGTATTAGAAAAATCAATAAAATAAAAATCAAAAAAGTATATAATCCATTAGTAAACGATAGTATAAAATTTTAAGTTCCATGTACATAGTTTTTAGTATTTATTATTTATTATTAAATAATTACCTGATATTTTATTATATTAATATTTCATGCTTTAATGTTTAGTATTTTATATATTTGAGAAAGAAAGAGAGAAGACACACACATGTACCATGTAGGCCTCTGGCTTGAACTCGGGTTGCCAGTTTTATGAGCAGGCCCCTTACCTACTGAGCAAGCTAACTGACCCTTGAATAAAAATGTAAAGTCTCTTCAATTTCTATGCATACTACAAATGAGAAAAAAGTGCATAAAATGCATGTTGATATGTGGAGAGGGCTAATGAAACATTTTGGATGGGCCACAAAACTTATTACTAGGGCCACAGAGGTGGATCAGTTGTTAAAGGACTTCCTGGCATAAACAAGGATTTGGGTTTCATTTCCAAACCACAAAAGGAGAAGAAAGAGAGAGGAAGGAATGAAGGAGAGAAAGAAAGAAAAAAAGAAAAGAGGGAAAGAAGGGAAGAAAGGAAGGGAGGGAGGGAGGAAGGGAGGAAGGAAGGAAGGAAGGGAGGAAGGGAGGAAGGGAAGAAAGGAGGAAAGAAAAGAAGAGAAACAAACAAAAATGTTATTTTTACAGTCTGGAAAATAATCTTTCTTACTACTATACACCAACCAGAATCTCATTTTAATTTGTCTAACTCCAGGTAAAACCCCAACTCCTAAAGAATCATTCCTTAATTGCTAGTCTGAATTAAATGTTGCCTTTTTGCTGCCACAACATTGTGTTTCTACTTAAATTTTACATTTAAACCATCATATTCTCATACAATAAGTTCCTGTAAGACCCATGTTTTAATAGCTGACTTTCAGCCCCTTATTATATATATACAAAAAGTATTCAAATATTTGATAAAACAATTAACAATTTTGTTATATCAAAATTACTAAATTAAAAATCCAAAAGTCTAATTTTCATTCAAATACTTTTCAAATTTAAATTTTTAAATTTTAGTTTTTGGGTTTTTTTTATTTTATTTTTCCTAATTTTACAAGCATAATGAGTAATTGTCCCTGCCCCGGCTCCTTCCCCATTCCCTTCCTTCATCAATCCATTCCACCCTCTTGTCAGTCTGCTCCTGTCTGTCTGTGGGCCCCAGGGTTCCTTTTGGATTGTCTGTTCTAGTCTGCTCAGATCTGTCTAGCCCTATCCCCTAAAGTTCCCACAGCATGTAATTATTTCTCCTGAGATCTCGCTAGTCTCTGGAGAAATGTCCACAAATGCAAAGAAACAAAAGCAAGGAGGGGAGGTGTATGCAAGAAGATCCCAAAAGAGCAGAAACAAAAGAACATGCATAAACAATTAAAAAGGCTTTTATATAAGAAAAATCTTAAAGGAGAGGGAAGAACAGTAACAGGACATAGTACAGAGTGGGGTTGGCCTCCAGGGACCATCCACCCCTAATCTACCTCCCCCTCCACACAACAGGGAATAATACACTGTAAATCAGTCTAAACAATAGTGGATGGGGAGAAAACTGACAGCAGATGCAATCGGATGCCTCAATACTAACCACAAACACCTGATAATAAACCTCCATCTAAATATCTCTCGTTTTATCTTTAGGTAAGAAAAGAACTCAACACCCAAACAAAACTCAGCCTAATGCAATGGAACAGCAGTGAAATAGACAACAACCAACCAGGAAGGAGAAACCAGTGACCCTGAAATATCAGCTGGAATCAGGCCAGCCAAATCTCTTCCCATCCTAAGGCTTAGGGAACCTTGCAGAAAAGGGAACAGTAAGATTGTAGGAGCCTAAAGATGGGGAGGTCCACCACTGGCCAAGACATTCCACTCAAGGCTGGGCTATTGCATCCAAGAACTCACTGCAATGAGACATATCCTTACCAGACCTGCACAATCAAACTTACATTTTTTAATTTTAGCTTCAACAGTCTTCTGAAAATTAGTAGTTGATGATTTATGATGTTTTTGAAAAAGCACTACTAACAAAAATATTTATTTTACTTACCTTAAGATGTTCTCTCAAAGGATCATGAACTGCGGCTGGAAAGTAAACTACCTCTTGAATTTCATCGAAGAGTCTATCTGAATTTTTTCCAAAAATAATCCTACCATCAAGTGTTGCTGGAGGTAACGCCACGAAAGTATCACAGGAATAGGGCTCCATTCTTTAAAAACTAAAAATCATATCGAAGATTTGAAATTTTAAAAAAGATATATTTGAGTACACACAGAGTTTTTTCTCTATGAGCAAGAAATATCTAATATAGGGTGTGTAAATTTTAAATAATATGAAAATAATATGATTTAGCAATCAGTCATGACTCAATAAGACTCACAAGACTCAATAAGAAAATGACAATGACAATTACCCTTCTCTAGTTTACAAGTCAGATTCTTTCTATAAAGCTTTTAAATCTTCTCTGAATTTACTTTCACTATTCTTATATTTGGGAATTCTGATACCTAGCATACCATTGTAAATACTATCTTCCATGACATTTGTATATATGTGTAAGTGCCCTTCCTAGACAGATTCTTGAGAAGTAGCACTATTCTTTAATAATCTCTGTATCATCATTGGAATTTAAGGGGGAAAATCTGTTTCTAAGATTTCCTCAAATGAAGTTTTTTTTTTTTTTTTTTTTACTTCAGGAAACAAAGAGATTATAATAATATTGAATGACAGAAATTTTGAAGCAAACTCATCACCTTGGACAAATACAAAAAGGTGTCAATAGGTTGGAGAGATTGTTCAGGGGTTAAGACTCTGCCTTGCTAGCCGAAGGTCCTGAGTTCAGATCCCAGGTCCCACATAAAAACACCAGGCAAAAAGTAACCAAACCAAAAAAGTGGTGGCCTGCACCTCCAGCTCTGGAGAACAGAGCCTGGGAAATCCCAAAGCCAAGCAAGAAGGAGGTAGAAGCAGTCTAGGATGATGCCGAAAGTCACCCTTGATCCTCCACAGGACATACAGTGAGTGCTCTCTCTCTCTCTCCTTTCTTTTTCTCTCTCTTACACACACAGAGTAAGTAAATAAATATTTTTTAAAAATGTGTCAATAAAATTCTAATCGTTAATATTTCCAGGGGTAAGATCATATACATAACTTGAAAATCCTGGCTGTAGAACTGTTATCTTCATTTGTAATTTGGAAAATCTTAAGTGCTCAGTTTTAACAATACACTTAAGTGTCCTATATTTTTTACTTTGCTTTCAGAATAGATATAATTTCAGATTCCTTCTTTCATTTTATAATGCCCAAACCTTAGGATTTTTTTATACAGGAAGACACTAGCCATTTAAAAAACAATCAAAACCTCATAAATGTTTCATTGGAAAGAAAACGAAGCAGAAGCTAGTGCGGCGGCCAGTAGGTGAGGCGGCCAGTAGGTGAGGCGCCTAAATTAATCTGGTAACCTGAATGAAATCCCTAGAGGACTTCCTCAAAGAAGGAGAGAACTGACTTCTGAAAATAGTCCTCTGGCTTCTACTTGTGTGTCATGGCATGCATGTACTTGCTCTCTCTCGCTCTCATAAATAATAAAGTATCTTTAAATAAAAAAGGGGGGTATGGTGATACACATCTGTAATCTTAGCATAAGAAAGGCTGGGGCAGGTGAATTTAGTGTTCGAGGCCAGCTTGGGCTACATAATGAACACGGTGAGATCCTTACTTCAAACAAATGACTCCAGAAACAACTTCAGCCTGAAATTCTACACGGTTTTTCTGTTCTTAAAGATGGGAAGAAGTAACCATTTTTTTTTTCTTTTATTTCACCCTTAATTTTGGATCTCCTAGTTTGTGTGTTCCAAAGTTAGTTACACTAACACAAAACTTTGGCAGGCTTCTTCTCTATGTGTTGTTCCAGGTGCATCAGTGAAATAAAAGACGCTGTCTAACGGGGCTGTCGTGAGAACTGCATTAGACAGGTCAAGGGAAGGCCTGGCCTGGTGGTACTTTTGTGCCTTGTAATCTTGGCATCTGGAAGGCCCGAGGCAAGAGGATCAGGCATTTGGTGCCAGTTTGGGCTATATAACGAGACCCTGTCTGAAACGAAACAAAACATGGGGTCAAGTGTCTGGCATGGATATAGAAGACCCCACAGACACCAAAGAAAAGTGTCGTTCGATGTTAATTCTGCAGGGAGTAAATTCTTCACCAAAGGCTTATTGCACCATCGTTGTTAGAGGAGGATAGCACTCTAGTAGTAACAGGGACGACCGCACAACACCCAGGCGTCCCAGGAGCCATCAGCCTGAAGTCATGGCAGCAAAGGAACCCTGTCGTAGCGCACCCCCGCCCTAAGGCGCCCAGCGGTTACTGAACAGCTTTCCCGCGCTGGGCTGCAATAGCTGGGAAGCAAGTGCAAAGCCCCCGGAGAGACGCGCTGGCATTGCATCCCACGGCGCACAGTTTGATACGAACTGCAGCCCCGTTAAAGGCGAGAAGTACTGACTCCATAAACTAGATGGGGTCAGCAGTGCAAACAACACGTTTTCATAACTGGCGTTGCAGCCGGAAAGCGCCCGCCGGGGACTTGGCAAGCGCCGCCGCGCAGCCAGAGCCCGCGCCCGCGACTCCGCGTCCTACCTCGCCTGCAAGGCCCGCCCTCGCGCGAGACTGCGGGAGGGCGCGCGAAGGGGGCGGGCCGACGCGCGCGCCGGAAGCTTCGCCTTTGACCGCGGAAGTTCTCACCGACGCGAGCGTCCCAGTTCCGGCGAGGCACCCGAGTTTATTTACGTCCCCCCGTCCCGCCTACCACCGACCCAGCGTTTGATTTCCCCAGCTCCGACTCCAAGATGGGGAAGTCCTTCGCCAATTTCATGTGCAAGAAGGATTTTCATCCTGCCTCCAAGTCCAACATCAAAAAGGTGAGTAAAGGGATCCGCAGAGGGCGGTGAGGTGCCCTGGGACTGCCGAGTTCTAGGTTCTGGCTGCACCGTCTTCTCTAGCCCCAGGCCCTGCGCCCCGGGGCCCGCGTCGGGTCCCTGCTGAGCGACTCGCCCACCAAGCGGGTCCTCACTGTTTCTTCTGCGGCCGCATGGAGACCGAGACCCTCGTTGGCTTTGTTGTTCCTGCCAGCTAGAGGATCTCGGCTTCTGAATGATGCTCTCCAGTGCCAAGAAAACGCCCTGCTTCAGAGCGATCTTACAAGAAGGCATTCACCCCTGCCTTCCCTCTGCATCACCCTTGATAGTATAGTGTCCGATGACCTTGTTGAAATCAGTGTCGTGAATAATTACAGATAGGCGAATGGAAGTACACAGAAAGTCCTTGGTGAAAATTACAGTGGTAATGAAGCAGAATGACGGCGCAGAGTTTCCCAACCTTTGGGGTCAGATCTGGATTATTTTAGCTCTGAGACTACACAAATGTTTCATATGACTGATCCTCAGCTCCCTACTAGATAAGGTAAAAATGATCCGTGCCTCTGCTTTAACTTGCAAAGTTGTGAAAAATCAAATGAAGTGTTATGGAAAAAGAAAAGAAGCATAAGATGAAGACTTGGGCCTTGCATAAAAAAAAAAGTACTCCAACCTTGGTTAATTGCTGGTACACACAAACTTGTAAGAATAAGCTCCTAGCTATTTTAGTTATAGTGTGTTATGTATGTTGGATATGTGTATATAATCCTTTTAAAAGTGGTGAAAAATTGGACTAGAGAGATGGCTCAGAGGTTAAGCCTCAGCCTTACAAGTAGAAGGACCTGAGTTCAGATCCCTTATCCCACATAAAAACAATGGGCAGAAATGACTGTGGCCAGCGCTTTCTGCCCTGGAAGGTGGAGCCTGGGAAACTCTAGAGCAAAAGCCAAAAGGAGATAGAGCAATCCGGGATGATTCCAGAAGTTGCTCTTGGGTCTCCACAAGCACACATAGACATGCACTCAAAAAAAGTGAAAGTTGTGCTAGAATATGTATTCTTTTTATGTATGTGATTAGAACATTTGTGTAAGGCTGTACAAGAAATGATAACAGTATTTACCTATGAATACAATTGCTTAATTTCTACAAATAATTTTTAAAAATAAAAACTTGGTATGAAACAGTCTATATCAGCCTTACCCTCCGACACCAGTCCCATTCTATTTTGTACATATTTCTTTTGTCCAGATATCAGACTTTTATTTTGTACAAACTCACATTCTCTCCCCTTTTTTCAGTTTTTTCTATTTTCATGTGTTTGTGTGTGTATGTGTTAACCTAAGGTTGATACCAGGACTCTTCCTCAGTACTCTTTCACCTTACCTTTCTGAGGGTTTCTAGTCAAATCCAAGCTCATTGATGGGATTGGTCTAGCTAGCGAGGTTGCTTGCTTTGGGGATTCTTCATGGTCTCCAACTTCCAAGGCTGGAATTATAGGCAATTCACCACACCCCAGCATTTTTTGTGTTGTCCGAGAATCTGAGCTCCACTCCCTTTGCTTACAAGCACTTTAGCCATTGACCCATCACCCCAGCACATCCTCCACTACTTTTTAAGACAGGGTCTCACATACACCAGCCTGATCTTGATTTCAATGTCCAGCTGAGGATGACCCTGAATGTCTTTTCCACCTTCCTGTACCTCCCTTACAGTAGTGAGCAGCTGCATCTGACTTTCATTTTCCTTTTTAAATCATGAAATAATTTTAATATATAGCAAAATCATTATGAGTACTTTGACTGTAGAACTGTGATTTGTTCAGCTCATGGAATATGAACTTTTTTTTTATTCAATTGTGTGTGCAGGCACGCGTGTGTGTGTGTGTGTGTGTGTGTGTGTGTGTGTGTGTGTGTGTAGAACTAGGAACCACCATGGACGCCTCCACCTCCTCCTTGTTTACTCTGCCCTGGGATTCACAGGCTCCTCCCTACCAGGACCAGAAACACAGGCCACCTCCGCTTCTGCCGGGTGTCTATACGTGGGGTCTAGGATCCGAACTCAGGACCTTCTGCCTGCAAGGCAGAGGCTTAACCCCTGAGCCACCTCTCCAGCCCTGGAATATAACTCTTAAACAATTGAACTACTGAAATAACTTTGCAGATTTAAAGCTGGAGATAAATGATACTTTTTCTTTTGCAAGTCTTATAATTTAAATAGGCAGTAAGCCTTGAAATCCATGGTTGTGTGATTTGCGTGTCGATCTATGAAAATTCTAAACATGTACCTTTTTACTATCCCAAGAGTAGGTACAAAGGAATTCACCCCCTATTCAACTATAATAACATCACAGAGGAAGAAACTTACTCCAAGAGGAATTTCTATATATTCTATTCCCAGTCAGTCATTTCTTCCTCTTCCACATTTCAAACTGTGTCCTGTCCCCATTTGAAGCTGTTTATATTATTGCTATTAAAATGTTAATAACTACCCACCTTTTCATCCTAAACTTAGATAATAGATTTATCCTTCCCATACTTATCTCATAGTTAGTATAATTACTTTAATGTGTTTGTCTTTAAGGTTATATTCTGAAAATTTAAAGACAAAGATTGACTTGCTGTTTATGTTGAATAGGTGTCAAACACTATCTTTTATTTCTAAAAGTGTAGATAGGTATTGAGACCTTTTAAACCTGGAAGTAATATGATTAAATATCCTTGCATAAGTTATGTGGACTGTTTGCTTTTCACCACTTTTATGATTTTGATAACTTTCACAGAGACTTCTTTAGTCTTGAGATATCCATGTCCCCAGGCAATATATTGTATTACTTTGTTTCTTCTGTTGTCTCTTCTGCTTTTATTCCTATTTTTCTTTTGTTTTCTTGGGACAGGGTTTCATGTACCCCAGGCTGACCTCAAACCAGTGTATAGCCAAAGATGACCTTTAACTCATGGTCCTCCTGCCTTGGCCTCTCAAGTACTAGGATTATAGTATATAGGATTGTGTGTGTGTGTGTGTGTGTGTGTGTGTGTGTGTGTATTATAATCCTATATAGAGTATATAGTATTATAGCTTCTTCCATGTTTTTCTACAACTGCTTTTCATTTCCTTTCCCTTATTTTTCTTCCTACTCCTCCAGTTCTCTTAGGTTATTAATGACACCAAACAGTGTTTAGGCTGTGTTTAACCCCACTAATTGTGCCCTGTACTCAGCAGTTTTGTAGTTTATAATATTCCATATGAAGAAATGGTTGCTCTATTCTCTGAAATAACATAGATATTGAGTACAAGAAGCTGCTTTATGTTTGGCACTTTTGGCTACAAAGTTTAGCCATTTTGAATAGTTGAATTTCTTTCATCAAAATACAAATCCCAGTTTTTAAATGTTAATGAAATGACCAAATCACTGTTATCAATAATAAACGGTAAGATTTTTTCTTCTTCTTCCTTTTTCTTTTTTTCTTCTTTTTTGGTTTTGTTTTAACAGAATCTCACACTATCACAGGTTGGCGTGAAACTCATTATGTAGCTCTGACTAGCCAGACCATGGAGTCCCTCTGCGTCATCCTCCTGATGACTGGGATCCTTTGTATGAATCATCAACAGTTGGCTGAACAGTGACTTCTTTTATCCTATTATAAAAGAAAAGCAGATATCCTATTTAATTTGTACTTTACTAATATAGGTATGGATGGCAGAACAGAAAATATCGTATGATAAAAAGAAACAAGAAGAATTAATGCAACAGTACCTTAAAGAGCAAGAATCCTATGATAACAGGTAAGAAATGCTACCATGCAAGTATTTTCAAAATAAGCAATTGCATGAGAATAATCACTTACTGAATCATTCTTTGTACTCATATGTATCAATGGCAGTTTTTTCCGCCTTTATCCATTATTCACATAAAATATAGCTCATCTAGTATATCAACAAGTCCCACATGAGGCATAGCATTCAGAAGCAATAAGCTTTCCATTTTAACTACATAGACATCCTAAAAAGGTTTCCTTATGACATACTAAAATGAAAGGTCAGAGACCTGTAAAGATAAAAGAGAAGTATTTTTTTGAATTGTACTATATGGCTTGTATTCATTGATTTCTTCCAACATGATATCTTCCCTTTAAGTACTTACGCATAAACAAGGAAGAAGTATATGATAACGGGTAAGAAATGCCACCATGCAAGTATTTTCAGAATGATAATAAATACTTATACTATGTATACACTATGTATACTTAGAAGCAGAGTTGATGGATCATAAGGTAATTCCATGTTTAGTACTTTTCCATAGTGACTGGCCTATTTTACATTTCCTACTAGTTTTACAGGTGGTTTTACTTTTTCTACATAATATTTGTAACTTTGCCTTTTTCTTTTTTTACTTTATTTATTTGGAGACAGGGTCTCACATAGCCAGGACAGCCTCAAAAATCATTGTATACCTAAAGATGATATAGAACTTCTGATTCTTCTACCTCCCAAGTGCTTAGATAACAGTCATGCTCCTCCACACCCAGTTTATATGGTACTGGGGACCAAACACAGGACTTAATGCATGCTAGGCAAGCACTGTATTAACTGAGCTGCATCCCCAACCCTTTTCTTTCTTTCTTTTTTTTTTTTTTTTTGTAATTGGTAGCCCACCATTTATAACCTACATGCTTGTAGGTATAAAATAGTATCTCATTATGGTTGTGATTTTTATTTCTCTGTCTAGAGATGTTAAACTTTTCATATACTTGATGTTAAATTTTTAAGTTATTTTAAAATAAATCTATAGAAGTGTTTAAAGTATACTTTGATTTCTAAGTATATTTAATATATAAAAGCCATCATAATCTAATTCAAAACATTCTCATGGCCTAAGAAGTCATTCTTCATTCCTCAGTTTGTTTCTTGTCTGCTTCTCAGCACTAAGTACTCACCATTTTACATTAGGATATCTATGAATTTTATTGTAGATGCATAAGTTAGATCATTAAGTGAACTTTTGTGACTAGTTTCTTTGACTTAGCATGTTTTTGAAGACCATCCATGGTCTGAAGGCCATTCATGGTACAACATTAACAAGTACTCCTTTTAATTTCTAGATAATGCTCCCACATATAGGTGCATATCCACCCTGTGTCCTTTTACTTTTTTAAAAATAAAATACAGTGGATAAATGAAGAAAGGAATTACATACAATAATATAGTATGTCATTTTATAGTTGCCTTTTCCAGATGTGAAGAAATTCTAATTAGACTGTAGATTTTTTTTTATCATTAGTACTTTATTTGGATTTTTAAAATTAACTTTAATTTGGGGCTGGAGAGGTGGCTTAGGGGTTAAGCCTCTGCCTTGCAGGCAGAAGGTCCTGAGTTCGGATCCTAGACCCCACGTATAAACGCCAGGTAGAAGCGGGACGGCCTGCGCTCCTGGTCCTGGTAGGGCAGAGCCTGTGAATCCCGGGGCAGAATAAACAAGGAGGAGGTGGAGGCGTCCATGGTGGTTCCCGAATTCGCCCGTGGTTCTACACACACACGCACGCACGCACGCACGCACATACACACACACAATTGAATAGATAATAAAATTTAAAAAATTAACTTTATTTTGAGTAAAATTTGTTATTGACCTTTTTTCCTAAAAAAGCCTAACATAGCATTTTGTATATTGAATTTAAACAGGGAACTTTGAATGCTACTACTGTATAGAAACTAAGATTTTTGAGGTACTGTAAAGTAAAATGGCAATCAGGGATGATTCCTTACAGACTTACATACACACATACATACACACAAACACATGAAAATATAAAAAAAAACAACCCTCAGCATCATGTTGTACATTTTGATCTCTGTACATGTAATGCAGCATGTGGGAGATATGGAGGACAGGAGGATCCTTGACTGGCTAGGCTGCTAGCCTAGTATATCAGTAAACTCCAGGTTTAGTAAGAGACTATCAGAAAAAATGGTGAAAAGTGATTAAGGAAGATACCCAATGTGTATATCTGACCTTCACACACATGAACACATAGAAAAAGAATTTGATTCTCATCGATTCTAACTCATGATCATTAATCGGATTTGACTTTCTAAAGAAATCTAATACTTATTTTTGAAACTGATCCTTCACAATTGAAAAAAGTTTTTGCAACATGTACCATCCAAAAAGATGGGATTTCAAAATTGAGCATTGGATTGGGGAATGATTTAGGGGTTAAGTATTGTCTCCCAAAGAAAGAACCTAAATTTGGATCTCCAGAGCCATTCAAAAGTGCCAGGCAAATATGGCTGCAGCCTGTAATTATGGCCCTGGAAGATGGAATCTGGGAAATCCTGAGCAAAGCAGTAAGGAAGTAGAACAATCCAGGAGGGTTCCCTATCTTACCCTTGTACCTTCATAAGACACCCATACTCAAGTGCCCTCTTCTTGATATATACAGATACAAACAAAAACTGAGCATTTCACAGTTTCAGAAAGTCCCAAAAAGGCAAACATGTCATCGTCCCCTTTTTATTGTGAGGAAAAGTGTTTCTCAGTAAGATGAAAATCTCAGAATTACATCTAGTTATTAAGAGGCACACTTTAGAACTTTACCGAAAATGTTTGTTTTATTTTAATTCCTGTAGGATTATTTTTTGAGAAGGGGGTTTTCTATCATTTTTCTCATTTTCCTCCTGCCTAAAATTGTTCCCTTTATTTCATCTAGATTGCTTATGGGAGATGAACGTGTAAAGAATGGCCTTAACTTCATGTATGAAGCCCCACCAGGAGTTAAAAAAGGTACCTCATTGCCTCTAGGTCCATGATGTGTTTACAGCTAAAGACTGAGTTGATACCTGCTAATAGATATTTTTTAGAAGCTGTTCTTTATCTTTACAGTTACTCATATTCTGTGACATAATAAAACAAATCCTTCAATCAGTGAGGTAGAATAAATACAAAATATTTTTGTATCTAGTAAGTCATGTCCTCTGGGTAGAAAAGAAATATTTATTCTTTGGTGTTATGTACCTATTTCTTTAATATTTCTTACTATATATATTTGGTAATAGAAAAATAATATTCATGAAAGTTTAAAAATTTAGAATTAATATATTTATTAAGGACTTTTTACTCAATATTATAATTTATCTTTCAGTAATCTGGATTTTTTATCTTGTTAAAGAAGGAAAACCAGTAAATTCTTACAAGTTATAATATACATGGTAAACTTACTTATTGAAGTTTTTAACTTGTCCTATTTTCTTCCTTATATTTTTGATGCACAATCAAGAAAACAAAGAGGTAAGTCTTGATTTTCTGTTTGAATTTGCTTATAATTGATTATGATCTCATGGAAAAATTGAAAGAATTTTTAATGAATGTTTTAGAAAGAAGAAACAGAAGGTGAAACAGAATATAAATTTGAATGGCAGAAAGGAGCACCACGAGAAAAGTAAGTATTGATCTGTTTCTAAGATAAAATATTATGTATTTACTCACTTTTTAAAATCCAAATTATCCATTTCCAACCTTTAATAATTGGATTTTATTTAGACATTCTATAGTAATAATATACATTTTCAGAACTATAAACTTTTACAGCCATTAAATTTGTTAAACTATTCTTTTTTTATATAATTTTTAAATTTTATTTATTTATTTATTCATTCAATTGTGCATGTGTGCGCGTATGTGTATGTATATGTGTGTATGTATGTATGTGTGTGTAGAACCATGGACAAATTCAGGAACCACCATTGTCGCCTCCACCTCCTCCTTGTTTACTCTGTCCTGGGATTCACAGGCTCCGCCCTACCAGAGCTAGAAACGCAGGCTGTCCCCGCTTCTGTCCGGCGTCTATACGTGGAGTCTAGAATCTAAACTCAGGACCTTCCGCCTGCAAGGCAGAGGCTTAACCTCTGAGCCATCTCTCCAGCCCCTAAATTTGTTAAACTATTCTTAATACTACTATATTTATATATTTTCCTTAACAGATATGCTAAAGATGACATGAACATCAGAGATCAGCCCTTTGGTATTCAGGCAAGTAATACATATTTTGCTCTTTAAGAATAATTTTTATTTAGTAAGTGTATCTTTATATTTTCTTCCAAAAGGCATTCAAGTTGAAAAAGCACTGTGGTTTATATTTGTATCAAGTAATAGGAAAGAGCACATGGTGGCTAATACTCTTGCCACAGGAGCAAAAGGATCAAGTCCCCAGATCCTACATAAAATGCCAGATGGCTATGGCACTACTTCTGTAATCTCATCACCAGAAGACAGAGCCTGGGATATTTAGAACAAGCTGGCTAGCCAGACTAGCCCTACAGAAGGGCACTCGGCTTAGAGACCCAGTCTCAGAACAGGAAAGTGGAGAAAGTGATTGAGTATGATTTTTATATCACTGTCACACTTAACACATACACACACACCCCACATACACATTCACATGAAAAGAGAAAAAAAGGAATGAAGAAAAACACAAAGTGGTATGATAGTGAACATGAGAATCAAATTTTTCTACTGAGGGATGTAATATTTGTACCAGTTACTCTTTTCTGTTGCTGTGAGACACTAAAAGTCAAGCAACTTAATGGAAGAAAAGGGAGATTTATTCAGCTTGGGTTCCAGAAGAGAGATACAATCCTTTATGAGGAAAAAGGCATGGCTCTGGTAACAGAAGCTGGAGAAGGCTTCAGTCACTAGACATCATGGAAGCCGAGAGCTGCTGCTGCAAGCTCAAGAGCAGACTTACTCTATCAGGGCAGGGCTAACCAACCTCAAGGCTCACTCCCTGACTGCCTTCTTCAGCAAGACTCTGCCTCCTAAAGGTGCCATGACTTTCCCAACTACTGGCAACAGCTAAGGATTCAAACACATGAACCTATGGAGGATCAACTCACATTTCAAATCATGACATCACTGGTCTCTCATTATTGTGTGAAGACTTACTGGGAAGACGCCACACATATAGCCATCTTCCCATCCCAAAGAGGAGTTCCACTGCAGACCAAAGAAGTGACTATGCCAAGCTCCAACATACAGGAGTAGGGGTTACCATTTCCGAGTGGAGCAGGGACGGTTTTAAAGGCAGCTCACCAACCCAAGGCTGACAGCTTCCTCCTGGCTGCCTAGAGGGAACTCCCTTCACTAGTCTTCCTTGGCTTATATGCTCTAGGGCCTATCCCATCCTCACGTGTGAGGGTTCATGGGTGGCACATGTATGGACATCAACAGGTATGAGCTTGATAATCTTGGGCAAAATGGCAGTCATTTGTTTGGAGGAATGTGCCACATTAATACTCGAGTTTTCAAAATAATTTAGAAAACTAACTCAGCGTCACAGACAGACTGTCACTATAGGGCTACTCCTTGTAAGGAAAGTGTTCTGAGCATTGCCTTGCTTGCTCATTTATGTATTTATTGTCTGTGGCCACTTTACTCTCTCAGCAAGAATAGACAGTGTGTGGTCTGAAAAGCCTAAAATACTGTTATTTATACCATTTCAGAATATGCCAGCTCCTGGTTTAGAAATGTGAAACTTTGAGGCTAGGGATATAACTCATTGAAAGAGTACTTGACATTAATTCTTTTCGTATTTACAATATTCTTGGATGGCATTGTTATAATAGAAGACAGAGATAAGATTCAGATTATTTTTTAAGCAAAGATAGGATTCTGATTATTTTTAAGCAAGATTTACAGTAAAAGATTTTTGTATTTGTATTACTTTACTTAACACAGTTATAGAATTTTTCCATGAAGAATTTTTTAAAGTGAGTAAGGGACTAGGGAGATGGCTGAGCAGGTAAAAGCACTTGCTGAGGAAGCCTAACAACTTGAGTTCAGATCCCAGAACTCACATAAAAGGCAGATGCAGTAGCACAAGTGTTTGTAATCCCCTTGTTGACTCCTGGAAATGGGAGGTGAAACAGGAGAATCCAGAAGCAGGCCTTGCTTATGTCGTGGCAAAGAGACTGTCTCGATTCAGGTGATAAAGCAGGACTGACACCGAGGTTGTCCTCTGTGTCTTCACATACATGCACATCTGCATTCATGAGGACCAGCACACATAAAATTAAAAAATAAGTAAATATAATTTAAATTGTATATAATGTGGTGAGTTGAATTTTAGGCTCTTAATATTTTAGTGTCAAATAATGTTTATTGCTTCTCAGGTTCGAAATGTGAGGTGCATTAAGTGTCACAAGTGGGGCCATGTCAACACAGATAGAGAATGTCCCTTGTTTGGCCTTTCTGGAATCAATGCAAGTTCAGTTCCCACTGATGGCTCAGGTAGGCACTAAACCTTGTTTGTTTGTTTGTTCGTTTGTTCATTTTAAAATTTTGAGGAACATAAAAAGGTAACGTCACATTTTTTTTTTTTAACTGAACTCTTTTGTTTTACTTGAGTAGACTAAGTTACATTCCCAAAATGTAATGGTCAGAGTTGGTGATATAACTCAGTGGTAAATGATCATTGAGAAGCCGTAATCATATATGCTTAATTTGAAATGGTTTTTAATAGGGTTAATTTAATTTTTCCAGCTTTTTTGTTGTTGTTGTTGTTGTTAATTAGTTATTTAGAGACAGGGTCTCCTAAGGCCAGGCTGACCTCAAACTCACTATGTAGCCAAGTCTGGATTTGCCTTTATTTCTTTTTTTTTTCTTTTTTATTATTTATTATTTATTAAATTGTGCGTGTATGCATGTGTGTGCGTGTGTGAGCATGTGTTTATGTGTGTGTGTATGTATGTATGTGTGTGTGTGTAGAACCACGGACAAATTAAGGAACCACCATGGACGCCTCCACCTCCTCCTTGTTTACTCTGCCCTGGGATTCACAGGCTCCGCCCTACCAGGACCAGAAACGCAGGCCGCCCCCGCTTCCGCCTGGCGTCTGTACGTGGGGTCTAGGATCTGAACTCAGGACCTTCCACCTGCAAGGCAGAGGCTTAACCCCTCAGCCACCTCTCCAGCCCCTTGCCTTTATTTCTTGAGTCTTGGAATTATAGGCATGCACTACCATGCCAAACTAATTAGACTTAAAGTAAGGTATATTAAACATTTTTTATCAGATTAAGTTGACTAAAATTAAAAAAGAAGAAACAGAAGCTGGCAAGATGGCTCGGGTTAAACCTTTTGCCTCGAAAAAAAAAAGTATCTGAGTCCAGATCCCAGCTCCCAGGTAAAATAGCTGGATGGAAATGGTGGTGACCTGCAATTCTGGTTCTGGAACACCAAGTCTGGGAAGCCCCAGAACAAAGCAGTAAGGAAGTAGAACAATGCAGAATGATTCTCAATATCACCCTTGGTCATTCCCAGGTACATACACTCAGTTGTCCTCTTTTTACACACACACGCACACGCACACGCACATGCACAAACCAAAAATAAAAAAAGGCGAAAAAATTCTTTTCTGTAATTGTGAAAATGGGCTGACTGAGGATGTTAAGTATGTTAAAGTTGGTGTTCACTTAGAAGTTATCTACCTGCCTGCATGTTACTCTTTACTTAAGGAAAAAAATGATCCAGTTTGGATTATATCACTTTGGTTCTCTTTATAAAAAGGTTAAAACTGAGAAGTTTTAACTGAAATTCTCAGCGCTTTGTTGGTATTTCATTCAGTCTGAACACTACTCCAACCCCAATTACTAATAGATCATGATAAAAATAACCTACTTAATTCTATAACCTTAAGTCATTTCACATTTAGTATGACTCAGATTTCCATCATTATTTTAAACTCCTATAGAACTTCTCTTCTTCCTCTTCTCTTCTTTTTTTTTATTTTATTATACAGTATTGAAGCAAATATAGCAACTTTTTTCTCTATTGATAATTGGAGCGACCCTTTTTAGAGGGCTGGTTGAAGATATATATCAAAAGCCTCAAAATGTTCAAATGCCATCCAGTAATTTATAAGAAGAAAGTGTAAATCAAGTGCTAAAGAGTTATAGTAGTGAAAGAGTGCAACTCAAATGTCATCGGTAAAGGGTTGATTAGATAAGCTTATTCATTCAACATGGAAGGCTGGAAATGTAGTTCACTGGTAGAATGCTTACCCAGCATGTTTGAGGTCCTGGGTTCGGCATTCATCACCCTCTATTGAGCCCTATTTGGAAAATCAATTATTAGTATTGAGACAGGGCTTTGACATGTAGATGTAGCCCAAGCTGGTCTTGAACTTCAAGACTGCCTACCCCAGGATTGCAGATATGAGCCATCATGCCTGGCTTTGAAAACTCTTTTAGTTTGACATTCCGCATATAGGCCAGTAAACTTTGATTTTTGATATTTATATTCTGAGATCATCAGACTCTACCCCTAATTTAAAAGAAATTAGCATGCCACATAAGTTTTTTTATTTACATTTCACGTTGTTACAACACAATACCTGAGTCAAGCACTTAGGAGAAGTTTATTTCAGTTTAGAACTCAGATTACAGTCCATCTTGGCATGAGCCAAGAAAACTTGTCATATCATATCCACAGTTAAGAGGACAAAAATCAATTACATTCATGCTTACTAGCTAGTCGGAGTGTTGTGCGCTGTTCCTCTCTCCCTCTTCTCCCCCTCCCTCTTTCTCTTCCCCTTTGTCTCTCCCTCCTTTCTTACTCTTCCTCTTTCTCCCTTCTCTTTGTATGGTCCCAGATCACTTTCCTGAGGTATGATCTGAACACTATTACAGTGGGTCTTCCTACTTCTGTTAACCCAACAGGAAATCTCTTTCAGGTGTGTCCAGAGGACTGCCTCCTAGGTGTCAGAATACTAATGGTCACAGAAGCAGACAGTAGTAGCTTCCAAGTTTATAATCTAGTTAGCAAACTACATATGAATCTACTTAACTGCTTTTAAATTAAAGGGATCTTTAAATTAATCTAAATAACTGCTTTTAAATTAAAGGGATCTTTAAAGAATTAAAATACAGACAGATGGGGGAGCCTTTAAAAAAAGACCAGAAAAATAATATGTAAGTATGAAAATATAACCTGGATGTAACTTTAAATTATTAGAATCAGATGTAAAGGATTCTCAAAAGGGGTTTGGCTATTCATATCTCCTAAGTTTATGTAATCTAAGGGATCACTTAAGTATTTGATTGAAATACTGAGTCCCAAGCCCCTATCATAGAGAGTTATTAATTAAAGTCCAGAAGGAGATTATTTGAATATCTGCCCCAGTGATGCTCATTATCTGGAAATTTAGTGAAGCTGTTAGAAACAAAATTGATGTCAAGAAATAGTGTGCATTAGTTAGAGGGAAACAAAAAGAAATACAGTAATGCATTGAAATGTCTTTAAAAAAACAAGAGAAGTTATTTTTTGACATTTTTCATTTTTTGCCAGCAACCTAATGTATTTAGGGGGGTGTACAAGATAAACTGTTGGTATGTTAAGTGAACAAAAATGCACCAATTGAATCTTCACTTCAACCGATTCTATTTAACACTACATGCATATAACTTCAGACTGAAAGGACACAAGGAAAAATGAAAATAGTTATATTAGCTTAGTTAATTACACAGAATTTTATTTTATATTAAATGTGTAATTACTTAAAATAGGGAAAGATGCTTAAACCAAGCTTCTCGAACAGTGACTAACATGGTAGTCCTCAGAGTGCTGTTTTCCTCTATATTCTCATAAACTTACTTCCAGAATAATTGTAATAAGTAAAGTCAGCACAACATATGTTGTAATGGCTGTGTTCATGATGAGAAAAAGCTACTGGACTGAATTAGTTCTTTGTGTTTTTTATAGAAATAAAATGTTGGGGAAATAGACTAGTACATTTCTCCATCTATGAACCATTACATAAGATAATGACAGTTCTTTATCTCATCAGACATAATGGTACTTGCCTGTAGTCCCCAGTCCTAAGGAAAGAGGACTGAGAGTTCAAGTCAACCTGAAAATAGACTGTTTAAAAAAAGAAAAAGAAGAAAATTCCTGGTCTATTTCTGCTATAGTATTAAGGTTGAGAATAATCAAGTTAAGCTATATGTAAGAACAGTTTAATATTTGGTGGTATGCTGCTTTTTGTGTGTGCTTAAATTGTGGAACTTATAAAAGCACATACTCATTACTGTTCATTATTTTTATCCTAAAGAAACAAACATGGATATGTCCTAAGAATTTAGTCATTGAGGACTGTATACAATTATAAATAATATTTAAATATCTAATAAAATATCAGGTGAATAAGTATAAATATTGTTTTAATGTACAACTGTATTTTATAGCTAGCTATTAAAGTGATATGAGGATTTCTTAATGGTGTGGATATTGTTTATAACATTTGGTCAAATAAAAGCAAGTTTAGGGGCTGGTGAGGTGGCTCAGGGGTTAAGCCTCTGCTTTGCAGGCGGAAGGTCCTGAGTTCAGATCCTAGACCCCGAAGTTGGGGCGGCCTGTGCTTCTGGTCCTGGTAGGGCAGAGCCTGTGAATCCCGGGGCAGAGTAAAGGAGGAGGAGGTGGAGGCATCCATGGTGGTTCCCGAATTTGTCCGTGGTTCTACACACACACACACACATACACACACGCGCACACATGCGTACATGCGCAATTGAATAAATAATAATAAAAAATTAAAAAAAAAAACAAGTTTAAGCCAGAGTAAAGCTAGAGATGTAGCACAGTTAGTGAAGGCTTTGCCTAGCATGCACGAGGCCTTGGGTTAGAGCTCCAGCACTGCAGTTGATCTTTGTTAAAGCAGAGTAGTTACAGTTTTCTCTATGTAGACTTACAGACAGACAGATACATTATTAGATGGAGTGAAAGGAGATAGATCAAAATATTAACAGTGCCTGTGTTTGGATAGTAGGATCATCTAAGATTTTGTTTTATCTTTTTACCTATCTGTATCTCCCAGCAGTGAAAGTAAATTATATTCAAAATGTTTTAAGTGAATATTATTTAACAGTTACACATAGGAAATAATAAATTATTTTAAATCATATTACTGTTAATAATACCTTTAAAGTTTGACCTAAATTTAGCAGTAGTACTTAACTAAAGCTAATAGAAACTCTTACAGGCTTCTCAAAAAAAAAAAATCATAACTCTGCTATACCAAACAGGAAAGCAAGTAATGATGGTGTATTC
Organism: Typhlomys cinereus; assembly: GCA_023101885.1. Lineage (NCBI taxonomy): Eukaryota > Metazoa > Chordata > Mammalia > Rodentia > Platacanthomyidae > Typhlomys > Typhlomys cinereus. The sequence continues at coordinate 576,203 of JALPQD010000523.1, read as the reverse complement.
TGAATTTGAATGCAATGAAAAATAAACTGACCAATTTCCTAATCCACTTGCTGATTCAAACTAAAAAAAACTCTTTTCATTTAAAAAAAATCACCTATTGAATAATGTCTCACCAGTGAATAGAGATTATTTTTGCAATAAGGCAATTTCAGTGGATGTGGTTATCATGGGATAATCACACCCCTGGGGTACAGCCTTGTGCTTGTAATCTCCCAGGAGTGTAATTATTTCATGATAACAGTACCCCCTGGTGTTACATTATTTCCATTATGAAATTCTTAGTGTAGTATATAAAGTAACTTACTTTGATCACTGGAAACTGCAAGGTGCTGTTAGAATGTTCCAGCTGTGAGGTTTACAGAGACCAGCTATACGATTTACTTCTCCTTTACAAAGTTAAATTAGGCAATCAGAATGCTTCTTTTGACTAAGCTGGTTTAGAATATCTTTTCTATTGATAAGATCATCTTAAGTTTGTGCGTTTTCCTCCACTCCAGACACATCAAAATTATCTCCCAAACTTAAATGCTTCAATGGTGACTGGATTTTATAAAATATTTTTTCTGTAATATAATTAAACTACCAGCCCCCATACCTTTTAAGCTATACTCCTTTTTTAAGCTATAAGCCTTTTTGAGATAAAATCTCATGTAGCCTAGGCTAGCCTTAACTTGCTAAAAAATCAAAGATGACCTTGAACTTTTGATTCTCTTGACTCTACCTATCTTCAGGGTGTTGGGTTACAGGGTATAAGCTACCACTCCAGGTTATGGGGTGCTGGGATAGAACTCAGGACTTGCAGCATGCACTCTATATCCCTATCCCTTATCCCCTTTATTATTTAAAATGTTCTTAACATCTGCCCATTACTTTTATTTACTTTCTAAAAATAACCCATTGAGATTTCAACATTGTTTTTTAAATCAGCTTTATTGAGCTATAAATTTACTCATTGACAATGTACAATTCAATGTTTTTGAATATAGTTATAGAGTTGTATGTTCATCAGCAGTCAATATTAGAATATTCTCACTACCCCCAAAAGAAACTCTTTACCCTTTAGCCTTCACCTTCATTCCCCAGGTATAGATAACTGTGAGTCTACTTTCTGTCTATAGATTTGCTATTTTAGGCAGTCCATGGAATGTATTTTCCTATCATGTTTAAAAACAACACAACAGAATGAATAGTCTTGTAATAAAATTGTAACCCCTCAAAATAGAAGTTTATATATAATTTCCTGTAAAACAAATAAATATGTATATAGTGTGTCAGGTTGTCAAAACAAAATAAAAAGCAAAATTCTGTTTTTCCTCTTTTTCCTAAATAATATTTTGTATATCTTTGCATGTTTGAATTCTAGGCTTCTTCCTTTAGGATACAAATGGATATCTAAACAGTCAAAGGTAGACTAGATTCTTCTAAACCCTGCCCTTAATTAAGACACGTAAGTGTAGAGTTCTGGACCACTCTACCATCCTACTATAAGTTCAGGAATTCCCTTTGTTTTTGCCCTAGGTTTGTTAATTCAGTAGACTGCTCACAGAACTCAGGAAAGCACTGCATTTACAATTAGAGTTTTAGAGCAAAAGAATACAAATCGGGACCAGCCAAGAGAAGAGTTTCACAAAGCAAGGTCCAGAAAAGTCCAAAACCTGAACTTCCACTCTCCTCTCCGCCTGCAGTCTGGACCTGTCATCCCTCCCTGTACACTAATGTATAGCAATATGATCAAAGTTTTATTAATTAGGGACATTTGCCCAAACTGTCAAGAGGTTTTATTGGATTTTAGTTACATAGACATAAGACATTTGTCATAGTTAGGCACAGGTGTCAACTTAACGGTTGAGGGTTTGAGCTCTGGGCACATTTGTGGAGAATTAGTGGTTGAGTTGGGCCCAGAGCAAGCCTGCAGGAGACTGTCTAGCTAATGGGAAGGGCTCAGGTGAGTGGGATTAGGCCCTGGAATAAAATAGAAAGGGCTGGTTGAGGGAGTTGGCCTAACATACTGGTCTGGCAAGTAAGTATTGTCCCTCTCTCCACCATTATGTAGAGATGGTGTGGCCAGTTCCCTCAGCCCTGGTGTTGGTGCATGCTTCCTGTCAAGCTGGACTGAGACCTGTAGCTGGACTATCAGTAAGAGAGAATAAACCCTTTGTTCCCTTAAGCTGTTTGATGGTGATTTATCAGCAACCATGCAGGCGAACTGCAACATTATTGAATTCTGTATCATTTGATTAAATTCAATCTCCAGCTCCTGCCTTAAAGCCTCTTAAAACCTGGTTTTTCTTCCTGGCATGTTCAGCTGTTGCAGTTTGTTTATATGTTGCTGGTATGACTACAAAACTCAAGCAACTTAAGGGAACAAAAGATTTTACTTCACCTTATGATTCTAGTTACAGTTTATAGTCCAGCTTGATACAAAACTCAAATAACTTAAGGGAACCCGAGATTTTTACTTCACCTTATGATTCTAGTTAAAATCATAGTCCAGCTTGACAAGAGAGTCCATACGAACATCAGGAGCCAGAACCGAGGAAACTGACCACAACATAGCCACAGGAATTGCTGAGAGAGGGACAGATTCCTCATTGCTGGAATATTATTATGTTGAAGTATGCCCAACTACTGAACCAGCTGTCCATCTTATCCATCTGCCCAGGGTATATAGTCTCATCTAACATGAGCCATGTCTTCTCATTGATTAAACCATCTCCCACAAGGATGATTTGCTCAGGGCTAGCTTTAACTACCAATTCTTCACAAATGTGCCTAGAGCTCAGGCTTCAGTTGTCAAATTGGTACCTATAATATTCAACTAGCACATTAGCCACTGTCTTTAGTCATCTCCTTCATGCGAACTGTGTTACTTCTTTTTCTGCTTTCTTCAGCTTTATTCTCTCTCTCTCTCTCTCTCTCTCTCTCTTTCTCTCTCTCCTCCTCCCTCCCTCTCTCCCTCCCTGCCCTCTCCCTCTTTCTCTTTCTGTCTCACAGTGTTGGCACATACATGCCCCAGTTCGCATATGGAAGTCAGAGGACAACCTGATAATCAGTCCTCACCTTGTTTGAGAGACAGGTTCTCGTTCCCAGTGCATAAGCCAGACTAGGTAGCTAAGCACTTCCTGGAGATTCTAGTGTCTCTGCCTCTTGTTTCCTACAGAAGCACAGAGATTACAGATGCTGTTATCACTGCATCCATCCAGCCTTTACTGGGGATCTGAACTAAGGTCATCAGGTTTGTAGGGCAAGTGCATTGCCCACTGAGCCATTTTCTCAGCCTCGTTTGCCTTTAATGAAGCTATGAGTTATGTCTCCTACTCCATTAAGTTTTTTAGATGACTCGCCCTGTTAACGTCGTTACATCCACGTAAAAGAAACAAACTTGTGGTTGTCTGGGAAAATGAGATCAAATGAAATTTAGTCTACTTTGTACATATGAATTCTACCCAAATCAAACTTAATGAACTTAACATGAGCCTTCATGTTACACGTATTTGGAATACTATACTTTTTACCTTTTCCTAAATCCCACAAAGGTCTGAAAATGAAAGTTTCTAGTTTTGTCTTGGAAAGTTGTTTTTCTGAAGTAAGGGACTACATCTTCTACCTCTTTGAATCCCATTGCCTTTGTATAGCATACATATTTGCTAAATAATGGGATTTTTTTTAGCAAACGAGTAAATACAAAACCTTTGCTAACCATTATAAACATCATTATTCATCCATCTCTTTTAAATATATTTTAAATTTCAAAGTTTTAAACAAAATTCAAAGAATTAGTTTTCTCTGTGAACTAATTTTCAAAAATTACAGGCTTCAAGACAAAAATAAAATTCTCTTATGGGCCTAGTAAGGCAAATCTTCAGTAATAGATACTTTAAAGATGATTTTCTGTGCTATATACTAGAGACACAAGTTTAAATTTCCTATACAGTTCTCTTCTCATAGCAAGATATGTAGAAAATGGTGAGAATTTCTGGTATCATTGTAATTTTTTTTAAGTAAAACATGTCCTTAAGTGTAGTGTTTGAACTTGACAAATGTGGACACCTGACAGCCAGCATTCCTAACAAGATGCAGACTGTTACCATCACCCTAGAGATGCCTGTCTGCCCATCTCCAGTCTCTCTCCCCTCCCGTAACAACTAATTTCCAATTCTGTGTATTTTTCCTGTTCTTGAACTTCATACAGATGAATCATATAGTATGTATTCTTTTTGTGTCTTGTTCATTTTTATAACTTTATGGCAGTGCAAGCAGCACACATGTGCAGTGGTTATATGTAGATGTGGAGTTGGTTCTGGACTTCGCTAGGATCACACTCAGTTGTCAGGCTTGCTCACGGGCGCCTTGACTCGCAAGCCATCCATTCATCCCCATCGTTTCTGATTTCTTTGATTCAGTGTAGTATTTTGTTTTGTTTTGTTTTTTGGTTTGTTTTAGACATTTTCACATAGCCTAGGTTAGCCTTGAACTCAATATGTAATTTCTGATCTTTCTTCCTTCACTTCCCAAATGTTGGTTTACTGGCATGAATCATTTATGTGGGATCAAACCCATGATTTCATGTATGTGAGGTGAGGCAAGGCAAGCAGTCAACCAATTGAGCTATATACCCAGTCTTCAATGTAGGGTTTTTGACATTCATGGATGCATAACTTCAAAAGTATCCTATAACTTATTTAAAACATGCGCCAGCTTGTAATACTTAATAATTTCACAACCCAAATGGTCTTTCTTAGTCTCCTAGACATATGAATGAATTTTATTGTTACTGTATTGTCACTAAAGTATTTGCATATAAGTTAAATTGAAACCATAAGTAGTATAGACATAATCAAATATATGTCATATATCTTTATAGTAATTCTGAAAAACAAGATTTTTAATAAAAGTATTTTGACTAGTGTACAATAAGGGTAGTTTCATATTTCCTTGCCTTTGTATTTTCCAACCACATAGACAAAAATGAAATATTTCATTTTCCTTTAAATTATGTATTTTAGTAGTGACCAATTAGCTGTCTTCAGTATAATAAGGGCAATAAGTAAGAGGAATAAGGAATCCTATTGTTTCCAACCTCTACTAAGATGAACTGGCAGTATGTCAGGAAAATTCTCAGTATGGCACAGTTTTATTGCAGTTCAGTACAGTTGGTTCTTGCATAACCTTTAGAAAATCATACATAAAACATTCCCATCTTTATAAATAAAAATCACCCACACACTTTATTAATAACCTTGTTCATTTTTTCCTGGGACTTATGCTACATCTTCCTACTGCGTCCCTGCTTTTTTATATTATTATTAATTTTTAAGTTAGCATATGAAGTAATGGGGCTTCATTATGTTATTTTCATAATATATGTCATTGTACTTTGTTCTTATTCATCCCTGTCCCCTTTTTAAGTCTTCTTAAAAGACATCTTCTATAAACTTTCCAAAAAGCAAAATTGTTACTTTACAATGGGGAATCAAATTTAAGTGTAAGATCTTGCTAACTAGTGTCCCTTTTATTTAGTGAAGGACAAAGCAACTTAATCACTAAATGAGACAGTTAACCTTAGAAAAGAAAATAAAAGGACAAAGTTTGTACCTTCAACTAAATATGGTGGTACACCTGTAATCCTAGCACTTGAAGCTAGAAGTGAAAGTCCTGTTCATCTGCATATCAGAACCAGGCTGGGCTGTAAACTGTCTCAATGTCCCTTTTCTTTCCTTAGAAGGCAGACTCTACTTTCATGGAAAAAGTAGTTGTATATTGTTCATATTTTAAAGGTTCTACATGGTTCTACCCCTGAGGTACATCCTCAACCCCTGGTGTAGTTTGATGTTGTGCGGCATGTGGTGTGATGGTGCTAAGGGCCCAACTTAAACCTCAGACATGTAGGTTATGTATCACCAGTGGCTATAATCACAGCTCTGGAGCATGAGGATGTATTTTAAAGCACATGGAGAAAGAGGTTATAAGAACATAATAGATAGAAATCTCCACATCTTTACTTAGCTAGAAATATATTTGGAGCTGACATTCTTCTGAATCCAAACTTTATAAAAAATAGGTTAGAAGATAGCTCAATTGGTAATGCCCACATGCACGTGCAAACACACACACGTGCACATGTGCATGAGCAAACATACACAGAAAATTATAAATAAAATAATTTAGTAAGATCTGACTACCAGTTTTCTAGAAATTCACACTCCAGAAGGATGTGTTGAATAGTATTATTATCCATCCAGAATGAGGGAAATTTACCCATTTCTTAACCTTTTGATAGGTACAGGATAGATGCTGGATTTCTAATATACTGTCCTTGTCATTGATATATACAAAAATGATATTCAAGATTTTATTTAAAATACTCTCCCAGAAGTCTGCAAGGTAACCCAGCAGGTAAAGAAAGCACTTGCCACTAAGCCTGAAAATCTGAGTTCATTCCCTGAAACCCACATGAAGGAAGGAAAGAACTGATTTCTTGCAAGTTATCCTCTGATCTCCTAATGTGCACTACAGTATATGTGTGTTTCTACACACAAAATAAATATATAATAAGTTAAATATAGGGATGGGATCTAATAGGGGGAAAAATGAATTCTACTCATATGTGAAAGTGTCAAGAATGAATGAGTTAATAGAAAAGTTTTAATTAAGTACTCTTCCCCCCCCCAAAAAAAAAGTTGAGGACAGTCAATTAAAGAAGAAGAGTAGGGCTGAAAAGGTTGTCCTCTGACTTGTACTTACATGCTATGACATATATATATATATTCTCTCTCTCTCTCTCTTTCTCGAAAATAAAATATTAAAAGGAATGGTAACAGATGCTTCAGTGGTCAGAGCACTTGCTATTATAAGCAAAAGGACAAGAGTTGGGATCCTCAGATTCCAGATAAAATACTGGGTGGGTGTGATAATCCACCTGAAATTCCAACCTCACAGGGTAGAGATGGGAAATTCTGAAAACAGACTGGCTAGCCATACTAACCCTATCAGCAAGCTCTGGGTTTGACTGAGACCCTAACTCTAAAAAAAGTAAGTAGGAAGAGTGATGAAGAATGATTCCAATATCATCCTCCAGTTCCACATGAATGTGACATACACATTTGCCTGCATACCCACATGCACCTGCAAACACACCAACACATGTGCACATGAAAGTGAAAAAATTAAAAGGAAAAAAATAATAAATAGGGCTTGAGAGATGATTCAGGGGTTAAGACTCTGGCTCCCTAGCAGAAGGTCCTGAGTTTGGATCCCAAGTCCCACATAAAAAAATGCCAGCGGAAAACAGCAGTGGCCTGTACTCTCAACCCTGGTGGGCACAGCCTGGGAAATCCCAGAGTGAAGCAAGAAGGGGGTAGAAGCAATCCAGGATGATTCCTGAAGTCACAGGGACATACAGTGCCCTCTGACACACACACACACACACACACAATAGATAAATATTGAAGCTGTGTGATATAGTTTGAAATATCCCAAAGCATAAAGTTACTGTTACAAATATACATGGTCTGGGCTAAAGCACTTAATCTGACATGCATGAAGCCCTGTGTCCCATCGCCAGCCTGATAAAAAAGAAAAAGAAGCACATAATAGAAAGAAAAACATTACCACAGTAGTAGCAAACAAAACTACATAATCTAAGTTTAGTTTCAGCAAACAGCAACATTCTAAGATTAAATTAATGTGTTAATTGGGGGAAGTAGAAAAAGGTTGGATTTGCGGTGTGTGTGTGTGTGTGTGTGTGTGTGTGTGTGTGTGTGTGTGTGTACGTACATGGGTACACACACCAGAGTACAGCCCTGGGTATTATTCCGTACTCCCAAGTAAAGTGGTTGGCTGACCTGTGGGCCCTAGGAATCAACCTGTCTCAGTCCCCCCAGCACTGGAATTGAATTGTTAAGTGTGTATTACCACACTCGGATTCTCAAGCACTTTACCAGTTGAGATATCCCTTTAGCCCAAGAAACTTTTCCTACCACAGATTCATTCAACCTACAGCTCATGCTCTTTCTCTTATCATTTAATACCATAAAATTATAGCCAAAATACTTCATTGGACCTAGCACTGTGAAGTCATAGACACAAGGGGATTCCAAAGTCAGGGCCAACTAGGATACATTGTGAGACCTGTCTTTAAAAAAGAAAGAAAGAGAAATGACAAAATAAAGCTTCCTTTGAAAAGAAATAATGAACTATGAACAGAAAAATGTGTCTTTTGACCTTGGGAAGAGCAAATGGACCTCATGCTAGCAGTGAGACGTGTCTGCCTTCAGCATTGGTAAGTAATGTTCGCTTGGGACTGTTGCCGTAACTGTCAAGTCAGTTATACAGCCTTTCCTCAGAAAGCTTTTTCATTATTTTGGCTTTTTAAGACAGAATCTCATATAATCGAGTCTGACTGGCCTCAAACTCTGTAGCTGAACACCAGGTACTTGGAACTCCCATCCTCCAGTCATCTCCCAAATGCCAGAATTTACAGACAGGCACGTCTCACCAAGCTTAGAACTTGTTAGTTTATATATTACTCTATGATAAAACACAGTTTCCTGTAGAACACGTTACCTTCCATGCTTTGTTTCGTACTAGATAACTATTCTTAATGAGTAGATTAAGACCCTTTGCAATCTTTTCTAGGAGAAAAGATTCACAGTCAAATCAGGACACGAACTGAACACTGTAGTCACACTACATAGTACAGTTAAGAATTTGTAGAATGGCACAGTGAGATTGTAAGAACCTATAGAGTGGAAAGTTCATTGTGGGACAAGACAGTCCACTCGAGGCAGGACTGCTGCATCTAGGAACTCATACAATGAGACTCGTCCTTACTAGACCTGCATAGTGACTGACATACCAACCTAGGAACTCAAGAAAGACAAGAAACCTTAGGGACTAAAACTGGATGAGTGAAGAGAAATGCCCTATCCCTGGGGTGGCCCAAAGAGAGGCAACTTGACAAGCCACAGAGACCTGAACCCCCATAAAAGTCGACAAACCAGAGAGAACCCTGGAGTCCAGAAGCTCACAGGCAGGAGGGTGGGAGAGAGGGGAAGGGAGTGCGGGGTGGGGGTGGGGGGAAAGCAGGGATGAGTACTCAGTATGCTTGTAAAAGTAAAAAATAAAATTTTAAAAATGATTTTTAGAACAAATGAATGTTTATAGCAGTTCTTTCACTGCACCAGTTTTCCTGATTCAGAATGTCATTTCTTTGATATTTGTATTTTTATATTCTTTTAGTTATTCGAGAGAGACAGAGAGGCATACACATGCATGGTTCATGGGTGGAGGTCAGAGAATGACTTTCAGAAATCAGTTCTCTCTTTCTATCATATGGGCTTCCTAGAGTTGAACTGGGGTTTCCGAGTCTGCAAGCTGGCGCCTGATCCACTGAGCCTTTTTGCTGCCCCAGAATATTTTTTCATGCTGTGGAGGTCTAGCCCAGGTGGCTCAGGAAATCTAGAAAGGAGCCCTCACAAATTTACATTTTAGAAGAAATGCTTGAATTGAGAATGTAACTTATTTGGTGGAGTGCTTGCCTAGCATGCATATGCCTCTGCGTCCAATAGAGGCACCATATAAACCAAGTGGATGGCACACACTTAAAATCCAAGCACTGGGGAAGCAGGAGTTCAAGGTCATTGTTGACTTTCATAGAGAGTTCAAGGCCAGTCAGGACTGAATGTATTCTTGTCCCAAAATAAGTGAATGAAAGAGAAGAGATTCCTTCTTTAAAAAGAAAAATTCTCTGCTGAATTCTGCTACAATTTTTTAAGAGTAAGCCAGGCATCCCTCTGACCCATTTCCAGCTGTAATTTAAATTAAGGTAGCATACATTTAAAAAGTAGTTATTTTATATTTAAACTTATTGTACAGTCTATTGTATCAATATAACTGTTTAGCCAATGTGGTGGTTCACATCTATTGTCGTTAACTCAGGGCCAGCTTGAGCCACATGAGTTTCTGCACCAGCCTAGGCTACAGTTACAGTGTAAGACTTTGTCTCAAAAAAGTGTATATATTATATATAATATATATTTATATATGTACTGTCAATCACTTCTAACTTTTCAGAGGGGAAGTCATTTTTGTCAGCATAATTCTACATAGCCACTGTCACAATGACATGAAGGTACAAAAATGTCTTGCTAAATATATCTTAATTAAACCTGACTTGTCACATCTTCTAAACTCAGAACGTTAAACCTAGAGCTTTTGATGGCAGACTTTAAGTACAAAAAAATGTGAGCAAAACTGAACTCTAAGATATATTCAGTAATAGAGTGCTTGGTGAGCAAGCACAAGGCTCTCTGTTCATTTCCCAGTACAGAAAAAAAAGTGAAATTTGAAAAATGTTATCTAAATAGTATTTTTTTGTAATTTTGAGAACTATCAAAAATGTCATAAAAGTTGTATAACTGCTGGTGAAAATGATACAAGTTGCTATCAACTGAATACTTTTTGTCAGGCACTTCTCTGAGCCACTGTACTTATAGTCTTAAGTGTGGAAATGCATGCTAAGTTTATTCTATATCATTTAGATACTAGCTGTATGGGTACTTCTATGCAATTTAGAGGCAACTAATATTATTTAAAACTCAAATGTTATATTAACAAGCAAATTAAAGTACTCTATAAGAGTTAGGTATAACACACCTATGCTTTAATAACAGGCGGTTTGCCTCCATCATCTCCTTCATAGTTAGAGCAGCAAATGTTCAATTTTTCTTGGTAATATTGATATAGCAAAGTCTAGAAAGGTCAAAAACATATTAAACTTTATTTGAACTTTTTTCACTATTTTTTTTAACCAAAATTACTATCAACTAGTGAACAGAGTTGAATTTGTGCACCATTTACTTTTCATGGTAACATGTAGCTTAACATTCAGAGAAGTAGCGAATGACCATTTTAACAGAGGGTTATTAAGGAAATGAATATTTAATCAACAAACTTAATGTTTCTGTCTCCCATTCTCTTATATAAACTCGTTGTTAGCAGTAACTCTCTTCATTCTGTCCTGTGTCACAGATGTGTCCATGCAGTATAGTTCACTTAAGATAGTGGTAATGGTTTCCCTAGGCGCTTTGTATATCTACTGCAATGTCAGTGTGCAGCTGCAGAGAAAACAGAATGAACAGCACTATGTTGACTGATGAGGGCAGGGTCTCCTGCCTTGAAAAAGTCCTGTGTTTGAAGGAAGGGAGCACACCTTTAACACTTTTTTATCTTTCATTAATCCTTACTATGAAACCAAAAAAAAAAAAAAAAACAGCAGGTTTTGGAAAATATAAAATGTATGTGATATGCTTACAGCTGACCTTAAAATTGCTTGTCACCAACCCCAAATAACAAGAAGTTTTAAAATCTGGTTGCATATATAAATGAGATTAATACTTAAAGTGTATCAGGGGATTATTAATGTTGAACACATGAAAATGTATTTAGTATTGATATTTGATTTAAATATTTCTTTTAAACAAATTCTATAAATAACTTTTAAAAGTTTAATTGGAGTTTTCATCATTTTGTTTTTATTTTATACTAAAAACTTCCAACCAGGCAACATCTAAATGTATCTTTTTCGATATGTCAAAGTTACATAAGACAAGAATCCCCTTGCAAGTAAAGAAAAATGCAATTATTTTCTATTCTGAATCTCCAGACTGCTGTTTTAGAAAATCATATCTGATTATTTGCTCAGCAGAAGATTATTGAGTTGATTTAGCTGTGATTTTACTTAACAAAGCTTCAACTGCATTCCTACTGTGGAGTCCGAAAAAGGTAGAGAGAGATAAATGATACATTCAAACTGTGATTTTTGTGAACAGGGCCATCGATGCACCCCTCGGAGCTAATAGCGGAGATGAGAAACAGTGGGTTTGCACTGAAACGAAATGTGCTGGGGAGAAACTTGACCGCAAATGATCCATCACAGGTAATGATCTTTTTATCAGTAAGCTGAAAATGTCTATAAGTCTAAATGTGATTGCTTGTGAATTGCTACTTAATGTTTTCCAATATGCATATATCCATAGGAAAGTAAGATAGAGCAAAGAAAATGCCTAAAATGTATTTTGATTTTTGCCTCCTTACTATTTTAACCTAAATGAGAAATTGTTTATAAACCTATATTTTAATAAAGGAAATAGCTCCTCTGGGTTTATGTGGATGAAATATCTAACTGAACTAGTGATAAGTTTTTTTTTCTTTGTACTAACTTACCCCTGAAGTGTCATTAAATTGAACCATTAAGAAGTATACATAAAAAACCACCTATAAATTATAGGAAATATTTTAAACTTTATTAAATTGAGAATGCGATTTGAATTTTAAAGGCTATTATTATTTATATGTTAATATATTGCTGAAATTACATAGACTAAATTACTGATAATTTGACCTGCTGTTCATGATCTTTAGATTCTTGTTTTGCAGCTCTGGGGATTGGACTCAGAGATAGGGAGGTACTCTACTGTGACGCTGTCCTAGCCACTCAAGATTGGTTTTTGTAATTCATTAAATTAAAAATAAAATATTTAAACAGATTTAAACATTCAAGGGGTAGAGCTCTACTACAAACCTTTTATCTGTTTAATTTCTTCCTGATAAAGTTACCAAATATTGTTAAAACAGTAGCATTAATTTCTTATGATCTACCTTAGCAGGTTACTACAACTTTTTAAGTTTTCATTTCTTCCTACTTTCCAGTTCAAAATGTTCTGGTCTAACACAAAACTACTTATTTATAAATGTTTTCTTTCGTATCTAATAACTGACTTGTCTTAAAATCTAGCAATTGAATGATATCTTTTTGACTCAGGAGTATGTCGCCAGTGAGGGTGAAGAAGATCCAGAAGTTGAATTCTTAAAGTCACTGACAACCAAGCAGAAACAGAAGCTTCTCAGGTAAAACAGTATTTATTTATTCTTCATGTTTCACCTTGGTAGAATGTCAACTCAGATCTGAAGAGCAAATGTATACACTTAAAATATACTTAAGCTTATTGAATTATTCTTCAACTATAGTAATATAAAAGTCTTTTTGATGATGTCAAAAGTAATGTTTATATACTCAAATGACATTACAGAATTATTGTACTTTTGAGACATGTTTAATTTGGAAGTAGACTCATTTATAGATTTTACTTTTATAATCTACATATTTTGCACAGTTTCTTCTTAGAGAATTTTTTGACTATGGATGTTTTTATATTTTGTAAAGTTTCACAAAGAATACTAAAAGATTGTATAAATTTATAATAAAGATGAAATGTTATTCCCTCTGGGCTAAAGAATCAAGAAGTATCCACTGTGTCCAATAGGGGGAGCTCATGATGTTTTTAGTAGGGGGAGTTTTGAGGCTGGCTGGACAGAATCCAGTGAGGATGCCTATATTTCAGAGCAACTCGGACATATTATATAAACAAATTAATCTGGGATTCTTTAAAAATGTGTAATGTCAGGCCAGTGAGGTGACTGTGTTTACAAGTACTTGCCGTGCAAGCCTGATCCCTACGGGAAAATGGAAGGAGAAAACAGACTGTTCATAAAATTGCCCTCTGACCTCCACATATACACCATCACACACACATACCCGCACTCATATATTCCTACAAAATAATGATTTTTTGAAAAGAAAGTATATTCTAATTCAGAATTTCTACAGAATATATTTTACATTGAATATTTCTATTTAAAATAATACACAATTAATTTTCCATCTAACTATGCATAGATCCAATTAATGTTGCATACCTTCCCCAAGTTTTCTTTCAATCAAAGTGACCATTTACTTTAGTCATCATTATTGATGAAATATGATCAGAAAGTTGGCTTAATACATATAATATTTTTACTTAATGAATACATGCCTTGAATAATGAAAAGGAAGAAAATTGTCATTAAATAAAGAATGCCTTGTGTGTAGATACCATTTTTAGTATTTCTAGTGTCTAAGAAAATACATTGATATGGTCATCCTTGTAGATGAAAGAACTATTTTTTTTTCAGTCTATTACTATTTTTTCCAATTACAGAAAGTTGGATAGACTTGAAAAGAAGAAAAAGAAAAAGAAAAGGGATAAAAAAAAGAAAAAGCTACACAAGAGTAGAAGTAAACACAAAAAGCATAAAAAGTCCTCTTCTTCCTCTTCCTCCTCCTCCTCCTCTTCGGAGACTTCAGAAAGCAGCAGTGAGAGTGACAGCAGAGAAGGAAAAGTAGAGAAGAGGAAAAAGAAAAGTACATGCTCAGGAAATAAGGCCAGTGACTCTGAAGAGGACAAACCTGAGAAGAGAAAACTTTATGAAGAGCATTCTAGCAGTCATAATACTAAGGAGAAAAACAAGGAAAAGTTAAAATATGAGAGTTCTGGGGCAAACAGCAAATGGGGCCATTCTGGTTCTGACAGAAAGTCCAGAGGCTATCGTCATAGTCCAGAGAAGAGAAGATCTGATAGAGGCGAGAGACCCAGAAGCCACTGCAAGGACGCGAGGAACAGGAGAAGCCGAAGCAGAAGTTGTGGTGGCCACAAGCAAAGGGAGACAAGGAATCAGTCACATCGCAGTCCCAGCAAAGAGCACAATAGAAGAAATGAGCCCGGAGCCATGGCACAGACAGATGCAGAGGAGAAAGAGTGCACAGTTAACACTCAGCAGATGCGTCTTACAGCATCGAGAGAAGGCAACAGCAGAGGTGGATTAAAGAGAACAGTTGTGACAATTGCCTGGGAATGACACCTCCCTTTTCTTCTTGTATGTCTTTAGCAAGGGCTAAATTACATTCTCCTGTATTTCTCATAAAGAATTCTTAATTTTCCATCTCTGTAAACTGTCATTTCAGGTACAAAACTACTCAAGTACCACAAGATTGAGTTGCATATATTTGTAAGTAATCTATTTGGGAGATACAGAAATAGTAACTGTTTTTCCTGTGTCTTGTACCAGATTAAAAATAATGACTCTCTGACATTATCTTTGTTCTGAAACATCATTTAAAACATGACAATACATTAAATGGTTACTTTTAATCAGTTCAAGCTGGTTATTTTAAGATTGGAATTTACTTGAAACAAAATGTAATCATTGTTGATTTGGTGATTAAAACAATGGCTATTAACCAGTTTTTTAAGACTTTTAAAACTCTGAGGTATTGATTTATAGAGTGTGTTATTTATATTTGAATGACCTGTTTGTTTTTTATGCTGCCAAAATGACCTCAAACCTAAAACAACAAAGCTTATTAACAGTTTTGGAAATCAGAATTCTGACATGAGTATCAGCTAAGGAAAATCTAACATGTCCCCAGGATTGTCCTCCTGAAGCTTCTGGCAGCCCACCACCCTTGACTTCTAGCCCATTTTCTCTGTGATTTAAAACTCACAAAGGGAAGTCAGATCCATCCCACATCTACACAATATTCTGTATCCCTCTTCCATGTGGTGAGACCCCTTGTGATTATGTTGGGCCTCCCTGAAGAACCCAAAATAGTCTTCCCATTTTAAGAGCTATTGATTATCAACCTTCATTTTATCTGCACGAGTAAATTTCCTTTTCATGTTCACAGGTTTCAAGGGTTAAAGACTATAACTTGAGGGGAGTCATTATTTTGTCTACCACACATAATTTTTCTATGCTGGCATACTGAATTTTACTTCAAAAAGATTGAGCATTCATATTGTGGTACAAAGCAAAACTATAAACTGGATATAATTCACAAATATAAGTATACAAAGTGTTTAAATTTAGCTTCAAATTTTTCACATGTGTTCCAAAGGATATAGTAAAGGAAAACCAGAGAAAAATTTAGTACAAGTAACATACAGTTCTAAAAAAATTCACATCAGGAATACAGTATTTTTATTAGGGTTCCACTTTTAAAACATCTGTTGTTTAATACAAAAAATATTGATGGTTGTGATGACAGTCACAGTTTTTAAGTTCTATAAGAAAACGGATTTGAAGGAGGGATTAAAGCTACTCCACGTAGTCTCCTATTTGTTTATGCACACACAAAACAGATATCCTCTAATTTAAAAGAAGCTAGGTTAAAAATGTAAATAACCCTTTGATTATTCATATTAAAATTGGAGGGGGAGAGGAACTGAATTCCTTCTGCAATGTTTCTTAATAACTTACAGTGTACCTCAAAGATCCCATTTCTTCCTCACTTAAAAAAGCATGCATTTGAAATTGATAGACTGCTCATTTACACCGACTTCATCAGTGCTGCAGTGATTATTTTCTATCTTACACCTTTTTAGACTTTATAATTTTTATAATGTCAAAACCTATGCAATAGTCACTGCCTTAAAAAGGATTTCTGAACCAATATAATGAAGAAAAATGTTGAAATGCATCCCGTAATTAAGAATGAATTAAAGAAATACCATTTCTCTGACTTTTTTTACCTTACCAAAGTATGGCCCCCTTTTAATTTTATATAACAGCCACAGGTTTTTTTTTAAATATCTGATCATTCTGAGATTAGCAAACCATAGAGTTCCATTTTTAAAAACTCTAATATTCTTACCCAATTTTGGAAATTCCCAAATGATTATAGAAAATGTCAATTTGTTCTTTGGTTAGCTTTGGTCCAAGAATACTGGACAAGCCCAGTAGGCTAACATTCTTAACTTGTAAACTTAGAAGTGCAAGAAGGGGAGGCATTTCCAGGCAAATCAAAAGACCTTGACAGCCTTGAAGAGGCTGGCTTTATGAGTCTTTACACCTTAATAATTGGGGAGGGTGAAAATGTATTGGGCACCTCATTCTTTCACTCTGAACTCTAAGATAGAAACCACAGAGAAGAACCATGTATAAAAAGGTTGTGTAATTGTATGTGGAAATACTTCTAAAGTACAGAAAGCCTAAAAAGAATTCTTCATGTGTAATGGGTCTGATTTAAGAAGCAAAAGCAAAGTATTGAACAATGTTTTTTGTTGTTGTTTGTTTTTTTGAGAACCAGACTGATAGAATGTGTTATGTTCTTCCCTCTAATAGGAATTATTTAACCCACAGGTTCAGGACTGCACTGAAAGACTAAAGGACACATTCCAAGGGCATCTTTTCCCCCTGGCCTGACATTTAGCACAACACTAGCAAATTAATTCCTGTAGGAGGTGCTGTCGATTTACAAATGACCAGGAAAGATCAGGTTGCCAGGTTAGGGTTTGTTTATCAGCATGTCTACATAGTAAATTGGTCATAATTTCTTTTAATAATTGCACACATAGGCAGAGGCTGCTGCAGCAGAGCGGCAGGACATCTCACCTCGAGATGTGTTCCTTTGAATCACACGGCTGCAATCCTAAGAAAGCTTCCGAAAGCCAGAAGGCTGGCACTGCCTTTCTTACTGTTCTTCCTTGAGTTGCTGGCTGATGGTACCTCATATCAGTCCCCGCTGCTGGAGCAGGCAGTTCCCGTTTTAATCACGAAACATTTAATATGCTTTTTTAGCCTTGAGGCCCAGAGTTCAAAATCCACATGGGCTATTTCACTCTGCTTGCTTACCAACAGCTAATGTCCAAGAAGACTTCTTCCTCCATACCCTTACTTAGGACTAGGAAGTGAGCTAAAAGATATTTTTTAATCAAATTTAGGTTTTCAAAAAATATATATTTTTACAATATATGCCGGCAAGATGGCACAGAGGGTAAGGTGCCTGCTTACAAACCTGACAGCCCAGTGGTGGAAGGAAAGCATCGACTTCGGAAAGTTGTCTTCTGACTACCCATGTACCTGCGTGCCATGGTATGCCACATCTCTCTCTCATGGGTGTAAAGAAATGAAAAGAAAATACTATAGTTACTTCTTGAAAACGACGAGGCATGCGTTAAACTCAGATTTCGGCAGCGTTTTCAGATCAGGAAGGAGAAATGTTTTTAAAACTTGTGGGCAGCTAGCATTCAGTTTTGGCAGACTCGAGGACAATCAAGCGACTCTATCCTGAACCTCTACCCTGGGTTCCTGTGGACAGAATGGGAGGCAGCTAATTCTCTCACCTTCTTTCTCCCCACTTCCCACCACACCAGAAGCCCCAGAATGTAAGCGTGATGATAGGCTGGTGGGCGAGGTGCAGGAGGAATGCCAGAGTCCCCCCTCTCCCCCGAATTAAGACACATGCAGCTCCTAAGCCCTTCCCTGACACCTGGACAAACCACTGTCTCCCGCACCTCCAAAGGTCCGGATCACGGAAAGCAAGGCCATCAACACCCACCACATTCTGGCCTGCAGGGGCAGGGGCCTCGCCTAGACCCCAAGATAGGGGCCTGAGCTGGGGTGGCCCCTTCCCAATGTGAGGCCACGCCGCCCTGCGCTCCAAGGCACCCGGCTTCAGGATGTTCACTGGGCAATCCTGGGGCGCACACCCAAAGGCTGGGAATCAGGGCGCACACTGCCCCAGAAGAGGCATCTCGGGTGCGAGGAGGCCGCTGAACCCCAGACCCAAGAGGCGTCACTGGATCGGGTTAGCTGTTGGCCCGGGTTCCCAAGCTCTGACCTGCGGTGGCCCAAACCCGACGGGAAGAACCTCCCAGGCCCGGTGGCGGGCTGCGGGCCAGGGGGCGGTGCCCGGGGCTCTCAAGGAGCGGCCGCGGGCCCTGGCTGGGCCGCGGGCCCTGGCTGGTCGGAGGGCGGACTCATCGGCGGTGGTTAGACAGAGAGAATTCTCCCTAGCTGAGGCTCCACAGGTGAAGGTTTGTAGGAAGCCAATGCTAATCACCGGTTCCCGGAGCAAGAAAAAATCTCAGATGTCACTAGCAACCCGAGGAAAGAAAACGGACTGAGGGAGTCACACCCCATCGCTTTCCACTTTTTTCATAAATGGATCACCTCCGAAATGGTAAGGTGCCAACAAAGCAATTCAAGATTCCCAGTGAAATTCCAAAGAAAAAGTGCGATGGTCTTTGGAAAACCTGAGAACTCAGTGATGAGCTTTTCCGGGTGCCTGAGAACAGACCCTGGAAGGACATATCTTCCCGGACATTCGAAAACCTCTGGAACTAGCGCCCCAAACATCCTGCGCATATTTATACCAATAATATATGGGGAGGCATGTCTGTATGTATTTACCTCATACATATTTCTATAAACTCTAGCGTCTGGGAAGGGTGGGGGGTAAATATCACTGAACGGTTAAAATTATGGAGAAGGGATAATAACTGATTACTAATTTGAAAGTAAATAAACAGGTGACTTTTTCAGATCAAATTCCTCCTTGGATCGTTACAATAAATATCTCTGAAGGAAGCTCTCTATTTATGTTGTCATTGATTAATTCTTCACTACCTCATTTGATTTCGATTTAGAACGATTTGATTCTAATTTAATTAGCATGTAATTTGGATGTACATAATTACTGTAATTATGACATTCAGGTAAGGCAGCTTTAGGCTGAAAGGCAATTTCAAATTTTCTAGCAACCTACTTTGTACTGGGAAATGGACAAGGACTTTGCGCCCTGCTATCCAAGTAGTAATTAGCACATCTTTGAAATAGGCAGTGCGGCGGGGTTTGTATTAAAACAGCAAATACAAACCCAGCCGAGTCCCCGCTACAAAGGTTGCTGCGAGTTCCAGTGCGTTCGCAGTGCATTTCCCTGGTATGAGTTCGGGGAGCCCGGCGCCCCGCGCCTCTGCTCGGCTTTCGCAGCTGCGGGTGATGAAGCCTCAGCGTCTCGGGCGCAGGGTTGGAAGGTGTCGCTTTCTAAATTAAAATATAATATAACTGAGCGAAGCGGGGAGGGAAGAAAACCACGGCCTTTGGTTTGAGGGCCGTGGCTGGGGGTGGGGTAGTGGACTAGGAGAGGAAGAAAAGGGGTGGGGGCGGGACAGGGAGATGCACTGAGAAGAGAAAATTGGCCAACGCCCCCGACTATTATCTGATTTCAGATTTGAGTTTCAAAGGGAAAAGCCGGGACAAAAGGGTTGGGTCTGCTTCGAGAGAGTGTGCGGTCCTTGTCGGGAAGGCCTACAGCAAGGGTTCGGAGGGCTCCTCATCCCCATCCGAGGAGGGGTGCGCGCGCCCCGCCTGTCCTGGACCTTGCCGACGCCCCCCGGAGTACCAAGGTACTGCAGAAGGTTGTTACAGCGATTACCAGCTCTAGGCTGGCCAAAGACGCCGGACTTTCGTCTCCCTTCCCATCCGAAGAGATCTGGGGACACAGGGAGGTCGTGGCGGGCTGGTTTATTCAGCTCGATTCCAGCTGGTTCCGTTGTAGACCCCCTCAAACCCCTCTGGCCCAGAACCGTAAATCCGAGGGCGCGGGGCCAAGCGTGCTAGGGAAGCTGTACCCACAGCTGGATCGCTGTCCTAGAGTCCACATTGTACTGACAACGCTCAGCATTCCTGTCTACGAGTTGGGAGGTCCTGAAGTGGGCTGGGAAAGGATACAACAATGCTAATACTGGGGTCAAGCAGGATGTTAGTTTGCTTTGCTTAGATTTTTTTTTTTTCATTTAGTCTGTTCCAGAAAAAAAAAAAAAAACACAAAACACCCTTCCCCGCTAAGCGGGGCTCCTTTACTGCTTGGACACAAAACCTAGCTTTTCTTTGCTTGATTCCCTGGGTTGCTGCCATTCGCGACAGAAGCTCGTCGCCAAGCGCTGATCGCCAAACCCAAGGCACACAGAGAGTCTCTGCCATCCAGGAGCTCTAGATGGCGCCAGCGAGCCGCACTCGCCACGCTCCTCTTGTGGGAATCAAGAGCTACTGTCAAACATAAAAGCAAATCAGAGTTTTCAGTTTTTTTAATGTGTTAAGAATGTTATTCCTTAAGAAAATTTGTAGCTAAATTATTCTCACTTAAAATAAACACTTAGTATACCAATTACACAAATGGGCGGGATTTATGTGAGATTTACTTCATCTGCATTTTTGTAGTGGAAGAGAGCCTTGGTGAATACAGATAATAGATGCAAATAAGATTAGAGTTAAAATAAATAAAGTTCCCATCTGAATAAAAAGAAATTCAATTTTGCACGACTTGTAGCGACTTGGAGGAATGTCCAGACACACTGTTCAGGTGCACAATCTAACCTCTTTCAAATGTTTTCAAACCTCCTTGTGGGAAGCAAATTTTTCCTTTTCCTTTTCCCTCATCCGGTACCATCCAATTCACTCCAGGGCAGGGGGAGGGCACAGGGGGAGTAAGGTCAAAAAAGAAAAGCACGTGGGAATGGTGTTGGCTGGGGCAGGATAGGCGCTGGCAGAGGAAACTTGGTCTTGGTTCTTCTGTGCATCAGGCTGGGCACAAGGAATCCCTGGAAACCCGCTAAAACGAAATTGCATTTCCTCTCAGCGCGTCCGGGGCGGGACTCGGGGCCCCAGATTGCAGCCCCTGGCTCCACGGCCACCTTCTGCCTCCAACCCTCATTCGCGCCCCCACCCCACCCCACCCCACCTCACCCCCAACTCTGCAGCGGCCTCCGCCTACTCGGAGCCCAGGGACCAGCAGCGACCCTGGGGAGGCGCGACCACACCTCAGCTGGAGACCCGACTGGTGCCCAACCCACGTCCTCGCTGGTGAGATCTCTCCTCCCACCCGCGCCCCATCTCGACCCCTGGGTCTCGGCGCTCCAGGGATGCCCGGGGCTGGAGGGGAGTGGGAACGGTAGGTTTCCCCGCTTGGGTTTCCACAGAGGGACGGGTGCCCGAATCCTTCTGAGCTCAGCCTCGGCTCACACGGTCTCGCGCTGGACGTCGGGGACCCGGCTGCCGCCCGCCGATCGCGGAGCCGCGGTGATGGACGTCCGCTGACCCGCAGGGCAGAGGCAGCGCGCAGAAGCCTTGATCACTGGCCTGCGGAGGGAGCCGCTCGGCGCAAGGGACCTGCACCGCCAGGCCCTTTGATCTGGCTTTATTATCAACAAGAAACAAAGCTGCCGGAGCCCGACGCCCGGGCGCCCTCCTTCCCCGGGAAACCCCCACCACACCCTCACCTCTGCGCCCGCAGCCTGCACCCCTTCCCCCGCTCCCGGGGCCCCGAGACCCCTCTGGGCCTGCGGTGCCTCGGGCTCAACCCCCACCCGGAGTAAAAGCCCCAGCCAGCTTTTCCCCAAAACCAGATCCAAACTCGAGGCGCGTGGCGCGGTGGGGAGGTGTTCTGAGACAAGAGTGGTCTGAGCCGGGAGAGGAAAAGGCCAAAGACGAGAAAAACTCGAGTAACAGCAGCACAGCCAGGGCTGCGCGCTCGAAGCGCGGGAGGCAGAGGAAGAAGCCGCGGGGTCTCACAAGGAAGACACCCGCCTGGGACCCTCGCTCTGTTTCACTGCTCCTTTGCTTCTTGGCTTTTCAGAGCAGAGTTTTGTTGGGTGCTAATAACAATAATTTATTCTTGCCTAAGACTCAAAACCTTCATTCAAGTTTCCAAGGGCAGCAATCGAAAAGAGCAGAGGGGACCCAGTCCGCGCTGACTTTGCTTGTATCTCCTATTGTGTGAAAAGCTTTCTAGAAATATTTTTATTCCGTAAATATGTACTTTATTTTCCACACTAACATTTTTTCGGATTGCGAAATTGTCTCATTTACCA
Organism: Typhlomys cinereus; assembly: GCA_023101885.1. Classification (NCBI taxonomy): domain Eukaryota; kingdom Metazoa; phylum Chordata; class Mammalia; order Rodentia; family Platacanthomyidae; genus Typhlomys; species Typhlomys cinereus. The sequence continues at coordinate 553,674 of JALPQD010000523.1, read as the reverse complement.
ATTTTCTCTTCGTCATTCCCTCCCTTCTCCCTCTTTCAAACTGGGGCTGTTAAGTTGGTGGTCAGAAGACAAAGAGAGTGAAAATAATTTTCATTTCAATAATTGCCTTCTGGTCAATTTAACTGTGCCTTATTTTGAAAGAGACTGTCTAAATGAGATTCCTGTCCCAAATGTGTTCCCAGGCCTGATCCCAGCCTTTAATTATTCCTGAGTTTTTTTCTTCAGAATAAGACGCCGCACTGAGTAATCACAAAGAAGTCAGAGAGCATCCTTGAACCTTTTCAGAAGCAGCGCCACTGATATTCAAATAACCTGCGAGGGCCATTTGACGGCTTGGAGACCTAGGCATTTCCAATTCACTATTTGCATAGATCAGCCGTCTTTGAAAAGGAAAGGAGCAGTTGTCTTCCATAACATTAAAAAGCCTAGTTATCAAATCAAGTGCTTAGTTTGGGGGCTTTTAAAACGTTTACATTTTATCTCAGGTTGCCCTTTACCGTTTGACATGCAAATTTGGTGCAGTTAATTTAGACAATTAAAAAGATCTTCAAGGGAGCTTTGTCACAGAGAATATTTGGAGTTTTCCCCGTGGACCAGCTGAGATAAAGTTGGCCAGAACAAATGATGTCTAGGAGATTAATTAGATATTTGATAAGACATGAATCCCTAATAAGGGAATACAAGGCACAGGGGGCTGCTGTGTGCTCTAAGTCAAAATTAATAACATTTAACAAGATTTTCATTTAGGCATGAAATGTCTTTTCCGGGGTATTGACTCCAGCGATTTATTCCCCTGAGATGCCTCCCAATGTACAGGGTCTTGGGAGCTAGAAGACTTCTTTCTAAAAAGATTTTTCCTTTTGCAGATTGTTTTAAAAATCACTTTTTAAAAAACAAACAAACCCACCAGGGTTTTCTCTGAGTCCTCTGGGAGATGTAGGCACCTCTCTAGTCAAAGCTGCCAAAGACTTTGCCTTTTTTTTTTTTTTAAGGGATCCAGAGATTTAAAATGTCACCTTTGAGAACCTTTCCATTAAGTAATGCAACTACACATTCTTACAACCCAATTTAATTTATGCTGTTGATATACACATAAATAATTTTGATTTCTTAAAAATGTATATGTTATGGCTTTTCAAACCCATATAAACTTCATTACCTAACACTAGCATTAAAGAAATTGTACGCCACCCCCCCAAAAAAGTTGACCCACATAAAGGTTATGGGGAGATTTTCTTTTTAAAAGTGGGGGAATTGTGTTATTCAGAGTCATTTAATAATACCAAAATGAAAATATCATGTCAAGATTTTCTTCATACAGATAAACGCATTTAATTTCTTTAGATGACCTTAACTTACGTGTTTGAGTGAAATGATAACTCAACATTTTAAATATCTTTTACATATATACTGACTTTCACAAAGTGCATCAGAAAATTAAAAAAAAAAAACTCCCTGAATTTCAGGAATTCACCAAAAAAAAAAAAAAAAAAAACAACCCTCTATTCGAATGAACATTTACAAGAAAATAAAAGAGAACACAATCCTTTGAACCCTATTTATACAGATGTTATGAAATACAGTGAAACTGTCGCTAGACTTCCAGTTTAATAGCTCACCTTAAGCCTTTTTTGATGCTTCCTTTTTTAGGAGGAAAAAAAGTCTCATTGTAAGTAGATATCAAGCAGGACTTGGAGCGTTTTATATATAATATAATCCACACAAAGGGTCTGTTTTTATAGGTCCCTTTTGTTTTCATTTGAAAGTTCTGAAGGTCCTTTGCTGGGTGGTAGCTAGTTTGTTTTTGTTTGTTTGTTTTTTCTTTTTTTCTTTTTTGAGAAAAGGACAGAGGATAGTGAGGGAGTGGGCGGTGGGAGGGAAGAAGCGTTTCTGTGTATTGCTCTTCACTGGAGAAGTTTGTGCTAGTGGTATGTATGTGTGCGCGCGCGCGAGTGTGCGTACTTGTGGTTGTGGGTCTCCAGTGCGTGCGTGTCTGTATGTGCAGTTTTAAAGTGTTTGTGTTGGAGGATGGTTCGCTTTTTGTTTTCGGATCACGCGTTCGATTCTCAAGTGAGCGCGATCGGTGGAGGGAAACTCCCTGCGAGCCACCGGCCGGGGAGTCCTGCACCTCTCCACCTCGCGCCCAGCCTGGGCTTGGGGTCGTCACTGGAGCCCCTGCCCTCCCGTGCTCCCGCTCGCTCGCCCTCCGAACCTCTCGCTTGCTCAGGGTGTCTCTACTCTCTCGCTCGCGCCTCTCGGCCAGCCTCTAAGAGTCGTTGGGTCCAGTTGCAGTTTCCTTGCCTCCCGCCGAGGCCGCCGCTGCAGCTGCCGCTGCCGCCGCCGCCGCCGCCGCCGCTGCCGCCGCGCGGGCGGCGCTAACGCCGGAGTCGTGCAGGATGAGGTCGGGGGATTCGGAACGGGGTGTCTCCAGGTTGCTGGCGTCTGTGTCACTGTCGCTGCCCTTTTTGCCCCCGCCGCCCCCGTTGTGCGTCTTAATGTGTTTGCTCAGGTGATCACTGCGCATGAAGCGCTTGTTGCACACCGGACAAGCGAAGCGCTTCTCGCCCGTGTGAGTCCGCAGATGCCGCTGCAGCTCGTCGGAGCGCGTGAAGCGCTTGCCGCAGAAGAGCCAGTTGCACACGAAGGGCCGCTCGCCCGTGTGCCAGCGCAGGTGTGCCTTCAGGTGCGACGTCTTGCCGTACACCTTGCCGCAGCCGGGGATGTGGCAGCTGTGCAGGCCCTTGCGTCGCAGGCTGGCCCCGGCCGGCCCCAGCCGCTCGGCCTCCTGGCAGTTGGGGCAGTCGCAGGTGGCGCGGCCGGAGTAGCGGCGGGCGGAGCGCGCTGAACTCCCGCCGGCGGCGGCGGCGGCGGCGCCCGAGATCATGGCGCTGGCGGCGGCGGCGGCTACGGCGGCGCTCGAGTCCGAATAGGAGGGCAGCACCGGCTTGAAGCCGTCCTGGGCCAGCAAGTGCTGGCTGGTGGAGAGCAGGTGCGAGGCGGCGGCGGCGGACGAGCCGAGGCCGGTGGAGCTGAAGGCGGAGTGCGTGAGCGAGCTGAAGTCGGGGTTGTAGGTGCCCAGCTGGGAGTGCAGCGAGGCCTGGGGGGCGCCCGAGTGCAGGGAGCTCTGGAGCCCCCCAGCGGGGTTCTGCACCTCCAGCCACGACCCGGGGCTGCTATGCACGTCCCACCACGACGACGCTGCGCCGTTGGTCACCTCTCCCGCCGCCAACGTCGAATGGAAGCCCGACTTGTACCACGACTCGTACGGGTGCGCCATGCCCACGCGCGGGTACAGGCCGTCGGCCGCCGTCGTGTGCACCTTGGAGATGAAGGCCGATTGGCCGCCCGCCTCCTGCGGGGACACCCCGGCCGCCGCCGCCGCCGCCGCCGCGGAGTTGGAGAAGAGGCCGCCGTAGTCGCTGCTGAAGGCGGACGACGTGGGCGACGTGGAGGCCAGGCAGAAGGCGCTGTTGGCAGCTCCGGAGCCACCCGCCAGACCTCCCGAGCCGCGGCCGCCGGTGGCCACAGCGAAGCCCGAGAGGCTGGAGCCGAGATTGCAGCTGGACGAGGAGCGCTTCCAGGGGTGGAAGCCGCCTTTGGCGAAGGCGCTGGACTCCGGCAGCGTCGTCAGCGGGCTTGTGTTGCCGATCTTGTTACAGGTCGCGGCCAGCATGGCCAACGGGGTCGTTCCGAAGCGCGGCTCTTCCTGGAGTGGGTGGGGTAAGGGAGGGAGCGAGGAGGAGGAGGGCAGGAGGAAGTGGGGGAAGACACAAAGTGCACCCGTGAGCAGCCTGGTTCCCCCCGCGCTGGTCCCGGGCGGCCGAAGCGCCCTGGCTCGCGCCGTGTCCTCACGCGCTCGCGGAGGATGCGCCGTGCCCAGGCAGGGGCCGAGGCGGACGCAAGGGTGGAGGTCCTTGCGCGGCAAAGTTGTTCCCCCGCGAGACTACGGATCCACCACCATCGCTGCGACCCCGGCCTAGGACCCGACTTAAGCTGTTGCCATCAACCCGCTCCTCTCCCAAAAGCCCCCAAATCACCCTTTCGGGTGGAACACAAAGGTAAACAAACACAGACCACAAACACCCGGTGAAGGCCGTAACTGTGGCCCAAGGATCGGAGAAACTTGGACTACTCCTCCAAAGAGTGGCTACGACTCCACTTTTTTAAAAATTCAAAAGCGTAATTTTAATATTGCCACGCGCGTGCGCGCCCACACACACACACATACACACACACACACACACACACACTCCGAAAGTAAACCGAAAACGGCCCAGTGATGGCTTTCAGAGTCACGGGAGAACTAGGGAGTCCCGCAAATATTTATTAAAGTAGCTACATGGACTGCAAAACCATTGAAACTGTATTCCGGAAGCAACACTGTCGCGTAATTGCAATGACCCCCCTCCCAAAGCAAGGGGTGGGGTAAAAACAAGAGGGCAGGGGGAAACTCCGATTTTTCTATAAAACCGAATAAAATGGAACTTGCTTAAGAAATTCTTTTCATACAAAAGCATCCCTTACGCTCTAATACTTGGAAAGCTCAGTTCCGGAAATGTGGAAAATGCTAGCAGTCCAGCAACAGTTTTTTTTTTTTTTTTTTCCTTTTCTTTTTTGTGAGCCTCGTACCCAGAGGAGCCATAACGAAAAAACTACTCCAGTAAAAGCAAGCAAAGGCGTTGCAGCGCTTTTGACTTACCCCGAGTATAGACGTGGCCATAGCAGGTCTCTGGGCTGCGCGGCGGGGCCGGGAGCGCGATTGAGCTTGGCAGCTGCTGGGAAAAACTGCTCGAGTCCTGCGCGCGACTCCCGCGTCCCGCGCTCGCGCCGAGCGGACTCCGGGCTCCCGCCGGCTAAACTCAGCCTAAGTGCGAGGAGCACCCGCTTTGAAGTGCCGCTGGCTGCGCCTCTCACCCAATGAGGGCGCAGGCAGAGCAGACGGGAGCTGCCCTGCAGCCAATCAGACACGCCGAGGGACCCGAGCCCAGGCTCCCGGCGCGTGCCAGTCAAGTCTGCGGGCGAGGGAGGGAGGGGGGGCGGACTGGGGACAGAAGAAATTACAGTGCAATTAAAAATTTACACACACCCACGCACCAAGTCAGGTTTAAGTACCGTTGAGACCCAGCCACAAACCCCCACCCCTAGCCACCCCAAGATGTTGCAAGGCAGGGCTAATGGTTCTATTTCACCCTCCAGATATGGGAAGGGGACCTAGGATGTAGGTGCGGACAAGGACCAAAGTGGAAAAGGGAAATGTCAAAGCTCTCTTCGCTTGCCCAGGCTCTTGTCTGCGGAGAGCAACTTCAGCTCGCATCTCCTCGCTGTCGATGTTATCCTCGTCGTTGTTCTTCCAGTTTCTTATCCTTACTGAATTCAGTTTTACTCTGAGGTCCGTTGAGGAGGGGACACCAAGGACAGCTTCTCTAGGAGGAAATAGGCCTCTCCATGTAGGTCTACACTCGCAGTCTTGGGAGGGCCTGGAGACGCTGCAGCCCACCATTTCCCTCCAGCGGTCTAACTGACTTCCTAATTGTCGCTCTGGCCTCTGACCCGGGGGGTAATACAAGTGCCACTCACTCCAGAAGCTTCTGGTGGTAATTGGGGGCACCCTTTGTACGGTTTCTCCAGCTTCTAGATACCAGGTTAACCTAGTTGTCAAATATGACTAAACAGTGGGACGTGCTGATTATCTGCCAGGTTTTACTGGGGGCTGGCGTGGGGGTGGGAAGCATCAGCCCATACAACACGCTGCACGAAGCCGCTTATTTTCACATTGTAACAACTTTGGAAACGGAGACCGGCGCGCGTGGCGTCCGCCCCCACCTCCACCCCCGCTGAAGCTGCAGCTTGCTAGGCTGTTTGTTTAACCCGGCGGAGATTTGCATGTCGCATTTCATCCGGCAGTCGAATTTTAAAGGATGTTTATAGAGTAAAAATGTTCTTGCCCCAGCTCCAACCCGTCCGTACTGCAGACTGTCAGGGCCTAGAAACTCCGTCTCCAGGGCAAGAACGTTAAGAGCTACACTCATCCCCAGCGGGCGCCAGGCTCACAGAAAGGACCACTCTTCGACCTTCACCGGTGAGTCGCAAAGCGCAGGCCACACGTGGGCGCCTGGGCATTCCGCAGACTAGAAGCATCCTGAAGTCCTCTGCGGACTTTGGTGTGATAGAGGTGTCCCAGCACACACGAGCGCGTGCTCCAGTCTCAGCAAAGGCTGAGCTCTTCCGTTCCTGGCTTTCTGGGCTCCTCTTTCTTGTTTTTTCTTCAAGCTAGCTCCTTTGAAATAGAAATACCAGCAGTGCCCTCGGGCAGACCTGGGTGATGCTTTTTAACGCACCACATACCTTCTCCAAACCCACTCCCTGCTCTTTAAAATAACAACACAACCACAACCACCTCGAATGCTCAGGTGCAAAGCACAATTGCAGCGGAGGGGGAAGCGAGTGAGGAGGATGTGGGACTTGCTGACAATATTCGCCTCTTCTGCAAGATCTCTTGGCCCCGAAGTGAGATCACTGAAGCACTTCTCTCCGGCCCTAAGATGGAAGCTGGTGCCTGCGTGCACCCGCGTGTCCTTTGGCAGGTGAGGAGGGTTTTGTAGGTCGCTTTCTTTGCTTTTCTACAATGCTTTTGCTCAGAATGCCTTTTCGCCCTGTTTTAAGGTGGCAAAACCATTGGGCAAATGATAACAGAAAGAGAAAACCGGGAAGAGAGAGAAGAGCTGCGAGGTTTAGAACCGAAGCGCTGTGCTCTAGGGAACTGTGACAGAAATCGGAGGGGACTGGGGGGGGGGAGTGCGGTAAGCCCCTAAAGAGGGTGCAGAGTTTGGAAGGTTGAGGAGAAGGCAAGCCACTGGGAAGGGCCGGAAAGCCCTCCTGGGAGACCTAGGAGCCGTTCCCAACAGGTGACATCTCTCCTGGAAGGGGAGACTGGCTGCAGAGTCTCACGGCGTCGACTTACTAATAGAGGGATTGTTAAGTGGCAGCGAGGCGTTTCCGACTCATCCTGTGCAGACCCGGGAGGAGAAGCGCGAAGGTTTCACCCGGTTTTCCTCTCCAACCCCCAACACACCGTCGCCTCACTGAAACCTGACAAAGTAATAAATAAGACAATCCGAAAATCCACTTTGCACTGGTGACATCTTCAAGCTAACCAAGTAAAGCAGTCGTCTCAAGAACCTCGGGCACGGCGGCGCCCTGCTTCTCTCCCTCGCCTCCCCCCGAAGCCGCCTCCCCCCGAAGCCCCCTCCCCCTCGCGCTGTTTTCCACGTAGTTCCAGCTGTCAGACTCTCGACGTGGGCACTGGTTTATTCCTAGACACACGCGTCCGTATCACAACAAAAGTTAGGGACACCTTCCCAAGGAACACAAGCACACATCCCAGGCCACTTCGACTCTAAGGTGGGGCCCAAAGGAAATCTTTCGGAAGAAGTCCAGTTGGGTTTGTCTTTTTTTTTTTTTTTTTCTTCTCCTGTCTGACAGATTTTTTTTTCATCCTCTAAAAAAATCTAGTTTTTAAACAAAGATCAATGTGTTATGCTAAAGTGTTGAGCTGACTGTTAAAACATTTGGGGAAATAATGACAATGTAACAAAGGCCTGGTTTGGAGTGAATCATCACCCTTTTAAAAGTTAAAGCAATTTTCAGGAGAATAGCTTTCAGCAAACGCTTTACATTATTCAAAACGGCCAAATAATGCTCTATTATAGCGCCTGAATGCTGCCAGTCAGCCCCTAAGTGCAATTTGTGCAAAGGCCCCGGTGCCTTATCTCCACTTCTTTATAAAGAGGTGAATATAAAACAATTTCTTCCAAACCCAGACAGAGAGCACGAAAATTGCTTCCCTTTCTGCAATCAGGGCAATTTAACTGGAGTGCAATTAGCACTATTAAATGTCGATTCTGCATAAACAAATCTGACTGAGCAGAGAAAGTGGGGTGAGAACCTCATATACACTGAAACTGATTTTTTAAAATTATGTATCCGGGTCCTTTACAATTGATCCGTGACGTTTTCATCTTGGAATATATTTACATCGTAAATACACTATGGTTAAATCAACATAATTTTTGGCAAAAAAATTCAATACGAATCCTAATAAAGAAGAATAGAGTAATTAAAGGGAAGAGTTCACTTCTTTGAACAAACATTGTTTCTCCCCATCTTGCCTCTCTCTTTGAATGCTTTGATCTGAGCAACTGCTCAAGTTGCTGCTGTTTAGGAGGCTAAACTGGGGAAACAATTCCGTCATTAGCACTGATCGGAAGGATTGGAACTCCTACTCCACAGATAAAATGCTTTTCTCCCTGATGCGAACCCAGAAGACCAGTTATTTTCTGAACTACTCCGTACTGTGGCTGAGTAAATGTTAGGTAGTTGCCCAGTCTCCCCGCGGCGTTAACTAGGCAGTTTAGTCGCCAACGTGCATCACTGGGGTGGGACGAGGTGGAGTTGAAGTCTCAAGGATATGGGCAGGAAAGGAGAGGAGGAACGCAAAGGTCTGACTTTGATGGAGTTGGCTTCCGTGCAAGCCTGGGTCACAAGAACCAGGATGAGGGGCGGGACTGAGGTAAGAGGGAGAGGAGCTTGTAAAGGCGTTTGTCTGACCTGTCCTCCCACCTGCCTTTATTTATTTATTTGCTAAGTTACAGAGCTCCCTTTTTGAATCATTTGTGCAATTAATTATGCTTTTCACTTGCATGATCTACACTAGAGCAGTGATTATCAGGTCAGCACTGTGTGGGAGTTTCGGAGAGACATAATAACTTCAGCTCAAGACAACCAAGAAAAGCTGCTTGTGTAAGGTGCTCACCAGCCTTGAACAAGGGGGGAAGATAGCCCAGTGCAGTCCTTAGTGCCTGTTGAGTCCAGTGAATCCTTAAGGCAGTTAGAGTTGGTCAGCATGAGTGAAAATGAAATGTAGCCTTTGATTAGAAGGGTATCTTTCATGGTTACCATATAGTTATATCTCTAAAAGCACCAGAATGGAGATCAAATGGATCAAGAAAAGTAACTGAAAATTGAGGAACTCAATTATGATCTCTGTTAAACTTTCATTTAATATTTGTTCTATAATGCCTTCTCTCATTTTAGCCCAACCTTTGTAAATAAAACAGCCCAGAAGAATCAATAGGATCTTCATCTTTTTTTTTTCTGTCTCAGAGATGTCAGTGCAGTTTAGACGTGCCAAGAGATCCAGATTATTCTTGCCTCCATTAGATCTGCTATTAAAGTCCCTGAGTTATGAAGTCCAGTCCAAACATTAGCTACGCAACTTATTCCTGCTGTTAGACATATTGGGGCCTTACATTTTAAGCTTGCCTTGATCTGTTTATCTGAGCCAAAAATGTATTAACAATTAAAGGTAAGACTAGTGTGTCAAAGGAAGGAAGGTAACTGTAGATTGTGTGATGATTTTAATGACTGCAATTATTGGAAGATTATTCAACAAGCATCATAGATTTGTTTACTGAATTACTAGATGATTATTGGGGGGGGCTATTTGGTTGGGGGCTGCACCTTCTTCCCTCCTTCACCAACCACCATGAGGGGTCTCAGACCTAGAATAAGTGATTCTTAATGTGGCCTTTTTTCTTTTTAAGAGCACCACTATCTAAATAATGCACCGGTATTGTCTCAACCAACTCTAATGGGATAATTTTTGGAGATATTGTTAAGATCTTTTCAAATGAATCTTTAGTATCAAAGAAAAGTCAGAGGCCATAGGTCATTGGTCATCTTCTAACCAGGGTACAGTTTCCTCAATTTTATTATATCCTAAGCAGCCTGAGAGGAAGTTTCCAGCTTCTAACTCCTTCTTCCATGCAGGGATCAGGGAAGGAAAGCATTATAATTGAAGATGTTAAACCAGTATTCAGGGATAGTTCTGGATTCCCTTGGAGAAAGTATGCCTTTTCCTTCCGTCTTTTTAACAGCCGTCATATTACCTCCATGACCACTGTTAGCTATAAGTAGAAGATATGATAACTAAGAGCATGCTGATTCACAACTCACAAAGTTTTTTTGCTGCAAATATAAATATGGGGATGCAAATAAGGTGTTTTTTTCCATGCTTTTAACAAAATGGGTTTCCACAATAATCAATAGATTGCAGGCCGGGCTGTGTTAATCATTGTACTGGTTTGTTAGTGAACTTGGATGGGGGAAGCAAGCATTTTCAATAACATCCCCTTCCCTCCATCCCATGAGCATTGAGGCTGGGTAACTGGGCCTGGCAAGTCTCCTCTGTGTTGTGTAATGGTTAGTAAGGTGGATTTAGCTGGCATTGAGAACCTTCCCTGTTCAAATGTGAGTCTGCAGGCTTCTGCAAATGGCAATTAGGAGCCTATTACAAGCCATTAGATTGATCAATGTACCTTAAAGAATGTGGATGATTTATATGGTTGAATTACATGGGGAGAAAGAAAGAGGTGGAGAATAGTATCCTTTAGATTCATAGCACTGCTGTGGAGGAGAGGGGGAACCAGCCCTTGTTCATCACAGCTTAGAACCACCACAGCGATTTAGAAAACTTTTCAAGCAAAGACAGGGCTTCCCCAGCTTGTCCGGTGGGTGGCGAGATGCAAAGTCTTTACCACTCTTTCTTCTTTCTAAAGAAGAGCTGAAGACCAAGGCCGTGCAGAGCAGCGAAGAGTCCCTGAGACGCCACTCCCCCAGCGGCCAGCACGGCCAGCAGAGGTAGGTCGCAGCTGCCTCCTGGCCTCTACTCTCTCCCTGGAGACCGAAAGGATGTCTTACGTATTTGTTTAACGGAGTGTTGGAGAGCTGCATGGCCTCCTAATTACTGCGGGAACACAAAACCATTAGCCCTTGAAGTTTCAGGCGAAATTGGGGAGGACCAGCAACCGGGCTCTGGGCGGGAGAAGCCGCAGGGGGTGGAAGGGAGGGGTCGTTGCAGAACGGAACTCCACCGTAGGACTGACTCTTCCAGCTAATCTATGTGGCGAAGACGAAATTACAACACAGCCGAAGCGATCAAAGCTGCCCTCCCCTTCCCGGTCCAAAGTCTGTTTGTAGTTGTCTCCTCGGGGGGCAGACACTCGCCATCTTCTCACGACTAGGGAATTCCTGTCAGTTTTTCCAGAGCCTGTAGGGAGAGGACAGACTCACTTCACTCGTCCCAAAGGAGGAGTCCCTTTGTCTAACTTCCTCCTCCTCCTCCTCCTCCTTCTCTTCTTCTTCCTCCTTCTCCTCCTTCTTCTCCTCCTCCTCCTCTTCTTTCTCCTTCTACTAATCCTCTGCTTCTTCTTCCTCCTTCCTCTTTCCTCCTGTATTCGACTCTATAATGGTGTGTGTGTGTGTGTGTGTGTGTGTGTGTGTGTGTGTGTGTGTGTGAAGACCCTAGGCCTAAAAAGTGAGACTTGAAAGGACCCCCTCATCCAATCCCATCCCTACTATTCCCTCCTCTTCCTCCTCCCTCTTCCTTTCCAGTCTCTCTTGTCTTTCCCAGGTCTCCTTTCGGTTGTGCCAGATCATTCCTCCCTACCTCCCCACCAGGTCTTGTCTTCAAGTCCTACCCCTAGACCCTGGACAGATGATTTCCACGGCCTTAGTTTGGTGGGAAAGAGCTTCATCCTGGCATGTTCAGGAATGTGAGACAAGACCTTTTGTTTGGGTGTAACGGTGGAGAAGCACTTCGGATGGATGATGGTGCTCAGAAGCAAGAGGGAAAGAGCAAAGAAACATGTGTGTGTCTTTTGCCACCAGTGCTCACAGGAGCCGAGGATTTGGAAACCCCCCTAGACCGATAGTGATTTCTCTCTCACACACAGCCCCAACTGGCCTCTGATCTTATCCCTTCGGGTCGTATCTGCTGAGTTCTTCTCTGCAGAGTTCTTTTCCATCCTCTCCTGTCTGGGCTCTCTTGTCAGGCCCTACAGCTCAGCAAGAGACTGTGACGGAAGGAGTCCCTCGAGGCCTTAAGCACCCCTTTGACGTCCCAGAGCCAAGGCCTGCTAGGGCCAAGTCCAAGCGTTCTGGATTTCAGCCACTCTACAGCCAATACTCCCCCAACCCCCACCCCCGCCCCAACCCGGTGGGCTGGCCCTCTGCTTAACCTCCCACCGGTGTTAACCCCGCCCTTACAGAATCCAAGTTTATGCACCCCAAGAGCCTCTTCCTATAGGGTGACCGGCCTAAGAGGGGCAGAGGGAGGCTGCACACACCGGACACGCGTGTGCTCGCACTCTTTTCCCGGAGCTGGAGCAGTAAGTACATTGATGTCACGGACACACTCACCCGGGCACGTGCCAGCGGCGTCCGTTCTCCTTCCTGGTCAAGCATCCTCCAAGCAGATCGGCCTTCAGGCGGGCGACCACGCCGCGGAAATGCGGGCTGAGCCTTCCTTCCTGGGAGCAAGGGTGCTCAAGTGCCCCGCAAGCCGCTGCAAATCTCTCGGCCGGTTCGTGGGGGTCCGGGACAAGACCCGGCTTCCCCTCCGCCTCCTGCGATGCCTCGGCGCCGACGACTGCTCCGTACCGGGCTGGGTGTCTCTCGGGGGCTGCGGCGCCCCCTCCCCGCCCCCCCTCCTGCGGGAAGCCCGTTGCCCGTGTGGCACGCCTAGGCTAGGTTACATCTGGGATGCATTGCCCCTTAATTGTCCAACCCCATTATTGTGATCAAGTGAACGTTGCTAATCTCTACATTTATTGTTTAGGTAAATAGAGGCTGCGTTTAATCAATACGCAGGGCCGCAGCCCTCGCAGCGCCAAGTAACTTCAGTCAACGGTGAAGATTTCAGAGTGTGCGTAATTACAGAGCACGCGGAATATTCGCTCCAGCCTCATTCCACCTCTTTTCTCCCATCCGGAGCAGAAGGAGGGAGCCGGGACGCATCTCTATCCTCTAGGGGTGTTGGGGATCTGCTTCTTCCTGACGAGAAAAGGATTTCAGGGCGGCGACCCCACGCATCCTGCCCTCGACCTACCCGATTGGGGACCGAGACCGATCTGGGGACATTCCTAAACTTCCAAGTCCCAGAATCCAACGCTCAGCGCCTCTTTACTACGGCTTCTGGAGCCCTCCCCCTACCAAGCCTGCCACTGTGAGGAGGGGGGTCCCTCTGCGGGTCCCGCCCGGCGGGAGGGCTGAGGGCGGAGTCCCGGAGGCTGGTCGTGCTACGCTCTTCGTGCTCGAGTCCCGCCAGGGGTCCCGGTTCTCCATCCGGGCTGCTGGGACGTGCCCAGTTGCTGGCCGCCGGCGACGCCGAGAACGCTACGCCTGGGTGCGCAGAGCGGAGATTTTTTTTTTTTTTTTTTTTGCGCCGTTTCTTAAATAGGCATTGTCCTAATTAAGAGGACCTTCGATCAGCGCAGGGAAATGAGGGGCAGTCCCACTAAGAAGTGGGCATTACACTTCAGCCAGGGCTGCTGCGAGCTTCTTCCTGCCATTGGGCTCCCCGAGTGCTCACGGAGGGAGGGCCTCTGGCCTGGGCAGCAAAGACCTTAGCTGGGAAAGTCCCAGGCAGCTGTAGAAATAATCCGAACCCTTCCAGCGCCATGGAGCGGGACCCAAGAACTGACCTTAAGTTTCAGTCACTAATACTTCTTCCTCAACCAACTCCCAACTTGGTTGCAGGGAATTTGTTCCTCCTCTGTTGCCTCCGCTCCATTCCCGGGAATTAGATATAAACAACCTATAACTCTGGTTGTAACAAGACACCCGTCTTGCATGGAGTTGTTTCACTTTATATAAGCAGAATTCGAAAGTCAACCCCTCACTTGCAAGTTTACAGTGTCGGTGCAACCACTACATTAAAATTACACTCGGAGCTTAAATTCAGGGCCTACAGCATTGAATGGCAGCTGGCTGTTTTTAATTTTTGAAATGGAACAATTCTCATATAAGGTATCTCTCTCCCTGCTTTCTTCTTTCCTTAAAAGTTGAATAGCATTTGGAACAAGAGGGAAATTAAACACAAATGTCAGTGCAATCTCCAAAGTCCATTCCATTCTATTCTCCCTTTTGGAACCTCCCCAAGTCACTGCCAATCTTGTAACTTGGCTTATCACCGGTACTTCACCAAGCTGTCACTCATCAGCACTCCCTTTTAGCCAAAGAACAGAGGAATTTAGTTTCAGAGTCTTCACTGGGAAGGATAACCTTTTCTGAGCTGTGGTTGCTTTCTAGCAGGGATTAGGATAGGAAATACTAGAGGGCTGATAGCCCAATCTTCAGGGTGGCCACAAGCTCTGTGAGTATGAGTTAATATCCAGTAAGTAAAGCTTTGATCTACAGCCAAGCCTCAAAAAGTGTCCGTTGTTGCCTCTCTGAAATAAAGTTAAGAATCTCAACTTTGAAAGATTTTTATGAAGGTTAAATAAAGCTTTATAGAAAAAAGCCAAGCAAGGCCTCGGTACTTTATTAATAGTTAAGCTAAAAAGTTAAGCTAAGAAAGGTCTTGCCTTCCTGTGAAACACCATTCCCAACTAAGACAGTGAAATTAAAGCAAAGCCAACAGCCACTCATAAACAGAATGGGGGTGTGTGAGGGGAAAAAGAGCTTAGTACAGTAGCAGCAAGCTGAGGCTTGTTTGGGAAAAAGTGTGGTAAGCGCATCTGTCAGCGGACACAGATCATGGATTCCAGAGCTTTTCTGTTGTTTGGCTTTATTTTGGTGGTCAGTTGGTTTTGATTTTTTTTTTTTTTCTGAGACAGGCCTACACTGTGTATCTCAGGCTGATCCTGAACTCACTTATGCAATTACGGGATTTCAGATGTGTACTACCATAACTAGCTCCCACACTTCTGCACATGGTGAACAGAAGCTAGCATTGATTGAGCGACTTTTATAGCCTAGACATTCTACCAAGCGCTTTATACATAGCATGCCATTTCACACAATAATCTTAGAAGTGAATTGATAACTCTGTTTAAAAAGTTTTAATATAGAAAGTACGAAATATATATTTAAAAGTAGAATATCCCTATCTGTACATCACCAACATCAGTTGTTCCCTAGTGGCCAAACTTGTTCAATCTCTCCACTTCCTCTCACCTCAAATGGAAGCAAATATAGACAATGTTTCATTTGTCCAGATTTCAATATACTTAAAAGTATGGCAGGTAAGCTGGAGAGATGGCTCAAGGGTTAAGACTCTGCCTCAAAAGCAGAAAGTCCAGAGTTCAGATCCCAGGTGCCACATAAAAAGCCAGGCCCAACTAGCCACAGCCTGTATTTCCAGCCCTGGTGAGCAGAGCCTGGGAAATTTCAAAGGTAAGCAAAAAGGAGGTAGAAACAATCTAGGATGATTCCTGAAGTCATCCTTGGTCCTCCACAGGGACACATAGTGCCCTCTGATACACACACACTAAACAAACAAACAAACAAATAAATAAATAAATAATTTTAAAGTATGACAGGCATCTTAAAACTCACAATATCATATCATAAACATGTTTAAACACATGTGAAATAAAACCTTAATAATATTAGATATCTGTTCAGTGTTCAGGTCTCCCCTTGGGTCTCATGACTAATTTTCACAATTATTTTTATTATGTCGAAATGTCCATATGCAGCATTTAGTTGGCTGTACCTTTTAAATCCATAGGTCTCTCTCTTTCTTCTTGAGTCTTATTCCCCCTCCTCTCACCCAGTTCATCTGTTGATATAAGTCAATGTTCCTGATGATCTTCTTCTCCCCTTCCTCCTCCTTCTCTTCTTTCTCCTCTTCCTCCTGCTCCTTTTCTCCTCTTCCTCCTCCTCTTCCTCTCCTTGTTCTCTTCCTCCTTCTCCTTCTCCTTCTTCTTCAAGTGAAGAGAAGCTAGAGGAATCTAGTAATGGATAGAAAAAGAATTCTACCCTAACCATCATGTCCAACCCCAGGGTCCAGCCACTTAATGGTTGACTTTCCTTACATTCCCTTTAAATTAAGTGATGAAAGGAAAACATAGAATAAACCAATCATCATGAAACAAAAGATTTCGAAGCACATGTGACTTCCCTGAATAATCAGTTCCTTTCCCAAGCACCCATGGAAAATAATTCACTAAAAACTCAGGCAGGATTCAAAATTGTGGGAAGAAAAATTGAAAACAGGATAACTTTGTATCTTTTCAGTGCTTTGAATATGACTAAATCTTGCATGCACATATATCTGTAACATGGGCAGTTTTTCATTTCCAACAAACTGAATAGTAAGTTACAGATATTTCTTAAACCTACCAATTCCTTTTCCTTTTTTTCATTTTCTCCCTGTTCTCTACTTTCCTCAATTCTCCATACCTAGATAAGGAGAAAACATCTCTTTCAAGTAGTTATTTTAAAGTACCAGTCAAATTAACAATTTGGTAGTTTGATATGTGATATCTGGCTTTTGTTACAGTAGTTTTGAAACCACAGTTACCCTAGCAACTGAATACATTTTTTTAAAAAAAAAAATTTTAGCTGTCTGGAGGAAAAAAAAAGAAAAAGAAAACTTCTTCTTGCCAGAATTTTCCCATAATAGCTTCCATTAACTGCAGTGACTTCTATTGGAGAGGCCACACGGTTGTCTCCTGCTGTCACCAGTCATTCACTGATCTAGCAGATGTTTTGTTTGATAAGGCCAATTTGAGCTTTATAAAACATTTATTTTCTCACCTTCAAGGAGCAAATACCAGTGAGGATGGGATTCAGTGGTGATCACTAGATGCCATCCGAGGACTTCAACCTGCCAGTGGAGCTTCTGGGTGAGAAGGAAAACAAACCTAAAGACTTCATTTACTAAAAGAAAAGGGATGAAAAGAAAAAAAGGGGGGGATGGTTAAAAGCTAGTAGGTCAATCCCTAGGGACTTAGCAAGAGAAAGCAAAACAAATGTTAAGAGCCAATATTCTGCTATGGGATCTTTCTGCCAACAGGTGTTTAATGATGTGGCGAGAAAAGAGAAGGTGAGGCGCATACTATATTGAGTTCTGCACATTTAATGAATGAAACGGTTCCTCTTAACTATTGCTATGAGAGAACACCCAAAGTCAAATAACTTAAGGAAGAAAGGAAGATTTATTCAACTTACAGTTCCAGAGGGGAGAACAGACTTTAACAATGGTGGTGACATGGCTGGTGGATGAAGCTATAGGCAGGCTAAGTCACTGTAGACAGCCACATGGCTGGAGTGTTCCTGGAGCATCTCTCTCTCTCTGGCTCTCTGTTTCTGGCTCTCTGTCTTCTGGTCCACTACTGGGAGGTTCCAACGGGATCTATGGAAGTTCCGATCTACTCTAGGGCTAATCTTTGTATTATGCAGATAATCTCTTTCAGATGTCTCAGTTGATCTTAGATAATGCCAGGTGTGCCAACTTGACACCCAGGATTAAGCTACATGGCAGCATTTCAAGAAGGTAAAGAGAAGACATGGCAAGGAAAACAGATGTGTATTTAGTGTTCAGGCAGCCACTAGGCTGAGCATTAGAGGAAACATTCCATCGCATTGGAGGAAATGCCCCTCATAATCATGCCACCAGTGCAGATAGCTCTAGGCCTTCTTTACACACACACACACATACACACACCCACACACACACCCACACACACACACACACTCTGACTTAATAAAATTGAAAATATATAAATCCTTTCTCTTGAATAACAGGAAAGTTAGTTTTAATTTTGCCTGGAGCTATGGAATGGATAAAACAAAAGGTATGAACAGAAGCGTTAGGTAGTTCTGCTACTTTTAGTAGGATGCCTTATTTTATAAGTCTCCTGAGGATGGTGTTCATTTAGTCATTTTGCAGAAGAGGGAGAAAATCTGGAAGAGGAAGCATCTTTTAGCATAATATTTTTTCAAAGTTTGAAAGAATAATGGCTCCAGTCTTTAGGATTTTATTTTAGGTTGTCCTACCTCAATATAAAGTTTTGACTTGAGGAGTCATATTGACTTGAGTCAGAATAAGAATTGAAAAAGAAAGAGCAAGATTATGTCAATTCTACTTATAGGAAATATAATTGTTGTATAGTAAATTCACACTGAACAGTAAATATTTGAAATACATGCATATTCCTTTCTAGGCTGCAAAATGGAGAGAGAGAGACAGAGACAGAGAGCAATCAGAATCAGCAGTATCGTTAGGATTAAAAATTAAAAATTGGTTATTTTTGAGAGAGGGTCTCACTTTTTACCCCTGGCTGGTCTGAAACTCCTAATATAGACCAGATTTGCCTCAAAACTCACAGAAATCCACTTACCTTTGCCTCCCTCATGTGTTCTCCTCTGACCTCACTTATCATGGCATGTATCATTTCCATATTTCTCTCTGTCTCTCTCTCTCTCTCTCTATATATATATATCTTTTTCTCTCTCTCATAAGTAAAATATTTAAGAAAATAAAACTGGATTATGGAAACTTTTAATGTTGGACAATAGATCAAATATATTTTATATATATATTTTTATTTCAGCTCATACAAACTTATTAGGTACACCAGTTCCCTCCCTCCCTCCTCCTCCCCCGTACCCCCTGCTCCCCCTCCCCACCCCTCTCCCTCCCCATCCCCCAGTGCCTCCCACCCCAATTCCCAGAGAGTCCTTTCTTGTGCATGTCTGATTTTCCTCTGGGCCCTCCTCTCCGATGACGTACAAGGATCCAGTGGCCTTTCCCGAACCCTTTCCCGTGTTCCCCTTAGGTATAGGAACACTGCTGTGGCTGCCAATCCTTTGCCTCCAAGGATCTTGGTGCCTTTAGCAGATGCTAGACTTTGTGAGGTCAACAGTGTGTTGGACAATGCGCAGGGCATGCAAAGTCCAATTATGATTGCTTCAGCCCTAACTAGTATAGAGTATCTTACATATCATTGCTCCTCCCATCCTTATGCTCTTACACTCTTACCGCCCCCTCTTCCGCAAATTTCCCTGAGCTTCAAGATGGGGAGAGACTAAGCTGGCCTAGTTCTAGGTGGTTGATATAGAGTCTCTGAAGTTCTGGATTGTGGTTTGTTGATTTTCTTTTGCAGTTTTGCTGCTCCTGCAATGCCCTTCACTCCATCCTGGTGGGCATTGTATGTTACCCCCTGGCCAGAGACAAAAAGCTGTTAGAGTCTTGTGATAAAAGCACATTCAAAGGTAGATGTAATAAAAGTGGGAAACCACAGTGAGGGAGGGGTCTATCACCCATTTGCAAAATTGTTACTTTTTATCTGCCAGACTATATGCCCTCCTCTTCTGGTGAGATCATACCCCCTCAGTAGTAAATGATCAGGAACAAAAGTCTGTGAACTTAATCAGACGTCTCATTACTTATTAGGGTCCTTGGTGGAGGCCTATTTTCCCTGCTGTAACATGGTTCCTTCTCTCCTTGTTTCTGGTGTGGCCCTCCTACCCCATCCCTCCTGTTCATAATCCTTGGAATTACTGTCTCTAGGTGGGCTGGGTGGGTTTGGTACTAGGAGCCACCTATTAGGGAGTACATACGGCGCTTAATTTTCTGGGTCTGGGATACTTCACTTAATATAATTGTTTCTAATGACATCCATTTCCCGGCAAATTCCAGTAATTCATCATTTTTGATGGCTGAGTAGTACTCCATTGTATAGATGTACCACAGTTTCCTTATCCACTCGTCAACTGTTGGACATTTGGGCTGATTCCATGACTTTGCTATTGTAAACAGTGCTGCTATGAACATGGTCGTGCTTGTGCTACCGAGGTGAACCTCTGCTGTATGGGGGGTTATTCCCAAAAGTGGAATAGCAGGGTCATATGGCATTTCAATCTTTAATTTCTTTAAGAATCTCCAGACCGCTCGCCAGAGTGGCTGTATGAGCCTGCATTCCCACCAGCAATGTAGGAGAGTTCCCCTCTCTCCACATCCTCTCCAGCATTTGTCGTTGTTAGTATTGTGGATTTTTGCCATCCTGACCGGGGTGAGATGATATCTCAGGGAAGTTTTGATTTGCATTTCCCTGATGGCTAAAGAAGTGGAGCATTTTTTAAGATATTTGTTAGACATTTTAATTTCATCCCTGGTAAAGTTTCTTTTAAGTTCCAGGGCCCATTTTAAAATATATTTTATATTATAAGATAAATGTAAAATATTGGGGACAAGACATGGAAGTATATTGTTTAAGAACGGTGTGCTTTTGTGTCGTTAATAAAGGGTGGAGTGTGACAGTCTCAGCTGTCAACTTGACAGTTGAGAATTGGGCCTCCGGACACATCTATGAGAACTGTCTAGCTAAAGCAGACCTCTAAGTAAGCCTCTAGTAGATTATCTTAATTGCTTAAAAGTGATGTGAGAAGACCTAGACCACAGTGGATGGGACCATCCTGAGCAGGTAAATAAAGGCAGAGAGCATTAGTTGGCATGTGGTAAGCTGCCAAGCTAGAAAGGAAGTACGCAGCATTGGTCTTTACTTCCTGCTCTTGACTTTGATTAAATGTTGCCATTTACTCGAAATTGTAAATTTGGATAAAACACTCTTCTTAATCTAATTTGTTTGGGATATGTACTTATTACAACAGCTGTTATGAAATAAAAACAGAGAATGGGTGTTGCTCTGAAACTAAGATCTATGTAGCTTTAATCTGTTCACTTGATACTTTTGTGTCTGATTTTTTTCAAATGTAAAATTATAAGCTGATAATAACTTGTCATAATCAGTTAACCATGCAGTGAAAGTCAAATATAAAACTGACTGTGAAAATGTTTTAGATCCAGTATAGCATGATAGCAGATATTTGGGTGATGTGCTTAGTTGCCATTTTTATTATTAAGGTAAAGGAAGAGGTCCTGTCTCATTCACTGTGGTATCTCCAGTGACTAGTGAAAGGCCTGGCACATAATAGACATAAATGTTTGATGATTAAGAGCAAAAGTTAAGAAAAATGTATATAAAATTATACATATGCTCACAAGGAAGAGAAGATTTGGGCATCATCTAGTAACTGATTCCCAGAGAAAATAAATGAATGACCTAAAGTCACAAGATAGCATAGTCATCTTCAAAATGGCAAGAGAACTCCAGAGACCAGAGAGTGTTGTTCCATTTTTAGTCACCTTGGGGTAATGTGCCATGCAGAACTTCTTGTAACAGTCTGAGAAACAATACATTTTCTAGCAGCACTCCAATTTTGTTCTATTAATGACTGTTTCTAAGTAGGAGGCTAACTAGTGGGGACTCAGATATTTTTGTCATGCCAATGTTTGGTTCCAAGGGTCCCAATTATAAAAGTGATTCTGTTTATGGCAGAACAATTTGTTACAATTAGTTCTTTAAAAATTCTCACATTACTGTGACATAATCTTTGTGACGAAAAGTTGTTTTAAGCATTTCATAGGAAATCTATCTGAGCATGCACCTGTGTCAATCACATTGGCAATGTCTTGATCACAACGGGGTTATGTGTCCATAAACACTACTTTATGGTTAAGGTATGTATAGTCAGCAGTTCCCAGAAAATAGTACCAAATAACAATCATTATGGTCTGTGGATGTAGCTTAGTGGTAGAGTGCTTGTATAACATTCATAAAGCCCTGAGTTCACTCACAATCAATCAAAAACATTCAGCAGTCAAGATTCAATAATGGAAATTATTAAACATTTTCCATTTACTTTTCTGGCCACAAAAATATATATGTATATATATGTATATGTAAACTTCTCTTCTTATTCCTTTAACAGTTACAATAAATTCTATACTCTTCAGTGAGACTTTATATGTATACATATATACATAAATATATATGTATCCTAAGTCTGTGGGTCAATGCTGTTGCGTTAATATAGAATACCTCTCATACATTCACATGATTACAACTTTGTACCCAGCTGCTGCCACTGTTTTGGAAGGTTGTAGTACCTTTAATCAGTAGATCCTCTTTGGAGGAAGTGAGTCTTGGACAAAAGCCTTAAGGTTTTATTCAGGGCCGTAGTTTCTATCTGTTCTCTGTTTCCTGACTGTATATGCAAAGTGACCAGCTACCACAGGCTCCTAATATCATGTCTTCTTATTTGATGGACTATATCTTTTCAAAGGGTAGGCTCAAATAAAACCTTCCTCCTTTAAGTTGCTTCTTGTATGGTATTTGGCCACAACAAGAAAAGTAATTAAAACAAAAAAATGATATTTTTGAGCTAGGAAAGTTTGATAAAGCTGTAAGCATAACTTAATGGGTAATTCTTGGGTTTCTAGAGAAACGTGGACAGTGGCAGCCGGATCATGAGGTTTTAGAGGGAAACAAGGACTCTCTTGGGAGCTGGGCCAGCAGCTCAAATTATGTTCTGGCAAAGAATCTGACTACATTCTACCGCTGTCTTGAGAATGTTAGTGGAATGAAATTTTTAAAAAATGGACTAATTTGAACAGAGGAGGAACTCTCAAGATTGAGAGCATTTAATCTGTATCATGGTTACTTCTCGATACTCTCATCCAGGTCTTCATTGAGAAAGGACAGCTTAGTGGAGTAGAAAGATATGAAAAATCTGTAGTTTAGAGAAGAAATTAATGAATTTAAAGTTGTATATGAGGTACATGGGAATTTATTGTAACTGTTAAAGGAATAAGAAGAGAAGTTTAGGACTCTTCAGTGAGACTTTATTCATCATGGATGGCTCCATTTGTGAAAATACAATTAACTTGAAAAGAGAGAGAATGAACTGAGAATGCTGCAAAAGAGCTTCCTGCTCAAAACCAACTGCCTAAAGTTGTTGCAAGGGTCAGCTTTAAATGCATGCAGAAGCCACTTTATCTGTGATAGGAAGAGGCCAGGTTACATTACAAGTTGGCAGCAGAACTTGGCAATATCAACTATATGGTGCTGGTTTTTTCAGAAAGTAAAATTAGAGTGAAGGGGACATTGAGGATTGTACCAAGGTTCCTGAAAGCCACTGAGTCCAGGCAATTTATGGCAGGGTCAGAGTCTCTGCAAGGAAACCATTGCATGAAGCCTAAACTTAAGTCAAAATGGAAATGCCAAGATGTTCCCAAGATGATGACTGAGAAAGGAAAGCTTCAAGCACAGGAGGCTGCAGTGCTGCAGGCGCAGAACTGGGGGAGTGAGGAGACCCAAAACTGTTGGAGTTTCATGTGCTTTATTGGCTACAGATGACGTGTTTTTCCCAAACTTGGAATTTCTCACTGAAATCTTTTTCTTTTCCTTTTTCTTTATTTCTTTGCAAGTGTGTGGTGTGCATCTATGTGTGTGAGCACACATGTGTATGAGTTCATGTGCATATGTCTGCATATGTGTACATAAGCATTAGGAGACTCGAAGTTGATGTTGGTGTCTTCCTCAACTGTGTCCAGTTTATTTACTGAAGCAGAATTCAGAGTTTAATTATCTAGCTAACTATGTTGCTACTCACCCATCACACACACAGAGAAACAGCAAACAAAGAACAGAGAGAGAGAAAGAGAGAGAGAAGAGAAACACTCATAAATCTCAAAAGTTTTTGAAAACTAAATCTTATTTTTTATACATGGTATATTTTAGTTGACAAAAGAAAAGTATAATGGCTGAACCATGAATATGGTCCTTAAACATTTGTTTAACTGGCAGATATTACATACTCCTCACATATCATTGGTTAAAAGAAATCACGTTGCTAAATGCAATGTTACTGGAGTGGGGAAATACAGGAAGTAACTGAAAGTTACATGGAAATGGGCAAGATGTGTAAATTTCTTATAAGAGGTGTGGGAAATAACTGAGAGCAAAAATTTTGTGTTGTGCAGTTACTAAGTAAATGTATCTCAATAAGAAAGAATTTCATAGATCATTCTGACCTGATGCAACAGGACCAACCCAAAGTTTTCTATAGCATTTCTTCATGTTTTATCACTGCCCTTTCAAAGTAAGAATTATGCCTTTAGGCTGAAATACAAACCAATTGCTAACCCAGGGTCATTTTTTTTGTGTGTGTGAAAAGAACTCTCTTTTATAGGACTATTTGTTGACCATTTATTGCAGTTTGTTTGCATGCTACTCAGAAATTCACAACCAAAGGGCTTAGGGGAATAAGAGGAGTTTATTCTTTCTTGTAATTATTGGTTATAGTTCTCAGTCTAGCTTGGCAGGAGAGCTCATACCAACACCAGGGGTCAAGGTAACTGGCTTCACTGTATATATTCACAAGGATTGCTGAAAGAGGAGCAACCTTACTTGCTAGACAGCAAGTCTGCCAGAGTATTCTGAAGAATGCCAACTTACTGAATCAGTTCTCTCCATCTCATCTACCTCCCCAGGGAATGGTCCTACCCACCATGGGCTGGTTCTTTCCTCATCAATCAGACAATCTCCCATAGATTTGCTCAGGGCTTGCCTTAACTACTAATTCTTAACAAATGTGCCCAGAGCTCAGTTTTCAATTGGCAAGGTGACATTTTACAACTAACACACCATTCTAGCCATTGCTATAGTGACCATTCTCTATGTCAGCAATGCCCTAGAACATTTTTCCCACATATGGCTCACATAGTTTTTTAATGTATGATGGCTCTGCTTAGTCTCTATTACTGTCCGGAATTCTATTCTTTACATTTTTTCTTTTCCTGAGAAGCACTGCCATTGATTTTTCTCCAGTCTCCACTGAGTTGCCATGATGCTTGCAGCAAAATGTCAATGTATAAGCTCACAGTGGTTCTGACAGCAATTGTCCCCACACTTGCATTCTGTCTTCTCATACATGACACAAGCATGTCTTGAGCCAGGAGCTATTTTGATGAGCTTTGTTATCATACAAACTTTCTGGGTCTCTATTTGTGATTTAAAAATTTTCAGTATACTGCCTGATTTGAATATTTGAAAGGAATTGAGTTCTTCCTCGGGTTCGAGGACCTTAATTTTCATTTGTTTCTTAATGCTGCCCTAGTTTTTGGTTTCCATTTTGATAAATGATCATCTCCTTGTGTTCTCACTTGATTTTATTAAAGCATGTGAGAGAATCACTTCCCTAACCCTAATTTTCTCTTCAGAGAAGAAAATGTCTGCCATTATCAAGGAGGTGAAGGGTATTCATTTAAATAGTCCACCGATTTTTTGAATGTCTTGTTCATCATTTACGCTAGTAAGATGATCTTGGGAGAGATTAAAGGGAAATCTCTAGACAAAGGTAAAATTATTTACTGGGCTGAAAACTTGTCTCTCATCTTTACCAATCACATGAATGGAGAGTTTGAAGTTTCCAAAGGATAAAAACTGGGAACTTAATGGATGATCCAACACAGAGACATGAACTTTGAACTTGAAAGATCATAAATTCTTCTGCTTGCGCTAGTGGGAACACTCACTATAGAAACTAGGATGAATGAAATTGCTGAAGAAGCAAATATTCCTTAAAAACCTTCACAATTCACCAGCAAAAGGGCTTCAGACTTTCCAAAAGGAACTGAGAAAAAAGGTCAAAGGTTAGAAAGTAAAACCCCATCTTTATCATTGTGAAAGAGATGACTAACTAGTACACACAGGATTTCCCCAAGAAATATTTTTTCTTTTCCTTGTGTCAGGGAGTCGCTGTAAACCCAGGCTGACTTCAGATTTGTAATTGTCCTGTCTCAGCCTCCCAAGTGCTGATATGAACTACCATATCTATAAGAGATTTTTGTTGTTGTTGTTGGTAAGAGTTGGTATTATTACAATATATTATCACTTTGATTTTCACTCTACATGGCTTTTCTTTTGTCATTAATACATATATTTAATCCATTTATTTAGCTGCTGATGAATATTCTATATGATTATATCACATTTTATTCTTCTATTTTAGAAGCCACAAACATTTATGGCCTATTTTTGGCTACCACAATTCATGTTGCTATGAATAGACTGATGTGACTGCTTCAACTGACACTAACATCAGAGACACATCTTCCAGTGGCCTTGTGTCACTACCACCATGTCCTGCACCCCCAGGACCACTGTCGTCAGTGGACACAGGGAGCCACGTCATGAGGAAGGACCCTCAGTTCCCAGCGCCTTCTCCAGGAGACATGTGTCCACCCCTCCAGATTCTTTGTCCCCCAAAGGATCTCCCGGGCATTATACCTGCTCCTTTGTCAAGGAGGCTTTGGAAAAAAAGTATACGTGCGTGACTCTATAAGTCTCCCAAAGTCTGTCAGTTTCTTGTATAAATAGTCAAGAGTAATGTTTGAGTATTCTGGAATATAAGAATTCTTTCCTATTCCAAAGTTTTATTTATTTTTTTTATTTTTATTTTTTTTCTATTCCAAAGTTTTAAAAACCAAAGATTTTAAAAAATTTTGTTGAGGTATAATAGATATTCCGAAATGATTATTTTTAATGTATATGCTTTGGTCAATTTAATATATATGTATCTATGAAACTATCAGCATAATCAATGCTATGATGTCTAATGGTGTCTTCCCACCACCTTTATTTATGTGTGTATTGTAAGAATACTTAACATAAAATGTACCCTTTCAACAAATTTCCAAGTTTATTTACAGTGTTGTTATTATAGGCATCTAGGTTGTTAGCTAGATCTAGAATTAGTTAGCAACCCTTGGGCAAACCCATATGAGATTCTCTTTGTTACATATTATTTCATTTTTCTAGTTTTACAAGCATATAAGTACTTATTCCTCCTTTCCTCCATCTCCCTTCCCATCGATCCCCCTTCCCTTTCTCAACCCCTCCCACTCCCTTCCACCCTCCTGCCTGTCTGCTTCTATGGACCCCAGGGTTCGCTCTGTTTTATATACTCTTTTATAAAATTTTCTCGACTTTTACAAGCACACTGAGTACTTATCCCTGCTTCTGTCTATCATCTCTCCCTCCCATTCCTCCATTAATCCCACTCTCCTGCATGCCTTCTTCTGTGGATCCCAGGGTTACCTCTGGCTTGTCTATTCTTATGGGGGTTCAGGCCTCTGTGGCTTATCAAGTTGCCTGCCTTCAGGCCACCCAACTGATAGGGGCATTTCCCTTCACTCATCCAGCTTTAGTCCCCAAGGTTTCCACTGTTTATTCTCTTTTTAAAAAATATTTTATTTATTTATTTTGTGTGTGTGTGTGTGTGTGTGTGTGTGTGTTTCTTTCTTGATCTTTTTTCACTCTATTTTACTGACACAGGGTGTCTTGTAGAAACACCAGCATGATTCAGTGACCCTCTTTTTCTGCCTCAGGGTGCTGGGATTGTAGGCAGGTCACCATGCCTTTTTTCGTTTTCTTTTTTTAATGTGGATTCTGGGAATCCAGATTCCTGTTCTCCCGCTTGCAAGCATTTTATCCACTATTTCCCAAACCCTCAGCTTTCCTTTTGTAAAGGCTAAATAACATTTCATTTAGTATACATTTCATCTATGAATGCACATTTATATTTCTTCTAAATCTTGGCTACTATGGGAGTTAGAATGAGCATAGAAATGCAGCTATATCTTTGAGATATTTACTGCATTCTTTTGAATATATATACCCAGAATGTGGATTTGGGGACTCACAGGTAGTCTTATTATTAATTTTTGGGACTTACAGACTATTTTTAATAGTGGGTACAATAATTTATATTTCCACCAATTGTGTACCAGGATTCTCTCTATCGTCTCTCCCTCCCATGCAGAACTTTCTCCACAAAATTCACCAACTTTTGTTTCTTTTTTCTTAAAATAGCTATGGTACCAGTTGGTTTTTATTGAGGTTCTGGTTTGCTTTTTCTGATAATTAAATATAATGATTACTTTTTCATATACTTGTTGGAGATTGTATATCTTCTTTGGAGAAATATATCTGTAATTTTTTGGGTATAAGTTGTATTTTCATTTTTAAAATGTCCTTTGCTATGCAAAAGCTTTTTTAGTCTGATGTGATCCTATTTTGCTCTTGTCAAGTGTACTTTTAGTATCATATGCAAGAAATTGTTGTCAAGAGACTTTCCCCTGTGTGTATCCTCCCAGGGATTTTAAGGTTGTAGCTGGTCCTTCTCACCACATCTATCTAACATAATATTGGAAGTCCTACCAGATCAGTTGGAAAAGACATTAATGAGGGGGATTCAACTCAGAGAGGAAAAAATAAAATGACTTCTGCAGATTACACAGTTCACAACATAAAAAATTATCCCAAAGACACAACTGAAAGCCTTTCAGAACTAACAAATGAATTAAGCTAATTTACAAGATACAAAATCATCATACAAAAATTAGTTGTAGCTGTGCAGGAGATACATACCTTTTTTCCCATCAATTGGGATTCTGAGACAGGAGGATTTTTTTATGCAGAGACCAGTGCTGGCTACACAGCAAGTTTCAGGTTAGTCTAGGAACATATCGAGACCTGTCTAAAAAAACCCAATAAGCTGAATTTCTATACAAAAAGAAGACTAGCAGACTGGCAGAACAATCCCATTTACATATTATTAAGAGTAAACACTTGGGAATAAAGATAACAAAGGAGATGAAAACAATAAAATATTGATGAAAGAACACAATGAAATTGCAATAACTGTAATAAACTTATGTTTGCAGATTGGATGAATTAATAATCACTACAGTGTCCATGTTACTTACAGCAATTTACAAATTCAATGAACCCCTACCAAAGTACCTATGAAATTTCTTTGTTGGAATAAAAAAAAGTCACAAATTTGTACTGATCCAAGACTTTGAATAGCTGAAGTAAACTTAGGGAACAGAAAAGGTCTTATAGGCATTGCAGTACCGACTACAAATCAAAACAGCTTGATAATGATGTAAGGACAAGCAACACAGATCAATGGAATAAAACAGAGCCCAGAAATAAATCCATGCCAAGGAGATTCTGTCTTGTTAATAAATATTATTGGGAAAATTAATATCTATGTGTAAAAGAATTAATTTGGACCCTTAGTAACTTGCAATGGTGTTGATTCAAAATTGATTGAAGACTTAAATATAAAAACTCCCAGAAACTTTTTGAAACCATAGAAGCAATTCTTTCCTTCTGCAGGGATTAAGAAAAGGCAGAACTCAAGAGACAAAATGGCTGGTGATCCAACTAGGGCGGTGGGCCAGCATCCTGTGATGAAGGCCAGCAGATGGTTTCTGGGGCTGGAGTCTGCTCAGATCTTGCTTGGACAGTGGTCCAAGCTCTGCAGATTGGACAGGAATAGGGCTGGCACAGGACTATGTTGGTCAAAGCTAATATGAAATTGAATGCTAGTGTTTTCAATAAGGAATTGAGCTCTGGGAATTCTAGAAAAGCAATCAGTACTCTCTTGCCCCTTCAAGTCAGACTCGAAGGAACTGATTAGACCACAATTACTTGTGTGTAGGGCCATGGTGATTAAAGCCATGATTTTTTGTTTCTCCTTTCATACAGAGGCATGCTCCAAAAACCCAGACAATACTGTTTTGTTTTGTTTTAGTTTGGTTTTTGTACCTTCTCCTGACTCATGCAGCAAGTCACATGAGCCAAATCTTCCTCTCTGGGGATGACCAATTCGATTTTCTCTGTACCCGTTTCCATTAGATATGTCTCCTGACTTAAGTCCCTTAGGAGGAAAAGAAGCCCAGGTAGAGTGACCTATCTTTTTAAGTCATTTCAAAAATATTTCTTGTATCCAAAAATTCCCAAGAACAGCATACACCAGCTGAAACTGTTTCCAATTCAGTTTCATTCTATTGACTGGAGAGAACAAATTCATTCCCCCATGGGCAGCATCAAAGAAAACATGGCAGGGTTTTCAGGGCTAGCAAATGTGCTCAGAGGTAGTAGGAATCCACATCCACAAATGGGGGGCTTTCATTTGTTATAAATGTTTGCTTGAGTTCATAACAGGCTAGGCGAGGCACTGGCCAGTGGACCAATAGTAAACATATTAGATAATCCATGCCCTACAGGTGTTTTACATATAGGATTCTTTTATGTGTAAAACTAGGGAGAAAACAGCTGTTCCCCAGCCCTTCCTATCCCAGCAGGCCCTTTCTTTTAAAGAATAATGAATGTATATTGCTCCCTGCAATTCTCTATTTCTGCTGTCACAAAGATTGTATCCAGGAGGCATGTGATTCCAGAAGATCCATTTGATGATGGGAGAATACTGCAAATTAATTTGGCTGAATTTCTGGAAGTCGCACCAAACTATCCTGTCCTCTTTGAAGTGCCACATAAGATGGCAATTTGACTGCTGCTGGGCTTCTGCAGTCTCTTTTGTGGAGGATGAAAGGACCAGCATCGTGTAAATCACTGCAGTGTTCAGACTCTCCCTGTACATTGCTTCCTCCAGGAACTAATCTGTGTTGGTGGGGAAGGTGGCCCATAAGTCCTAACTGGAACAAAAAGAGAGGAAAATATGGTACCTGCCATCAAGCTTTCAGACTTGGTGGAATTGGTGGAAAGCACACAGGGAAAGAGAGTGCCTTGATAGGGAGCTAACTACTGGGATCATGGGATGGACGTCCATCAGGAATTGGCCACCTTGTGCCAAGAGCCCAGATGGCAGCCCTGAAATTCAGCTGCTCACCAGAAATTCCCCTGATAATTTTCTGGCCTTGTCTGGCGGGGGTAGGAAGAAAGGAATGTGACATTGAATTGAGAGCATTCCTGACTTCAAAGGAGCATGTGAACGAGGAGCATTTGCCACTGATTCCTTATGTCTGATTTATCATATACTTTAGAAACAAGAATTCTCAAGATATGAGTTCTAAGCATCATGGTTTTGGATAAACATCTTTGTTCATATCTAATCAGAATTTAGTGATTCTTGGTTGGAATGACACTTCTGTTTGCAGGATCTTCTGCTTTGAGTCATGACTGGAGCTCTCTCTTAGGTGCATAGATCAGTGGCTATGTCTCTGTTTGTAAACTCTACACATAGTTACTGAACACATAGTACTTGAAAAGCAGGTTCAAGGCTGAGGCAGGAAGATTGCTACGAATTTGATGCCAATGTGGGTTGCATAGTGAGCTCTAGATCAGCCAGAGCTATATAATAAGACCTTGTTAGAGAGAAAGAGACAGAGAAAGACAGAGAAAAGAGAGAAGAGAGAGGAAGAGAGGGATGGAGGGAGGGAAGGAGGGAGGGAATAAATGAAGGAAGGAAGGAGGAAGGGAAGGAGGGAGGGAGGGAATAAATGAAGGAAGGGAAGGAGGGAAGGAGGGAATAAATGAAGGAAGGGAAGGAGGGAAGGAGGGAATAAATGAAGGAAGGGAAGGAGGGATAGAACAAGGGAGGGAATGACTTTAAGGTCTGAATATCAGATTCTCCCAGAGTGTAGGCTAGAAATAGGGATGCACACTCTGTATCCATTCTGTTCACATTTTACCAGGTCCAAACAATCACTTTCTAAACATTTCAGCAAAAGGTGTATTGTCAGTGTTAGTGGAACAGTTCAGTTCTCCAAACAGTCTGCTTGACAAATACACTTTCCAGGCTGCTGCCGATGCTTTCTCGTCTACCTCTGCTTTTCCAAAAGAAAGCAACTCATAATCATTTCAAAAAGAAAATTTAAAAAGACGTGAAGTACACTTCTTAAAATTTGCAATTCAGTGGGTTTTGATAAAACAGTCAAAACCAATATCGCCATGTAATTCCAAAATATTTTTATCACCTCATCAAAAAGGACCTCTGTCCCCATTAGCAGCAACTCCTTATTTTCCCAGCCTTTTCTCTGATTAACAACTATGCATCTGTGTCTACTCTGAGCATTTCATGTAAATATTCTGTAGCCCTTTGTGTCTGGCTTCTTCCCTTAACATAATGTTTTCAAAGGTTAGTAAATGATTTAGCAGGAAGCAGTACTCTATTCCTTTTTATGATTAATAATATTTCAATTTCTGGATATACCACATTTTATTTATTATTTTGGCAGTTGATACATATTTTGAATTGTTTCTACTTTTGACTTCTGAACAATGCTGCTATATGAATGCTCGTGTATCAGTAGTTTTTGTGTGGAAATGTTTTCAGTTCTCTTAGGTATATACTTTGGAGTGGAGCTCCTAGGACATGTGGCAGCTGTTCTAGAAGCTGCTGCACTGTTTGTAAACCAGATACATTCCCATGTCACTTTCTCACATTCTCTCTCTCTCTCTTTCTCTCTTCCTCTCAATTCTTGCTATCCTTGTAGCAAGTGATATCTCAATTTGATTTTTTTTTTGTAATGACTAAGACTGACAATATTGAGCATCATCTATATGCTAATTAACTACTTGTATAACTCCTTCGAGAAATATCCTTTGCTCCTTTTAAAATTGAATGATCTTTTTTATTTTTATTATTATAGAGCTTTAAATATTCTTTGTTTATCTTGGATACTGTCATAGTCAGGCACAGGTGTCAACTTGACAGTTGTGGAGAATTAGTAGTTGGGTTAAGCCCAGAGAAACCCTCCAAGAGATTGTGTAGCTGATGGGGAAGGCCCAGCCCATGGTGGGTGGGACTAGGCCCTGAACAGATGAATAAAAGACTGAGAGCCGGTTGAGGAAATTGGCATCCTTGTATACACTTGGCCAGACATGCTGGTCTGGCAAGTAAGGATCATCCCTCTCTCAGCTGTTATGTGGTGATGATGTGGCCAGTTCCCTTGGTCCTGATATTGGTGCATGCTCTCCTGTCAAGCTGGACTAAGAATCGTAACCAGTAATTGTAAGAGAAAATAAACCCCTTGTTCCCTTCAGCTGGTTGATGGTCATTTATCAGCAACCATGCAGGCTGACTCCAACAGATACTAAATCTTTAGTAGATACATGATTCACAAATACCCTTATTCTGTAGGTTTACCATGTACATGTGTGTAGTAGGTACTAATGTCTAGGTTTATGTTAGGACACTGTAGCATGTTCACACAGTGATAAAATTGCCTGATGACACATTTCTCAGAACATATCCTTGTTATTAAGTAATGTGTGACCATGTGACTGTATAAACATACAACTGGGGACTCAGAATTTTCTGACTTCTAGGTCCACATCCAAGTTTTGCTATTTCTCCCTCCAACACCAGGGGAAACATCTAAATGTCTTTTGCTTAACTTTATAATCATTTCAGCTTTACAGATTTGCAAAATTCTCTGAAATACCAGGTGTCCGTTGTTTTTGGTAGTTATAGAGAGCGTTTACAAAGAGCAGGCTGGGACTGAGGAAATGGCACTTGCAACTCAAGCAAAAGGACCGGAACTAGAGTTCAGATCCCCCAGACTGCAGGTAAAAATGTAAGCTAGGCGTTGGGACCCACTTGTAATTTTAGCCCTAGAAAGAGGAACCTGGGAATTTTCAAAGCACGCTGATTAGCCAGACTAGCTCTATCTGCCAGCTCTGGGTTTAATTAGAGACTCAAAACAATAAGGTGGAAAAACAATCAGGAACAATGTCAACCTTGGGTCTCCACATGCATGTACACACATGTGCATGTTTATCGGCATACACAAGTGCATTCAAATACATGCAAGCATGCACATACCCTATACACACAAACACATGGAAATGTGAAAAAGAAAAGGAGCAAACTGCTTGATCTGACTCTCAATTTTTTAGTTGGTAATTGGTATTCTAAACCTGAAACTGCTTTAGTTTTTAACCAATGGTGAGCATTGTTTCATGTCTTATTTCAGCATGACATTTTATGTTACTTTCACTTCTTACTTTTATAGCAATGATTGGGTAGCCAATATTTTCAATTTTTCACTCTTGGCATTTATTGACTTAGCATTAGTCAATTGTGGTGGTTAGCTCTGAGCACAGTTCCTTTACCCGGAATGTTTCCTTGCCTGAATGTCACTAGAAGTGTACAGTTATTTTATCCAAAAGTGGTCAATGAAACTACTTAACCAGATAGACAAAAGGATGCCAAATGAGGAAACTTTAGCTTCATCTGCCTCACTTTGAAAAACTTACGCAAAATGGGCTGGAGAGATTGCTCAAAGGTCGAGACTTTGTCTGCATTTGGATCCCAGGTCTCACATGTAAAACAGCAGGAGCCTACACTTCTGGCCCTGGTAGGTGGAGCCTGGGAAATCACAGAGTGAAGCAAAAAGGAGGTAGAAGCAATTCAGGATGATTCCCGAAGTCACTCTTGGTCCTCCACAGAGACACACAGTGCCCTCTAATACACACACACACACACACACACACACACACACACACACACACAAATAAATAAACAAATAAAATATTTTTGAAAACTTATGCAACTTCAATTTAGTTCTCTTGGTAAAGGAAAACGTTGAATACTTTTGAACATGTTGTAATAAAAGTAAAAGGCAGACTGCTATGTTCCTCAAAGATTTCACACGTGAAGCCACTTTTTTGCCTGCTGCCGTGGGCCCAGCATTCTAACAAGCAGATCCAGTGAGCAAGAATGTGAATTGTTGATGCACCTTAGCACTGTTGCCAATAGACCACAAAAACTCTTTTAAAAAATTCTTTTACATACATAGTAGATTCTGTGGTAGCTTCGCATACAGTCAAAGCCAAACACTCACAAGGCCATTCCTGCTCTGTCCCTTTGTTCATTGTATATATCATTATTCAAGAATTTAAGAATGATAATGATGGGGAAATCACACGGAAAGAAAATAAAAGGAACGTGGACTCTGTCAGAAACAAGGGCTACATTTTTATTCAAGAGGTCCCTAATGATGGACAATCACAGTGAAAGGCAGAGAGAAAACCAGGATTCCATAAAGGGTCTGACACACACCAGTAGTAATACAAGTAGAAGAGCCATCGCAGACGCACGAAAATAAAGAAAAACAAAATAACGAGAGACAAACTGTATTGGGCTGACGTGCAAAACGGCAACATATCACAGTGAATTCTGAAGATTAATTTCAAAGAATCTTCTGAAATAAGCAAGGAGACAGACAGCATCAATATTAATGAGGCTGAAATGGAACTCCAAAAAGAGTCACAGCATAAAATGGCACATGAAATGTTTTGTTTTTAAATGGATTGTAGATTGGATCACAGGACCATCAGGAAAATGAAGGGACATTCACAGGAATATCATAACAGGGCCAGCTGTGTGATAAGCAATTACAACATCAGTGCTAAAATCTCCAGTGTAAAAGGAAAACATCAGTGCTGAAATAAAAGAAAATGTCAACAGTCTGCAGATGAGGTAGGAAAAGCGAAGAATGGGTTTTATTAAGACTCAGTCGTGTCAATATCAAATGCCTTTGATAAAAACAGACGACAGGCATCTGAAGGAAAATGAGCATTTGATTTGTTCTTGCATTGCACCCATTCCCACCATCTGATTGTCAGCTAAGTCAGCCCTCGAGCTAGCCCAGTGGTTTCACTGTTAGACTAGCTGCTGGTCGGAGATGCTTCTGGTAGCTGTATAACTATGACAGGTCCCTAGAAATCTGCACATGCATCTCTCATGTGTTCTTAATATTCAAACAGTTTGGGCTGGAGAGATGGTTCAGGGGTTAATATTCTGTCTTGCAAGCAAAAGTTCCTTAATTTGAATCTGAGGTCCCAGGTAAAAATGCCAGGGGGAAACAGCAGTGGCCTGCATTTCCAGCCCTGGGGGTGGAGTCTTGGAAATCCCTGAGGTAGAAGTAATCCCGGATGAGTCCCAAAGTCACCCTTAGTCTTGTGCAGGGACACACAGTTGAACTCTCTCTCATACACACATGCATGTGCACACACACACACACAATAAATAAGTAAAATACTTTTAAAAAACCCTCAGTTTATATATTGTGCTAATAGCCTGGTCTACTTAGTCCTATGTTACCGTATAAATTTCTATGACGCAAATGGCTTATTATAAAAAGGCCAATGATTATATATACTTGTTGATTTTGTGATGTCCTGAAGTCTAGTTTCACAAGTCCAGAGGCTGGGGAGCACTTTATTGTGGCAATTCCACTTGGGCTTTCCATTGCTTTGTACCACAGAGGGAGAAAATGATATCTACTTCAGGCTTTTTTTTTTCTCTTCCTATAGCATTTATGACATTTTTGATTGTAGGGTATTGAGCTACTTTAACCACTGGCTGAGCCAAAAACCATTTGGAGGGGAAGGAAGAGCAGAGTGAGCATTGCTTCTAAGCCACAATGAGAAGGGCAAGACTCATGTAGTACAAAATAGCCCCTGCAATACTGGTCTCCCTTTAAAAGATAGATGGGAAAGATTTTGCAAAGAGAGATTAGTGCTCTGAAACACCATAAGGAAGTGATATTAATATTGAGGCAACTTAAAGTAGGTTCATAGATATTTTGGAAATTCTTCCCTTCAAGAGGTGCCATGTGGCCAGGCGTAGTGTCACATGCCAGTGACACTGACACTTGAGAGATTGAAGCAGGAGAATGCTAAATTTGAGGTCAGTGTGGATTATATAGCAAAACCTCTTCAAATGAAAAAAAGAAGAAAATAAGGAGGAAAGGAAGAAAGATGTGCGATAGTTAGATACAGGTGTCAACTTGGCAGTCAAAGACTTGCGCTCTGGACACAGCTGTGAAGAATTAGTCGAGTTGGGCCTTGCAAGCCTGCAGCAGATTGTCTGATCGATGGGGAAGGTCCATCACATGGTGGGATTGGTTAAGAAAGTTGGCATCCTTCTGCATATTTGGCGAGACACATTGGTCTGGCAAGTGAGCATTATCCCTATCAGCAGTCCTATAAATTTAGTGTGGCCAGTTCCTTTGGTCCTTGGTATTGGTGTAATCAGACTGTGTTAAGAAAAAATGAGCCTACCACCCCGAAGCCCCACGCGTCCCGGCGGCGAGCACCCAGGCCGACTCCGGCTTGGCCTGCGCCGCGCGGCCCGGAAGACCTCAGCCCACTCCGCGCCGTGCCGCCCCGTCCCGCCCCCGCCACCTGCCCAAGGTGAATGAGAGAGAGAGCCCAGCCCTGCCCTACCACCCCAGAGCCCCACGCGTCCTGGCGGCGAGTACCCAGGCCGACTCCGGCTTGGCCTGCGCCGCGCGGCCCGGAAGACCTCAGCCCCCTCCGCGCCGCCGCGCCCCGCCCCGCCCCCGCCAGCTGCAAAGGTGAGTGAGAGAGCCCAGCCCAGCCCCGCCCCCCACCCGGGAGCCGCCCGGCCAGCAGCACCGCGCCCCGCGGCCCCTGGCTTTGCCCCCGGGGCCCCGCCCCCCTCCGTGCCGACCTTCCCAGGTTGCAGGTGAAGAATTCTGCCATCAACATCAGACCCTCTGCCTCTCTGGCCCACCGGGGACCTATGCACGTGGTCCACGGAAGACACACTGCTACTCAGAATTCAATAGAGCCCAAAGGAAACTCAAGCAAAATTCTAAGGAACAAAGGGAACACAAGCCATACATCTGGACTCCACTACAATCAGTATATCACGTGGGCGAGATTCTTCTCATCCAACCCAAAGATAAGTAAACTTTTTCTTTTCACCTTACTAATCCTTTAAAGTATCAATGCTATAGATCAACTTTCTCATACAGCCACCCCACAACATACAACTCTAGGGAGTACACCACTCACCCCCACATTACACCAAGATACTAAATCGTAAAAGTGCACTACCAAACTAATATTCACCCCCTGGTAACATAACCTGACTTAACTGATGTACTAACAGCCTAGTAGCCTCATCTAGGATATAACGATAACAATACACAAACATACCCAATCCAACGCAAGCACTAGTAATAACTGGCAAGTGTAACAATACCAACTAGGTGGATTCAGTGAAAAACACACAGAAACTGAAAGGTACTAAAAAACAAAACAACAATGTACAAGTCAAAGTGCCGATCTACGAGAAACAAAACCCAAGAAGACCAATCTCCTGCTGAAAGAATCAATCCCATAATGAGGGATTCTGACCAGAACAAATCCACAGAAAATAAGCATGAAAGCCAGACCCAACATAACGACTTTCAGAGTATGATCATTACCATGATTTACTATGAAAGAGGAAATCCGAGAAGAGTTAAACAACTGTATCAACCACTTCGAACAGGAACACAACAGGCACTTGGAGGAGTTGAGAAAAACAGTTCAAGAAACAAAAATAGGTATACAGCAATTAAAACAGTCTCAGGCAGAGTTTAAAATTGAACTAAAAGACAAATTATCTTCAATCCAAAACTCAACGGAGAGTCTTAGCAGCAGAACAAATAAGGCAGAAAATAGAATTTCAGATCTTGAAGACTAAGTGGGAGAATTAACCAGCTCAATGGAAGAAATTGTTAAAGCCAAAAAGATACTGGAGAGGAACATTCAAGAGATATGGGACATCCTGAAGAAGCCTAACATGCGCATTCATGGAATACCAGAACAAGAATCCCAAAATACCACACTGGAGGAAATATTTCAATTCATCATAAATGAAAACTTCCCACAACTAAAGAATGAGAGGCCTATCCAAATACAAGAGGCATTTCGCACTCCAAACAGATATGACCAAAATAGAAAATCGCTATGGCAAATAATAGTCAAAACACTCCACATTCAAGACAAAGAAAAGGTGCTGAGAGCTTCAAGAGAAAAAAAGCAACTCACTTTTAAAGGTAAACCTATTAGAATAACAAATGACTACTCAATGGAAACAGTAAAAGCAAGAAGAGCTTGGAGAGACATACTTCAAGTATTAAATGAGCAAAAATGCCAACCCAGACTGATATACCCGGAAAAACTATCTGTCATGATTGAGGGAGAAAGAAAAGTTTTCCGGCACAAAGACAACTTGAAGGGATACATGTCTACCAAACCAGGGCTTCAAAAAATCCTAGAAATGATACTCAAGCTTGAAGAAAAGAACAAGTGTATCCAGGAGGACAGAAGGGA
This sequence comes from Typhlomys cinereus, assembly GCA_023101885.1. Lineage (NCBI taxonomy): Eukaryota > Metazoa > Chordata > Mammalia > Rodentia > Platacanthomyidae > Typhlomys > Typhlomys cinereus. The sequence continues at coordinate 515,029 of JALPQD010000523.1, read as the reverse complement.
AGTATAATACCACCAAAACATAAATATCAAACAACATTTTTACAAAGTCTACTAAACATAAAAAATGTCCAGAATTAAAAATAATTTCTCCATTATAACATTAAATGTCAATGGTATTAACTCACCGATTAAGAGACACAGATTACAAACTTGGATTAAAAACCACAATCCAACAATCTGCTGCCTTCAGGAAACTCATCTCACCACAAAAGATAGGCACATCCTAAGAATGAAAGGCTGGTCCAAAATCTTGCAAGCTAATGGAACCAGGAAACAGGCAGGGGTAGCAATTATGCTTTCAGACAAAGTGGACTTCAAACCAAAGAAAATCATAAGAGACACAGATGGATACTACATTTTAGTCACAAGTACAATTCACCAGGAAGACTTCACAATACTGAACATTTATGCGCCCAATACGGGCCCCTCCACATTCATTAAGAAAACCCTACAGCGCCTAAAGCAAGAAATCAACCCCCAAACGATAATTCTTGGGGACTTCAACACCGCCCTCTCAACATGGGATAGATCAACAGGTCAAAAGCTTAACAGAGACACTTTGGAACTTAATCAAACGCTGAAAGAAATGGACCTTACAGATCTCTATCGAACTTTTCACCCACGCACGAAAGAATACACATTTTTCTCAGCAGCACACGGAACTTTTTCCAAAATAGATCACATATTGGGCCACAAAATGAATCTACACATATACAAAAAAGTTGAAATTCTAACCTGTGCCCTATCAGACCACCACGGCCTAAAGCTGGACATCCACAACACAACAAACAAGAGAAAATACACTAACTCCTGGAAACTTAACAATATGATGCTGAATGAGGACTGGATTCAGGAAGAAATTAAAAAGGAAATTCAAGATTTCCTGAAAGTGAACGATAATGAAAATACAACCTACCAAAATCTCTGGGACACCAAAATCTCTGGGACAGAAAGCTGTTTTTTTTAAAAAATTTTTTTTATTATTATTTATTCAACTGTGCACATGTGCGTGTGTATGTGTGCGTGCGTGTGTGTGTGTCTGTAGAACCACGGATGAATTCGCGAACCACCATGGACGCCTCCACCTCCTTCTGCCCCGGGATTCACAGGCTCTGCCCTACCAGGACCAGAAGTGCAGGCCGCCCCCGCTTCTGCCTGGCATCTATACGTGGGATCTGGGATGTGAACTCAGGACCTTCCGCCTGCAAGGCGGAGGTTTAACCCCTGAGCCACCTCTCCAGCCCAATGAAAGCTGTTCTAAGAGGTAAGTTCATAGCTCTTAATGCCTACATCAAAAAAATGGAAACATCAGAAATAAATAACTTAACGATGCAGCTTAAAACTTTAGAGAAACTTGAGCAATCTGATCCCAAAAGTAGTAGAAGAGAGGAGATTAGCAAAATAAGGGGAGAAATATCTGAAATCGAGACTAAGAGAACGATAGAAAAAATTAACCAGTCAAAAAGCTGGTTCTTTGAAAAAATCAATAAGATTGATACACCCCTAGCTAAATTAACCAAAAGCAAGAGAGAGAAAACCCAAATTAACAAAATTAGAAATGAACATGGAGTTATCACTACTGATACCCAAGAAATCCAGAGAATTATAACATCATATTTCAAAAACTTATACTCAGTGAAGTTTGACAACACAAAAGAGATGGATGAATTTCTAAGTAAACATAACCTACCTAAATTGAATCAGGAATTTGTGAATTACTTAAATAGCCCTATAACATATAAGGAAATTGAAGAAGTAATCTCAAATCTTCCCACCAAAAAATGTCGTGGACCAGATGGATTCAGCACAGAATTCTACCAGACATTTAAGGAGTTAATAACACCAATACTCCTTAAACTGTTCCATCAAATAGCAAAGGAAGGAACACTACCAAATTCCTTCTATGAAGCAAATATCGTCTTAATCCCAAAACCTAATAAAGATTCACTTAAAAAAGAAAACTATAGGCCGATCTCTCTGATGAACACAGATGCAAAGATTCTCAACAAAGTCTTAGCAAATCGGATTCAAAAACATATCAAAAAGATGATTCACAGGGACCAAGTAGGCTTCATCCCTGGCACACAAGGTTGGTTCGACATACAAAAATCAATAAATGTAATTCATCATGTAAACCAGTCCAAAGACCAAGATCACATGATACTCTCGATAGATGCAGAAAAAGCCTTTGACAAGATCCAACAGCCTTTTATGATCAAAACGCTAGAGACAGTAGGAATGGAAGGAACCTTTATCAATATAATAAAAGCTGTATACAACAAGCCCACAGCAAGGATTATGCTCAATGGGGAACAATTGGAAGCATTCCCACTTCGATCAGGAACTAGACAAGGCTGTCCACTCTCACCACTTCTATTCAATATTGTACTTGAAGTCTTAGCTGAAGCCATAAGACAAGAAAGGGACATAAAAGGGATTCAAATCATCAAGGAAGAAGTCAAGCTATCCCTATTTGCAGATGACATGATCTTATACCTGAGGGATCCCAAAAACTCCACCAGGAAGCTCCTGGAACTAATTGAAAAGTTAAGCAGGGTGGCAGGATACAAAATAAATGTGCAAAAATCAGAGGCCTTCCTATATGCCCAGAATGAAAGAAGTGAAAAAGCCTTGAGAGAAACAATCCCATTTACTGTAGCCCCTAAAAAAATGAAATACCTTGGTATAAACCTAACCAGGGAGGTAAAAGACCTTTACAATGAAAACTTTAAAACCCTGAAGAAAGAAATTGCAGAAGACACCAGAAGGTAGAAAGACCTCCCATGTTCCTGGATTGGCAGAATCAACATTGTAAAAATGACCATCCTACCAAAGGCAATATACAAATTCAATGCTATACCAATTAAAATCCCAAAGCAATTCTTTAAAGAAGTTGACCAAATAATCTCAAAATTCATATGGAGGCACAAAAGACCCAGGATAGCAAAGACAATCCTGAGTAACAAAAACACTGCTGGAGGTATTACCATACCAAACCTTAGTCTATACTACAAATCCATAGTTATAAAAACAGCCTGGTACTGGCTCCAAAATAGACACACAGATCAATGGATAAGGGTTGAAGACCCAGATATAAGGCCACAAAAATACAGCCATTTGATCTTTGACAAAGGGGCCCAAAGAATCTAATGGAAAAAGAACCGCATCTTCAACAAATGGTGCTGGCAAAACTGGATCTCCACATGCAGAAGATTAAAGCTGGATCCGTACTTGTCATCATGTACAAGACTTAATTCCAAATGGATCAAGGACCTCGATATCAGGCCAGAGACTATAAAAATCATAGTTGAAAGGATAGGGAACTCCCTTGAGCTGATTGGGCTAGGCCAACATTTCCTAAACAGACGTCCAATGGCACAGTCACTGCTACCAATTCTCAACAGTTGGGATCTTGTGAAATTAAAGAGCTTCTGTTCAGATAAAGAGATTGTAACACGAGCTCAAAGGCAACCCACAGAATGGGAGAAAATCTTCACTAACCACATATCTGATAGAGCTCTACTGTCCAGAGTGCACAAAGAACTTAGAAAATTAAACACCAAGGAAACCAATGGCCCAATTAAAAAATGGGCCCTGGAACTTAAAAGAAATTTTACCAGAGATGAAATTAAAATGTCTAACAAATATCTTAAAAAATGCTCCACTTCTTTAGCCATAAGGGAAATGCAAATCAAAACCTCCCTGAGATATCATCTCACCCCCGGTCAGGATGGCAAAAATCCACAATACAAACAACAACAAGTGCTGGAGAGGATGTGGAGAGAGGGAACTCTGCTGCATTGCTGTGGGAATGCAGGCTCATACAGCCACTCTGGCGAGCCGTCTGGAGATTCTTAAAGAAATTAAAGATTGAAATGCCATATGACCCTGCTATTCCACTTTTGGGAATAACCCCCCATGCAGCAGAGGTTCGCCTCGATAGCACAAGCACGACCATGTTCATAGCAGCACTGTTTACAATAGCAAAGTCATGGAATCAACCTAAATGTCCAACAGTTGACAAGTGGATAAGGAAACTGTGGTACATCTATACAATGGATTACTACTCAGCCATCAAAAATGATGAATTACTGGAATTTGCTGGGAAATGGATGTCATTAGAAACAATTATATTAAGTGAAGTATCCCAAACCCAGAAAGTTAAGCGCCGTATGTACTCCCTAATAGGTGGCTCCTAGTACCAAACTCACCCAGCCCACATTGAGACACTCAAAGGTAAACCTATGTAATACAGTAATTGCAAGGATTGTGAACAGGAGGGATGGGGTTGGAGGGCCACACCAGACACAAGGAGAGAGGAGACCATGTTACAGCAGAGAAAATCGGCCTCCAAGGAATGCAAGTAAGTAATGTGACACCTGGTTAAGTTCACAGACATTCGTTCCTGATCATGTACAAATGAGGGGATATGATCTCACCAGAAGGGGAGGGCACATAGTCTGGCAGATGAAAGGTGATTATTTTGCAAATGGGTGACTGACCCCTCCCTCACCGAGGTTTCCTGCTTTTATTACATCTACCCTTGAATGTGCTATTATAACAAGACTCCAGTTTAACAGTTTTTTCTCTGACCAGGGGGTGACATACAGTGCTCATCAGGATGGAGTGAAGGGCATTGCAGGAGCAGCAAAACTGCAAAAGAAAATCAACAAACCACAATCCAGAACTTCAGAGACTCTATATCAACCACATAGAACTAAGCCAGCCTAATCTCTTCTCATCGTGAAGCTCAGGGACATTTGCGGAAGAGGGGGCGGTAAGATTGTAAGAGCAAAAGAATGGGAGGAGCAATGATCTGAAGATTCTCTACACTAGTTAGGGCTGAAGCAATCATAATAGGACTTTGCATGCCCTGCGCAATGTCCAACACACTATTGACCTCACAAAGTCTAGCATCAGCTAAAGGCACCAAGATCCTTGGAGGCAAGGGATTGACAGCCACAGTAGTGTTCCTATGCTTAAGGGGAACACGAGAAAGGGTTCAGGGAAATGCCACTGGGTCCTTGTATGTCATCGGAGAGGAGGACCAAGAGGAGAGTTAGGCAAACACAATAAAGGACTCTCTGGGAATTGGGGGGGAGGCACTGGAAGACGAGGAGGGAGAGAAGGGGAGCAGAGGGTTCAGGGGGAGGAGGAGGGGGGGCGGGAACTGGTCTACCTATTAAGTTTGTATGAGCGGAAATAATAATAAAAAATGTTAAAAAAATAGAAAGAAAAACTCAATCATAAAAAAAGAAAAAATGAAACCTCTTCTTCCCTTATTTTTTTTCATGAATTTATCAGCAATAATGCAGAATAACTGCTACAAGATGATACTTTATATCTTCTCCCCTTGAATACTGACTTGATGAGAAATAGAATATGAGGAAGACAATGGACCATTAAAGCTATTGATATTTTGTCTTCACTTTCTCTTGAACCATCTACTGGGGAAAATAGATCATGTTTCACAAAGCATTCTGAGAGGGCTGGCAAAGAGCAGAAGCCTCCAAGAATAGCTAACAGGAGAGACTGAGGTTCAGTCCAGAACCGTGTGAGCAGGTCCCACATTAGCCACAGTGAAGCTACAGATGATGGCAGCTCTGGCCAACATCTCAGGCAAAGATTTGGGGTATATAGTCATGGAAAGAAAAAAAAATAGAATATTCTGTAGCCAAAGCCAATGTTTATTAATAATAGGAGACAGTCTGACATATGATGCTCCCTTTCTCTACTGGGTATTCAAATTTTATGTTCACCTATTTTCCATCTCAATCTTCATTCTCAGAGAAAGGAGCCATCATTCTAATGAAGGGAATTCTAGGGGTCTTGGCAACAACACACAGCCTGCCCTGCGATTAAGATATCTCTTCCTCCTACTTTATTTGATAGAGTGGCCTTTCACGTGTGTCTAGCCTCTTGTGTTTTCTCAGAGAACTTAACCTATTAGTGATTTTATGTTGCCGCGGTCAACCTTTACCAATTCTTTTCTACTGGCTCAACCCATGAGCTTTTAAACACCTTCAAATGAAATGTTCATGGTTAAAGGTCCTTTGAAATACTAAGTAGGCATACAATTAAATTGAGTGAAATTAAAAAGCTTAACTGGAGCTTTGACAAAAGTTTCTGACTCCCCCAATTGAAGTGAGCATCTTCCCAGAGCGCCTCTATATCCCATGGGCCAACAATTTCTTCCATCAAGAAAAAAAAAATACATTATAGTTTTTGTTAGGTATTTTCAGGACTGTAATGGAAAACTGGCTATATTTTTATTTATCAGAAAAATACAACTTTGCTCTAAAATTCCAATTGATAGAGAGACAGATAGATAGATGATAGATAGATAGATAGATAGATAGATAGATAGATAGATAGATAGATAGATCATGAGTTTCCTAATTTAGAAAAGTAGAGAGAAAGTTTTCTTGGGAACTGTGAAGGTAAAAAGGTAAAGACTGCTATGGTCGAGAATTTTGATGAAGGTTTTCTACCAAACCACTTATGTTACTCTTCGCCAATATATCAGGAAGTCACTTGGCAGAGATGGCACATACCTGTGGCCCTAGCAAAATTAGTTTGAGCTGCGTAGGAGAGACCCATTTCAAATGAACAGCAAAACAATAATACAAAAACCTTAGGAATTCTAAGAATGCTTATAGATTCTTGACATTTAAACCTTGTATCCAATAAATAAATGTCATTTAACAGCCCAATATCTTTTTTTCTTTCTTTTCCTATTTTCATGTGTATGTGTGCATGGGGTGCATGCATTTATGTATGTGTGTTTGCACATGAGTAGGTACATGTGTGCATGTGTGTGGATGTTCTTCTGTCTGTGGACATCCAAGGCTAATATTGGGAATCATTCTCAATAGTTTTTTCACTTTATTGTTTTGAAGCTGGGTCTCTACTTACTCAGAGCTCACCTCAGGGTTATTCTGACTAGTCAGCTTGTTCAGGGATTCCTAGGCTCCCCATTGCCAAAGTGTGCCACAGCCACCTGGCATTTATTGTGAGATCGGGGTATCTGAATTCCAGTTCTTATGCTTGCAGGATAAGCACTTTTATCTGCATTAGCCTCTGAACCACCTCTCCAGCCCAGGACCCAGTTTCTTAAGGAAAAAATTTTATTGGGCTGGCAAGGTGATTCAGCATATAAAGGTGCTTGCTCACACTTGGTGATCTGTGTTCCATCCCCAAAACCCACAGTGAAAGGAAAAAAATGACTTCCAAAAGCTGTCTTTTGATCTCTGCATGTAACTGTGACATGTGCCCGGTGCTCTCTGTGTCTCTTTGTCTTTTCTTCTCTCTCAATAAATAAACAAATAGATAAAATGTTATCTTTGTAATACTGTCAAAAATATAAAATGCTTTTCTAACAGTAGATACACAAGATTAAAATGATATAACATTGCTGTGGAAAATTAAACTTTCTTTTCTTTTTTTAAAAAGCCATAGTTTGTTTATGGGCTTACAATGCAATATTGCTTAGATATTAATTGTCCCTAATTGGTCTTTGTATTCAATGCAATCCCAATAAAAAGAACTCAGTAAACTGTTTATAGAAAAAGGATAGACTGGGGGCTGGAGAGGTGGCTCAGGGGTTAAGCCTCTGCCTTGCAGGCGGAAGGTCCTGAGTTTGGATCCTAGACCCCACATATAGATGCCCGGCAGAACTGGGGGCGGCCTGCGTTTCTGGTCCTGGTAGGGCGGAGCCTGTGAATCCCAGAGCAGAGTAAACAAGGAGGAGGTGGAGGTGTCCATGGTGGTTCCCGAATTCACCTGTAGTTCTACACACACATGCACACACACGTTCACATGCACAATTGAATAAATAATTAAAAAAAAAGAAAAGAAAAAGGATAAACTGATTCTAAAATTCAAATGGAATTGCAAAAGACCTAGAGAGAATAGCCAAAGCAATTGAAAAAAGTAAGGAGAAAAAAAAAAAAAAAAAGAAAAAAGTAAGGAGTTGAAGAATGTAGGCCATCTAATTTTAAGAGTCTATTACTTGGGATTCTGGGATCCAAACTCAGGTCCCTTTGCTTGCAAGGCAAAGACTTAATCCCTGAGTCATCATTTCAGCCTTCCTAAACAACAGAAATTTACTTCCTCATAGTTCTACAATTTTAGGGCTGAAGAGCATATTGTTGGCAGGTTGGATGTATCTGAAGACTCTGTCCTTGGCTTGTGGATGGGGATGATCCACCTGCATCTTCCCACAGGCTTCCTTTTGCCATGGAGTCCTAATCACATAAGATACTACTCATACTGGTCTAAGTCTTACCCATATGCTATGGTTTAGATATGACTTATCCCCCAAAGGTTTGTGCTAGAATCTTGGTCCCCAGTGTAGTAGTGTTCAGGTAGTGGACCTTTAACAGGCAGAGGCTAGTGGAAGATACTTAGGTCACTGGGGTCTCTACTTTAGCGAATGAATTAATGCTAGTAGACTGAGTCAAGAACCAGTCCTCATAAGAGCAGGTCATTGTAAAAGTGAGGCCACCCAGGTGTTTGGATCCTCCTGCATCTGACCAGTTCTTTTTCTGCCAAGAGGCCTCTCCAGGACCACTATGCAGTTTAGACCATCAGATATTGCTTGATAGCCATAACAAAATGGACTACGTCATGATATGACCTCATTTTACCTTAATTATCTCTTTTTTTAAAAATATTTTTTATTATTTATTCAATTGTTAATGTACATATGTATGTGCGTGTGTGTGTGCAGAACCACGGACGAATTCGGGAACCACCATGGACGCCTCCACCTCCTTCTGCCCCGGGATTCACAGGCTCCGCCCTACCAGGACCAGAAACGCAGGCCGCCCCCGCTTCCGCCTGGCGTCTATACGTGGGATCTGGGATCCGAACTCAGGACCTTCCGCTTGCAAGGCAGAGGCTTAACCCCTGAGCCACCTCTCCAGCCCCTTAATTATCTCTTTAAAGATCCTCTCTCCAAATATAGCCACCTTCTGTAATACCAAGGATTAGGACTTTAACATATGAACTTAGGTGGAAGACATAACCAGGCCCATCATAAAGAGCATGCTCCGTAGACACAGGAAGACATGAGAGGACATCATGAAGGCTGTTTCCTGGAGCAGGAGCACAACATGTTCCTGGGAAATAAAGAAAAATGGGGCTAGAGATGAGGCTTAGGGGTTAAGGTTCTTGTTTACTAAGCTAAGGAGCCTGGACTTTATCCTGGAGGTTATGAGGAGCCTTGGAAAATTTTGTTATAGAAATGGCACAAAAATGAGTGCCTCTGAATTCTTTGTTCTCATTACAGGGACTAGACTGTAGACAGGGGAAGTGTTTGAACAAAACAAAACAAATAAAAACTCTGTTTAGGAAGCTAAAGGTAGATCCAGAGACTGGGTTAAGTAGACTAGAGTTGATAGAGTGTACGGAAGGGATACAGTAGCTAAACATGAGAAAATTTTCTGAAGGTCTTGAAGGAAGCCAAAGGAGACAAAAGACAAGGAAAAAGCATGGGTGAGAAAGGAGGGCTGGGCCAGATGATGCAAGACTACAATCTCGGAAATCTGAGAGGCTGAGGCAGAAGGATGGTGAGTTCAGGACTACTTAGGCTACAGAGCAGCAAGAGGAGTCCTGTTGTGGACAAATTCCCAATGAAACAGCTTATGGGAACAGATAGTTTTATTTTGGCCTACGATTGTCTGGGGCACAATTCTTAGTCCAGCTTGGCAGGAGAGTTCACACCAACACCAGGGGCCAAGAGAACTGACCACACCATATCCACAGGACTGCTGAGAGGGACTAAATTCCCTTTCCAGATAGCATGTCTGTCCAGGTATGTTGAAGAATGCCAATTTCCTTAACCAGTTTCCTCCATCTTACCCTCTTGTTCTGGGACTAGTCTCCAACTCCATGGGTTGGGCCTTCCCACATTACTTAGGCAAAATTAGACAATCTCTCCAGGCATGTTTAGAATTTACCTACTAATTTTTTTTTTTTTTTTTTTTACAAATATGCCCAGAACTGAAGCCCTTAATTGTCAAGTTGATGCCTGTATTTAACCATCAGAAACAGTAAAGTTTCAGAACAGCCACTCTGAATGGAAAGGCATTAAACAATTTTTGAGCCATCTTGAAAGCCCAGCAGAGGTAAGGCTCCCACCAGCGAATGAGGCCAGAAAGGATGACTTTTGTTTCTTTACAGGTAGGGCCCAGGAACCAAAGTCCCAGGCAATTGAGGTGAGTGAGAGATGTTGAACCACTGGGATCTGGCTAGAGAAGGTGGGAAGGAGATAGGAGAGGCTAGAAATGTAAAAACTTGGCATACAGTATAGGGGTAGGACTAAAGAGCCAGTCTGATGATGGGGAAGGCATAGGGAATGAACACACATAAGGTGTAGTGGTGAAAAAAATGAGGTTTCTGATGAAAGATGTGGGAGGAAGAGTAGTGGCGAGGCCGTAAAAGCAGCATTAATGCAGGTGACACATGCTGGGTCGCACGGCGGAGATTTATTTATATTACACCAAAAGGAAACATGATCTAAAAGTTCTGTCGACATGGCTCTAATGTTGGGCTGTTTTACACTTAGGGAAATATTGAAAACCTCTGTTCCCCAGGGAAGATGAAAGTGAGAAGATAGGGTTCTGGAAAGCAAGGACATCTGGGGGCCATTAATTATATGTAAAAACAAAAACACTCTTGGAATGAGAAGCAGGACCAGGGAGGTGAGCGCTCTACCTCTTCCTATGGTGGTAACTAGTTAGAAAAGAATTCGGTGCACAAATCTTCATAATAAGGTGATTTTATTTGCCTTATACTTCCTATAAATCTTGAAACTAGAGAACTTTTATTTAAGTTTTGTTATATAAACTCCCCCTACCTCTGAGAATCAGCGTGACTTCTCTTTTATGTTCTTGCCATCCTCCTGGGGTTATGAGTTTGATTAGTAAAGTAGACCTGTAATTTCTAACTTCACGCTATCTAAGTATTCATTATTGGCCTAGTTTCTCCTTTCTGAAATCAGTTTTCTTTTTACACAGCTTTCTTTTATGAAATATTGCTTCCAATCTTAAGCATGAACTTAAAAAAAAACTTACCAAACCCCCAAACATTTACCTTACTTAGGATATTTTACAGGGCTCTTGGTTTAAGATTAACAAAGCTATAAATAAATATTCATGGAATTATTCTTTCGTGTGTGTGTGTGTGTGTGTGTGTGTGTGTGTGTGTGTGTGTGTGTATGGGGCATGTGTACATGCACGTGTGTGTATGTTTGCATGTGGGTGTGTACATATAGGTGGTTTATGTACATAGTGCTCTTGAGTGTGTGTGCCTGTGGATGCCTAAGAGTTGATGTTGGAAATCATCCTTGACCATTCTTCCATCTTATTGTTGTGAGCCTGGCTCAGCCTACCAGGGCTAGAATTATAGGTGGATTGCCACACTTGCTCAGCATTTTTGCCTGAAATCTGGGGATCAAAACTCAGATTCCTTTGCGTGTGAACCATCTCCCCAGTCCTTCATAGAGTTATTCTTAAAAATGATCCAGCTCACTATCAATTGATGAATGACTGAAAAAAATAATATTGCCACTGTAGAACAAAAAGGTCAGCAAGCAGGAGAACTTATTCTTTTTGCCTGGGTTCTTGGTCTGGGATATCAGTTTATTACTCTGACATGGACTTATAAAAAAAAAAAAAACCCTTTGGGTCTTAGAACTACATAAACAGTGCGTTCCTGTGGTGGACCAAAGGTGACTTTGGGAATCATCCTGAATTGTGGATTGCTTCTACCTCCTTTTTGATTTGCTTTGGGATTTCCCAGGTTCTGCCTACTGGGGCCAAAAGTGCAGGCTGCTTTCTGCCTGGCAATTTTATGTTGGACCTGTGATCCGAACTCAGAGCTATCTCCTTGCAAGTCAGTATTAACCACTGAGCCATTTCTTCCAGCCCCTCTGCCTATGTTCTTTTTGGAGACAAAGTCTGTTTTTGAACTTGCAGGTAATTGATGCAGCTAAGTTGACTGGATATCAAGCCCTAGGGCTCCTCCTATCTCTTCCTCCCCAATACTGGGGTTACAGGTTCTTGCAAATCCTCACCCCAAAGCTTTTCATGTGGATGCTAGGGATATGTACTCAGGTCCTCATTCTCGTGTGATAAGCACTTACCAAGTGAGCCATCTCCCCAGTCCTGAGGTCTTTCTTTTTATCAGGGCACTAATGCTATTCATAAATGTTTCATCCTTCATCAAATCACATTACTTTTCAAAAGTTCTACCACATAATACCATCATATTAGGGGTTAAAATTTAGATGTATACATTCAGACACACATTTAGTCTCCAGCAAAAACTCATTCACTATGGCTGCAACCACATAAGAGACCCTGAGCAAGACAAAGAGGAACCACCCTTAATAATCTACAGAATCAAAAGAAGTAAAAAAACTGCTATTGTTTCAAGTGACTGAATGTTAGGGTTTTTTTTTCTATTACACTAGTCAACAAAAACAGACACTAGAGGAGATGGTGAGATGGCTCAGTGGTGAAAGTGTTTGCTACCCAAGCAAAGGGTACCAGGTATCCAATCCACATGTATGTGCACTCTTGTGCACACGTACCTGCACACTCATGCATACCCACATACAAACATACATACATGCAAGCACTCCATATACACATACACATGAAAATAATAACAATAAAAAAACCCAGAAACTAGAATCATCTCCAGTGTCACTGTAATAAAAAGCTGAAACATGTGGCATTGATTTGGGGACCAGCTGGAAGGCAGCGGTCAGAAGGACTTTGAGAAGACTGTAAACAGGACGTAGGGACAGTGTGATTGGCCCCCTTTCTTTGAATGAAGGTGTCTATTATGGTCATCTTGTTCTTTTTTTTCACAACTTAATTTTTGATTGTACACGGGACATTTAATTTGTCTTAGATCTTAGGACTTTATGCTCAAGCTGCTGCCCCACAGAGACCATGCTGGAAGAACCCTGACTGTTTCTGGATCTTATTCAGATGACCTGATTCTGGAATTTGAGTTGATGCCATAGTAGTAGGAGGCGTTAAGTGTTTGAGAAGGGATGAGTGCCCTTTGCCCATGGAAAGGAGATGTGAATTGTTGTGGCCAGTGAATAGATTCCAATAGCATGTCTCTGAACGTCACTCCCTCCCCGCTCCCATGGCATTTCTTTTGGATATATTCATTACTTGTTACTGTCATATTCAAGAAAGGGAACTTATTTTCCCTTTCCTTGACTCTGTTGACTTTGCTCAAAAGAATGTGCATAAAATTATGATCTAGGTCTTCTACGCCCTGACCCATAGAGAATGGCATTTTCCACTTTCTCTTGCTCAGTTGTCACAGTATGAGATACCTGGGAGAAAAACTGAGGTGTCCTAAGCAATAGCCCCAGATGGTAAACATCTAATGTTAGCCAAATAAGGGGGGCTAGCTAATAGGACATTAAGCAAAACTGCCCAGATAACCCACAGAAATGTGAGAAATACTAAATTGTGGAAAGTTACTAAAGTATTTTTTTTTCTGTGTTCAAATTAGGGATCTTGAATATTGTCCAGGCTAGCACATATTATGTATTATGCATTTATACTATTTGAATAGATATTTCCAAATCCTTATTTTCCCATAGTCTTGACTTTCACAGGTCTTAATTACCTCCTTCAGTATTAATAATTAATACAATAGGCAGTTTGGTTTGCTGCTTATTTTCCTAATACTTTTCTGTGGAAATCTTTTTTATGGAATTCTTTGGTTGGTTGTATGCTATCAAGTACTGTGAGAAAACTATTCATACGTTATACTTTCTTTTTTTTTTTAACGTATTTGTGTGTGGAGGTCTGTGGGTCTGTGTGTGTATTTGTGTGTATCAGAGGCACTGTATGTGTCTGTGGAGGCCCAAAGGTGACTTTAGAAACCATTCTGGAATACTTTACCTCCTTTTTGATTTGCTTTGGGAATTCCTAGGTTCCTCCTTCCAGAGCTGGGAATGTAGATATAAGAGTTACTCTTAACTATTGTTGTGAGAGAGCAACCAAAGTCAATCAACTTAAGGGAGAAAGGGAGATTTCAGTTTACGGTTCTAGAAGGGAGATACAGTCTCTCATGGTGGCATGGCTGGCTGGCCGAAGCTAGAGTCAGCCTAAGTCACTGGCTAGCTACAAGACTGCTTGCTGTAACAGCAGATCTTCCTGGAGGTAGAGTGGGACTAATCCACCTCAAGGCCCACCCCCTTGTGACCGCCTTCCTCCAGCAAGGCTCCACCTCTCAAGGTGCCATGGACCTTCCCAAACACATGAGACTGTGGAGGACACATTTCACACCAGGACTGTAGGGCACTCCCATTTCTGCCTGACATTTTTAAGTGGGACAGGGGATCAGAACACAGGTCCTTCTGTTTTGGGAGTCAGAGTCTTAACCCGTAAGACATCTCTCTAGCCTCATTATTCTTTCTTAAATGTGTGTGTGGCATAAACTGAAATGGAAGACAAGTGCATCTGACAGAAATAGTTGTGAAACTTCAATTTTTTTTCCACTCACACAAACTTAATAGGTACACCAGTCCCCTCCCTCCCTCCACCCCTCCCTGGATCCCCTGGCTCCCTCCCCTCTTTCCCCCTTCCTTTCCCCCCTTCCTCCATTGTCCCCCCCCCCCAATCCCTGGAACATCCTTTAGTGTACATGTCAAAGTTCTCTCTGGGTCCTCCTCTCTGATGAGGTGTAAGGATTCAGTAGCATTACCTAGAGCTCTTTCTTGTGTTCCCCCTTTAGTGTGGGAACATTATTGTGGCTGTTAATCACTTGCCTCTAAGGATCCTAGTGCCTGAGATCCATGATAGACTTTGGGGGGGGGTCAATGATATGTCGGTCATGCAAAGAGTCCTATTATGATTACTTTGGCCCTAACTTGTGTGGAGTATCTTGCATATCGTTGCTCCTTCCCATCTTTAGGCTCTTACAATCTTACCGCCTGCTCTTCCACAAATTTCCCTGAGCTTTAGGGTGGGGAGAGATTAGGCTGGCCTGGTTCCAAGTGATTAATGTAGGGTCTCTGATGTTCTGAATTATGTTTTTTTTTTCTTCCAGTTTTGCTGCTCCTGCACTGCCCTTGGCTCCATCCTGCTGGGTATTGGATGTCACCTCCTAGCCAGAGATAAAAGGCTGCTAAAATAGAGTCTTATTATAAGAGTAGATTCAAAGGTAGATGGAATAAGAGTAAAAGACTGTGGTGATGGGAGGGGTCAGTCTCCCATTTGCAGGATGGTTACCTTCTATCTGCCAGACTCTATGCCCTCCCTTTCTGTTGAGATCAAACGCCATCAATTGCGAGTGACCAGGAAGGAAAGTCGGTGAGCTTAACCAGATGTCTCATTACTTACTTTCAGTACTTGATGATGGCCTGTTTTCTCTGCTGTAGCATGATCTCCTCTCTCTTTGTTTCTAGTGGGGCCCTCCTTCCCCTTCCCTCCTGTTTATAATCTTTGCAATTATTGTAGGTATTACAGAGATTTATCTTTGAGTATTTCACTAAGTCGGTTTGGTACTAGGATCTACCTCTTAGGGTGCTTAATTTTCTGTGTCTGGGATACTTCACTCAATATAATTTTTTCTAATTCCATCCATTTCCTGGCAAATTTCATTAATTTATCATTTTTGATAGCTGAGTAGTATTCCATTGTATAAATGTATCACATTTTCCTTATTCACTCATCAACTCTTGGGCATTTGGGTTGATTCCATGACTTTGCTATTGTAAACAGTGCTGCTGTGAACATGGTTGTGCTTGTGTTATCGAGGTGAATTTTTGCTGTATGGGAGATTATTCCCAAAAGTAGAATAGCAGGTTCATATGGCATTTTAATCTTTAACTTTTTTAAGAATCGCCAGATAGCTCGCCAGAGTGGTTGTATAAGCCTGCATTCCCATCAGCAATGTAGGAAAGTTCTCTTCGCCACATCCTCTCTAGAATTTGGTGTTGCTTGTATTGTGGATTTTTGCCATCCTGACCGGGGTGAGATGATATCTCAGGGAAGTTTTCATTTGCATTTCCCTGATGGCTAAGGATGCGGAGCATTTTTAAAGATATTTGTTAGACATTTTAATTTCATCCCTGGTAAAGTTTCTTTTAAGTTCCAAGGCCCACTTTTTAATTGGCCCATTTGTTTCCTTGGTGTTTAGTTTTCTAAGTTCTTTGTGCACTCTGGATAATAGAGCTCTATCAGATATGTGGTTAGTGAAGATTTTCTCTCATTCTGTGGGTTGCCTTTTTGCTCGGGTTACAATCTCTTTATTTGAACAGAAGCTCTTGAATTTCATAAGATCCCATCTGTTGAGTGTTGGTTGTAGTGACTATGCTATTGGATTTCCATTTAGGAACTGTTGGCCTAGTCCAATCAGCTCGAGGGAGTTCCCTACGCTTTCAACTAAGATTTTTATAGTCTCTGGCCTTATATTGAGGTCCTTGATCCATTTGGAATTAATTCTTGTACATGGTGACAAGTACGGGCCAGTTTTAATCTTCTTCATGTGGATATCCAGTTTTGCCAGCACCATTTGTTGAAGATGCGGTTCTTTTTCCATTGGATTTTTTGGGCCCCTTTGTCAAAGATCAAATGGCTGCAATTGTGTGGGCTTATATCTGGGTCTTCAACCCTTATCCATTGATCTGTGTGTCTATTTTGGAGCCAGTACCAGGCTGTTTTTATAATTGTGGATTTTTAGAATAGATTAAGGTTTGGTATGGTGATACCTCCAGCAGTGTTTTTGTTACTCAGAATTGTTTTTGCTATCCTGGGTCTTTTGTGCTTCCATATGAATTTTGAGATTGTTTGGTCAATTTCTTTAAAGAATTGCTTTGGGATTTTTAAAAAAATGTTTTATTCATTTTTATTCAATCGTGCGTGTGTGCGCGTGTGTATATGTGTGTGTGTATGTGTTTGTGTGTAGAACCACGGACGAATTTGGGAACCACCATGGATGCCTCCATCTCCCCCTTGTTTACTCTGCCTGGGGATTCACAGGCTCCGCCCTACCAGGACCAGAAACACAGGCCACCCCCCAGTCCGCCCAGCGTCTATACGTGGGGCATAGGATCTGAATTCAGGACTTTCTGCCTGCAAGGCAGAGGCTTAACCTCTGAGCCACCTTTCCAGCCCTGCTTTGGGATTTTGATTGGTATAGCGTTGAATCTGTATATTGCCTTTGGTAGGATGGTCATTTTTATGATATTTATTCTGCCAATCCAGGAACATGGGAGGTCTTCCCACCTTCTTGTGTCTTCTGTAATTTCTTTCTTTAGGGTTTTAAAGTTTTCATTGTAAAGGTGTCTTACTTCCTTGGTTAGGTTTATACCAAGGTATTTCATTTTTTTAGGGGCTGTAGTAAATGGAATTGTTTCTCTTAAGGCTTTTTCACTTCTTTCGTTCTGGGCATATAGGAAGGCCACTGATTTTTGTACATTTATTTTGTATCCTACCCTGCTGAACTTCTGTATTAGTTCCAGCAGTTTCTTGGTGGAGTTTTTAGGATCACTCAGGTATATGATCATGTCGTCTGCAAATAGAGATAACTTGACTTCTTCCTTGCCGATTTGAATCCCTTTTATCTCCCTGTCTTGTCTTATGGCTTCAGCTAAGACTTCAAGTACAGTATTGAATAGAAGTGGTGAGAGTGGACAGCCTTGTCTAGTTTCTGATCAAAGCAGGAATGCTTCAAGTTTTTCCCCATTGAGCATAATCCTTGCTGTGGGCTTGTTGTATACAGCTTTTATTATATTGATAAAGGTTCCTTCCATTCCTACTGTCTCTAGAGTTTTGATCATAAAAGGCTGTTGGATCTTGTCAAAAGCTTTTTTTGCATCTATCGAGAGTGTCATGTGGTTTTGAATTTTGGACTGGTTTATATGGTGAATTACATTTATTGATTTGCATATGTTGAACCAACGATGTGTGGCTGGGATAAAGCTTACTTGATCACCATGAATGATCTTTGCTAAAACTTTTGTTGAGAATATTTGCATCTGTGTTCATCAAAGAGATTGGCCTATAGTTTTCTTTTTAAGTGTATCTTATTTAGGTTTTGGGATTAAGACAATAATAGCTTCATAGAAAGAATTTGGTGGTAGTGTTCCTTCCTTTGCTATTTGATAGAACAGTTTAAGAAGTATTGGTGTTATTTGTTCCTTAAATGTCTGGTAGAACTCTGTGCTGAATCCATCTGGTCCAGGACATTTTTTGGTGGGAAGATTCGAGATTACTTCATCGATTTCCTCATATGTTATAGGACTATTTAAACAATTCAAAACTTCCTGATTCAATTTAGGTAAGTTGTGCTTACTTATGAATTCATCCATTTCTTTTGTGTTGTCAAATTTCACAGAGTATAATTTTTTGAAATATGGCGTTATAATTGTCTGAAATTCTTGGGTATCAGTAGTGATAACTCCATTTTCATTTGTAATTTTGTTAATTTGAGTTTTCTCTCTCTTGCTTTGGTTAATTTAGCTAGGGGTGTATCAATCTTATTGATTTTTTCAAAGAACCAGCTTTTTGACTGGTTGATTTTCTGTATTGTTTTCCTTATCTCAATTTTGGATATTTTCCCCCTGATTTTGCTAATCTCCTCTCTTCTGCTATTTTTGGGCTTGGATTGCTCTTGTGTCTCTAAAGCTTTAAGCTGCATTGTTAAGTTTGTGATGTTTCTATTTTTTGATGTAGGCATTAAGAGCTATGAACTTGCCTCTTAGGACAGCTTTCATTGTATCCCAAAGATTTTGATAAGTTGTATTTTCAACATTGTTTGCTTCTAGGAAATCTTGAATTTCCTTTATAATTTCTTCCTGAATCCAATTCTCACTCAGCATCATAGTGTTTAGTTTCCAGGGTTAGTGTATTTTCTATTGTTTGTTGTGCCACGGATGTCAAGCTTTAGAACAGGGTAGTCTGATAGGGTATAGGCTAGAATTTCAACTTTCCTGTATATGTGGAATTCGTTTGTGGCCCAATATGTGGTCTATTTAGGAGAAAGTTCCGTGTGCTGCTGAGAAAAATGTGTATTCTTTGGTGCGTGGATGAAAAGTTAGATAGAGATCTGTGAGGTCCATTTCAGTAAGAGTTTGATTAAGTTCCAATGCGTCTCTGTTAAGTTTTTTACCTGTTGATCTATTCCATGTTGAGAGGGCGGTATTGAAATCCCCAAGAATTATTGTTTGGGAGTTGATTTCTTGCTTTAGATGCTATAGGGTTTGCTTAATGAACATGGAGGAGCCCTGTTAGGTGCATATATGTTAAGTATTGCAAAATCTTCCTGGTGAGTTGTACCTGTGACTAAAAATGTAGTATCCATCTGTGTGTCTTATGATTTTTTTTGGTTTGAAGTCCCCTTTGTCCGATAGCATAATAGCTAATCCTGCCTGTTTCCTGGTTCCATTAGCTTGCAGAATTTTTGACCAGCCTTTTATTTTTAGGATGTGCCTATCTTTCGTGGTGAGATGAGTTTCCTGAAGACAGCAGATTGATGGGTTGTGATTTTTAATCCAAGTTTGTAATCTGTGTCTCTTGATTGGTGAGTTAATACCATTGATATTTAATGTTATAATGGAGAAATTATTTTTAGTTCTGGACACTTTTTATGTTTGTGCCTTTTGTAAGTGTATTATTTAGCTTTTAGGTTTTGGTGTTATTGTACTTCCCTTCTGTCCTCCTGGATACACTTGTTCTTTTCTTCAAGCTTGAGTATCTTTTCTAGCATTTTTGAAGGTGTGGTTTGGTAGACATGTAAGCCTTCAAGTTGTCTTTGTGCTGGAAAACTTTTCTTTCTCCCTCGATCATGACAGATAGTTTTATCGGGTATATCAGCTTGGATTGGCATTTTTGCTCATTCAATACTTGAAGTACGTCTCTCAAAGCTCTTCTTGGTTTTACTGTTTCCATTAAGTCATTTGCTTTTCATAGGTTTACCTTTAAAAGTGACTTGTTTTTTTTTCCCCCTTGAAGCTCTTTTCTTTGTCTTAAATGTGGAGTTTTTTGACTATTATTTGCCGTGGTGAATTTCTATTTTGGTCGTATCTGTTTGGGGTGTGGAATGTCTCTTGTATTTGGATGGGCCTCTCATTCTTTAGATGAGGAAAGTTTTCCTTTATGATAATTTGAAAAATTTCCTCAGGTGTGATATTTTGGGATTCTTGTTCTGGTATTCCATGAATGCGCATTTTAGGCTTCTTCAGGATGTCCCATAACTCTTGAATATTTCTCTCAAGTATCTTTTTGGCTTTAACAACCTCTTCCATTGAGCTAGTTAATACTTCCACTTTGCCTTTAAGATCTGAAACTATTTTCTGCTTCCTTAGTTCTGCTGATAAGACTCACTGTTGGGTTCTGGGTTGAAGATAACTTGTCTTTTAGTTCGATTTTAAACTCTGCCTGAGATTGTTTTAACTGCTTTATGTCTATTTTTGTTTCTTAAACTGTTTTTCTTAACTCCTCCAAGTGTCTGTTGTGTTCCTGTTCAAAGTGGTTGATGCAGTTATTTAACTCCTCTCAGATTTCCTCTTTCATAGTATTGATCATAGTAATGTTCATGCTTTGAAATTCATTATCTTGGGTCTGGCTTTCTTGGCTATTTTCTGTGAATTTGTTCTGGTTGGAATCTATCATTATGGGGCTAATTCTTTTGGTGGGAGATTTGTTTCCTTGAGCTTTGTTTCTCATGGATTTGCACTTTGACTTGGGCTTTTTTTTTTTTATCTCTTAAGACTTTCTTTCAGTTTCTGCATGTTTTTGACTGAACTGAATTAGTTGGTATTACTACTCTCGAGCAGTTATTACTAGTGTTTGCCCTGGAGTTGGGTACGCTTGTCTGTTGCTATTGTTGCTATTGTTGCTATTGTTATTTCCTAGATGAGGGTATTAGACTGGTAGTACATCAATTAAGTCAGATTTAGTGGACAGAAACTGATTTTTAAGTGACAAGGTGAATTTGAGGACTAAACTTAAAGAACACTCAAGTAGCATGAACTATTGCTTTAGAACCTGAAAAGTATGATGCAGTCTAATTAATAGTGACATGTCATGAAAATATAAATTCATTATAATGTATGCAAATACTGAAAAAAAGAATAGATTTCCCCAAGATAACTTCACTATATTAACAAATTATTGTGTGGTTATATTTAGCTAACAATCTACATAGAAGAGTCTCAACCTGTTTTTAGGGGGATGGTGTTACATACGTGTGAACAGTAGTCTTGGTCTATATGTACTCCTTTCATTTGCCTGTTTCGGACTATCAGGATGTCGTTCCATTTTACACTTATTTTTCTAATTGGTTAGGACTTGATTACTCTTTCATGAATATATTAATGGACATGAAATGTATTCATGGAAACTGCAAGGATGGGGAGAATCTGGCAGGCAATTCCTTTAGGGGCCTTGCCTCTGTAACTCTAGGCTCTGCCTTAGCCACATGCTGCTGTCTGTAGTGAGTCTGTGAGAGAGCTGTGTCCCTGTGTGTCTCTGTCACTTGGTCCCCATCTCACTTAACCTCTGCCCTCTAGTTACTTTCAGTCTTCTTGCCATGTTGCAGTTTACTTGCTGATCCTATGGACCTCCCTTGTTCATATCGCACTGATTCCTTTGTTTCTTTTTGCCATCAGGCTGAGGAACTGCTGAAGGATGAAACCACATTTAATCCATCTTTCTTTCCCAGACAGGAGCAGAGTAACTGACATGACATTTGGCCCAAGAAAAGCCTGTTAGACGTAATAGTCTCTTTGTCTTGGAGAAGGGAGAAAAAAGTCCAGTCCTAGGAAGGCACCTGCATAATGGTTGAGTTTTTCACCCTCAGTTTTTCCTTTCAACAACATTATTGAGATCTCATTCACAAGTATTAAGATTTGCTTAGGGTTTTTATGCTATTAAGATGAATGTCTAGAGTTAAAAATCTATATCTTCACTTTATCACATATTTCACCAGTAGTTGATTTTTTTTTAAAAAGAAACCTTTTCTGTCTTTTCCTTTCTGCTTGCCAGTTCTTTTAAGACAAAGTTACACTCTGTTGCCTAAGCTGGCCAGGATCTGACCACCTAAATTACTTAAAAGTCAAATAGGACCTTTTGTCTAGTACATTGGCTCTACAATATTAACTCCATCAGAATCACCCCAAGAGTTCATTAACACATAGATTGTTGAGTCTAGCCCTCTGAGTATCTGATCCAGTGAGCCCAATATAGGTCCAAGATGAGCATTTCTACAAATTCTCAATAAGACTAATACTGTTGGTTAAGGGATCACATTTTAATAATTAGTGGTCTATCAATTTCAATGAACATTTTGTTAAAACTTTTATCTCTTCTTTTCCTTTTTTAAATTTTTATTTAATTAATTTTATACAGTGTCATGAACCTTTATACATGAACCTGCTGTGTAACTGAGGATGACTTCGAATATCTGCTTCCTACCTCCACCCAAGTGCTGGAAGTACAGGCATGTGCGCCATGCTTAGCTAATGCAGTGCTGGGGAACAAAACCCAGAACTTCCACATCTCCAACCCCAATTCCATAGTTTTTTTTTTCTTTTCATTTGAGTGTGTAGGGTGTGTACGTTAGTGTTTGTGTGTTTGTGTGGACATATGCATGTGAGTGCGCATGTGTGGAAAGGCCCAAGTATGATACTGAGGATCATCCTTGATCACTCTTCTACCTTATTGCTTTGTACCCAGATATCTAATCAAACATAGAGTGCACCATTAGGGCTAGTCTGGTTAGTTAGGTTATTCTGGGGATTCTGCGGCTTTTCTTATAGGACTTGAATTATAGGAGAACTGCCATGTCTGCTCCACAGACTTAAAAGGCTCTAGTTAAAAACTCTAGTTTTCTTTGTATGCTTATACCATTAGCATGACATATGTTTGTTTTAGTGTTGTTATTTGTTGCTGCAATAGAATTTCTGACCCTAGTAACTTGGAGAGAAAGTGTTGAAGTCCTGCTCACAATTCTGAGCCACAGTCCAACACAACAAGGAAGTAATGGTGGCAGGAGCTTGAAGCATCGGGTCACATAACATCCACAGCAACAGGAGAGGGCAAGGACAATACATTTGTTCCTTGTCTGCCAGTTCTCAATTAGCTCTCTCCATCTTCATCCACCATTCCAGGGAACAGTTCTGCCCACAAGGGCCAAGGTCTTCTCTTATCAATTATGCAATCAATATAACCCTCATAAAGGTACCCACAGGCCAAACAATGTAGAGAATACTTCTCAGGTGAACCTAGGACCTGCCTCCTGGGTGTTGGTAATTAATACTCTCCATCATAAGAGTTAAACTCACTTTTTTTCTTATTCTCCATTAGGCAATGCTCTGTTTTATTGTATAAACAACATTACAGAACCGTTGTGTTCATGTTGTATTGAGAGTTGAGATGGAAAAAAATGAGTGGAAGCAGTTCTGGGACTTCATCTTTCTGGTATATGTATCGCTAAATATTTTATCCATGACTTCACAGCAATTCATCTAAGATTCCCTGAATAAATTGTTCTTTGACAAACATTTTAATCACTGCTTAATCACTGCTTCAATTTAGGTAATCCTGGTCATGTCACAAAAAATTCTAGTAAAACTAGAATTTTAACGTATCTAAGTTCATGTTTGTCCTTGAATACCAAAGCTGTTTATGTATTGAATATGTCTTCTAACACTGTTAATAGTCATATTTACTGAACTGAAATAGTCATGATTGAAAAAAGGAATCCAAGCCAAAAATTCCCTTTAAAGTCAATATTTTCACAAGAAATACTTGAATTAATCTTTTGCACCAGTAAAATTAACACATACACACTTATTTTTTAATAGATGCTTTTCATCTAAGGTTAAATTTAAGTTCATAGCAAATTGAGAGGAAGGCACAGAGATTTCTCCACAATGCACAGACCCCTCCACAATTATTGACATCCTCTATCAAATTGAAACACTTGTTACAATTGACACATTATCACTGAAAGTCCATGGATATATTAGAGTTCACTCTCGGTAGTATAAATTCTTAGTTTTGCACTGAAGTATAGTGACATGCATGCAACAATATAGTTTCATCCAGAGTAGTTAGTTGCATTGCTTTAAATGCCCTTTTGTGCTCAAGTTAATCCTCTCTCTCTCTCTCTCCCTCCCTCTTTCTCTTCTTTTTTCATATGTATAGTGGTAATTGTAAAGCATGTAGTCTTTTGGATTAACTTTTGTTTCTTCCATGTCGTTTCATTACTTGATTGCTTTAAATACAGAACAATAGCCCTCTGTCCAGAGTTACCAGTTTACTTACCCAGTTACCTACTAAAGGCCATATAGGTTTCTTTCAGGTTTTGGCAATTATGCCAAACATCTACATATAGTGTTTTGTGTGGACACGTTTCAACTCTTTTGCATAAATACTAAGGAATGCAATTGCTAGATCATATGGTGAAAGGATGTTTCCTTTTGTAAAAAACTGCTGAGCTAATTTCCAAAGTTGTACCATTGGCACTAGCAATGAACCAGACTTCCTTTTGCTTCTTATTCTCACAAGTACTTTACATCTTTAGTGTTCTAGATTTTGCCCATTCTAAAGGGTCTGCAATCACTTTGACAGTTAGCTAGACTGTGTTGTTGACTATGTGTAAAACACTTTGTACTGTGGGGAAAGGGATGTTTAAATAGGAAGTACTAGAACTCTTTAGTCAGATGGAACTGGTTTCATGCAGTCTAACAGTTACTAACAATGGCACTATAATGAAATTGCCTAACCTTTTACAGACTTGGTAGCCTTAGTTTTAAAAGGGTTGTAATAATGCACATTTACAGTTAGCTTGAGCAGTAAATTAGGACATGCAAATTTAAAGTGGCCAGTGCAGTGTCTGACAGGGTTTAATAATCATTTTATGGTTTAAATATGAAAGGCTCCCTACAGGCTTAGGTGTTAAAAGTGGTCCTCAGCTGGTGGGGCAATTTTTGGAGATACTGAAACTTTTAAGAAGTGTAAGTTTAGGTGCTGGAAACTTTAGGAAGGTAGGGGGTATAGCCTTGAGAGCTAGTTTTACCCTGCCAGCTTCTTGCTTCTACTTCTTGGCTGATATGAAATGAACAGCCCCATCTTCTACATGTTATAGTTGCCATGATGTTCAACCTCACCTTAGGCCCAAAGAAGAAACCAGCTGACCACAGACTGAAACCTATAAAACCATGAGGTAAAAGAAGTCCCTTCCTATGAATTGCTTAGGTAAGGTATTTTGTCACAGTGATGAAAAATCCAAAGAATAGTTATCTTTTATCACAAAAACCTCTCAAGACAAATAGAAACTGAAAGAAGGGTTCAGTCTTGATGGTAACTGTTAGCATATGACTTTTTCCTCTCTTGATTTCTGTTATCTTGTGTAACCTGGCTTTGCTTTAAAGGGAGCATTGGACTGGGCTTTTACTTGCCATTTCAGTTGGCCAATGTCATAGTCAGGCACAGGTGTCAACTTGACAGTTGAGGGTTTTGAGCTCTGGGCACATTTGTGGAGAATTAGTAGTTGGGTTAAGCCCAGAGAAAACCTGCAAGAGATTGTGTAGCTGATGGGGAAGGCCCAGACCATGACTAGGCCCTGAACAGATGAATAAAAGACTGAGAGCTGGTTGAGGAAGTTGGCATCTTCGTGTATATTTGGCTAGACATGCTCCTCTGGCAAGTAAGGATCATCCCTCTCTTGGTTGTTATGTAGAGAGTGTGGCCAATTCCCTCAGCCTGGTGTTGGTGTGTGCTCTTCCGTCAAGCTGGACAGACTATAATTGGACTATCAGTAAGAAAATAAACCCCTTGTTCCCTTAAGCCATTTGATGGTCATTTATCAGTAACCATGTAGACGAACTGCAACAGCCAGAAATCCAATGTATTCATCAGTCATTTTAGTTCTGCCAATTTATTTATACAGAGATAATATAATACTTGGGGTGTGAAGGCATATGTTTATAATCCCAGTAGCTGGAAGGTGGAGGCCAGAAGATCAGAGCTTAAGGCCATCTTAGAGGACATAGCAAATCTGAAGCAGACTTGGATACATGAAAAAGTCTGAGACCAACCTAGACACATGAGTCTTTGTCTTTAAAAAAAACAAAACAAAACAAAGAAATAATAATAATAAAAGAGTAGCTACAAGTTTTTCAATTGTGTATCAATCAAACAGGATATCTTAAAGGTAATTTTGATAGAAACTAAATAATTGGTCAAGTCAAAAAAAGCTACAGGTTTCTTTGGAGATCTTCTAGTGCACTTTAAAAGCTAATTTTTCCTGTTAAATGAAGCACACAATTCTAAATTTCATCTTGACACATATATAGTGGGAGTAATGCTTTCTTCAGTGCTGATAATTTTTTTCTTTAGTAATCACTTTTGTCACTTGTTAGTTGTTAAAAATGCTAGGGAAGAGAGCATTCTCCAGTAGTTTTATTCTGAAATAAAATAATTTATCCTAAACCATGATAACAGAAACTTCTGAAGAGTTGCTTTTCACTGAGGTTGCATTCCAAGAAATGTTGACATATATTATATTGTGGCAGAAGGTATTTTCTAATTCTAGGTTAAGGATTTTAATAGTTTTTTTTTTAATTACCACCCCCCTCCAACCCCTGCTGAAAAATACTCTTGGGGACAAGGAGGTGCTCACTTGGTAAAATTCTATCCTGGCAAGCACAAGGACCTGAATCCAATCTAAGTAAGAGTCAGGAGTGGTGTTGCATGCTTGTAATTCTGGCACTGGAGAGGAGGAGACACAAGGATTCCTAGGACTCTTTAATAAACCAGCCTAGCCTACTTAGTGAGCTCCTGTCTCAAAAATAGGAACAAAAATAAACGAGCAAGCAACAAAACCTCAAAGTCCCAAAAGGAAAAACAAAAATCAACCAACCAACCAACCAACCAACCAAAAAAAAAAAAGAAAAGAAAATCCCTCATGAACCCAAACACTTAGCTATCTAATATATATCAATTTCCCAAAATGACTATGTAGTACTTCCTATTCTTATCTGATCCTGGACCCCTTGAAATAATGTTTTCTAATTTTAAAACTACAGGTGAGCACTATATCCACAGGATTGCTGAGAGAGGGGCATACCTTACTTGCTAGATACCAGGATTCCCCAAAGTGTTATGGTTGCATTCCCCAAAGTGTTACAGTTGCAGACTGTTTGGGGGCAGCTGTGGAAGGTTAATGGTTGGAATGGCCCCTGAACAAGTCTGCAGGTACTTGACTGATTGCTGTGGAGAACCCAGCCCATAGTGGGTAGTAATTTCCAGTGGTGGACCAGATAGTTGGGGGTGCAAGGAGGAGGGTCTTAATCTTTCCTTATCCGGTGTGGACTTGCTGTGCAGTCCACTCTGCTTAGGTCTTGCTTTTAGAGCATTGTGGCCTTTTTTGTTGCTGCTGCTGGTGTCTCTGTCCTTGGCTGACTTGGAGCTTCACCTTTTCCATCACATTGTTGGCTGTTCCCGCTGCCTTTGGAGCCTGGTCTCTAGGCCTTGCTGCTGTTCACTGTTCATCGCTGACGTTGGAGCCCAGCTGTTCTTTATCAACTTGAGAACCCTGTCTCCCACCCTCCAGAGGAGCAAAGGCTTGAGACCTTCTTGGGATCTTTTGGCTTTGTGGAACATTCCAGTCAAGAACAAGGCAGTTGTGAGAGGCTACTTTGAAGGACACTATTTTTATTGTGAGTTATTTTAATAAACTTATTTATATATATTACATTCTATAGATTCTGTTTCTTCAGAGAACCCTGACCAACACAACAAGTATTCTGAAGAATGCCAACTTACTGAACCAGCTTCTCTTATCTTACCCACCTACACAGGGAATGGTCCCTGTGGGTTGAAAACAATTAGATACTCTCCTGAAAGCTTGCTTAGGGCTCACCTTAATTATCTATTCCTCACAGATGTGCCTGATAGCTCAGCCTTTAATTTTCAAGTTGACACCTGTATCCAGGTAGCAGAAATAGTTTTCAAGAAGGTGTAAGTTCTTGCCTGCCTTGGTCTTTTGAGTATAAGAAATGGGAACTCACTATAAACCAATATATATTGAAAAATGAAAGTTCTTGGTAGAATACTCAGTCATTTTACAAATTCCAAGGTTAGAAAATACACATGTCTTTTATGGCACTATCGATTCAGGGAGGCCTATAGCCCCGGCTCCCGGCTACAGACAAGCCTGGACACGTACAGACATGCCCCGACATGTCCCAACATGTCCCAATAGAGAACCATGCAGATAGAGGGATGAACAACCAATGGGAAGCGGTCATCTAACCTGCCCCTGCAATGGACATCTAGTAAACAGTTAAATGATTGGTGACTGTCTCCCGGAGCAGAGGGATGGCAAGACCTGATTGGACCCCAGCCCTATATAAGCTCAAACACTTCCTGAATAAAGCTGAAACTGTGGCA
The DNA here is from genome assembly GCA_023101885.1 of Typhlomys cinereus. Lineage (NCBI taxonomy): Eukaryota > Metazoa > Chordata > Mammalia > Rodentia > Platacanthomyidae > Typhlomys > Typhlomys cinereus. The sequence continues at coordinate 486,584 of JALPQD010000523.1, read as the reverse complement.
ACTCATTCACTGCTTGCTCCTCACCTGATTCACAGGGTCTGGTTGGTGACCCCGTCACCAGCTTGCCCATTCACCTCGAGCCTCGAGGCCCCGCCCCTTTCCCCCTCCTTTCCCTGGCTGGCCCAGAGGGGATTTGGCAACAGTCTTTGGCAGGATTTGATTTTGGAAGTGGACACTTTGAAGGAACTCTTCATTGTTCTCCCTGCTCTCAATTTTCCCCAAGATTATCCGTATGATTACTGCCCTCCTTTCTTTCCCCTCTTTCTTCAGATTTGCTCTCTATGAAAAAGAAGAAAAAGCGTGTAACATAGCCCTGACATCATGTTCTCCTTTAAAAAGCCAATAATAGCACTCGTTATTATAGCTCAAGTTCAGCTTCCAGACAGAGAGAGAATCTGTTGGTCAAACTTTAGTTAGCCACCTCGGGTCCAATATGCTATAGCCAAAGCTTCACTTAAGTGAGAAACATGAACTCTGAGAACCATGGACGAGGAGATAACACCATAGTAACATCAGTCATGACTTCTAAGAGGTGGTTCCAAAAACACTCTTTGAAACAAGGGATGGGCAGATGTAATGGTGCTTTCTTTGGATCCAGTCCTCAGGAGGTGGGTGAATGATGATTGAGTTTGAGTCAGATAATTAGACTATGTCTTAAAAGAAGAGAAAGAAGAAGGAAGAGGAGGAGATGGAGGAGGAGGAGGAGGAGGCTTGGAGAAGATAGATCAGTCAAGAAAGTACTTTCTGCACAAGTGCTCAGTTCCATCCCAGCCCCCACATAAAAGCTGGGTATAGTGGTGCGTGCTTATGATTCTAGGGCTTGGAAAGCAGCAACAAGCACATCCTTGGGGCTTGCTGACAGAAAAGCCTACCCTAATTTCGTAGCCTTGGATCCTAGTGAGAGACCATGTCTCAAACAAATAAACAAACAAAAACAACAAAAACCCCCAAAACAAAAAAGCAGACTGTTCTTATGCAATAACTGCTGGCCCCTGGCCTCCACACACAGGTAAGTACACACTAAAAAAAGGCAGCCTTGACTGCAGTACTGACTCCCACCCACATCTGTGATCTTTTCTTTCTATGTTTTCGGTGAGCCATGCCCAACTGTGGTATAAATGAAAATCCTAGAAATAAATACCTCCTACATTTTAAGTTTCATGTTACTCTGATGAGGGAGGTCCCATCCATTGAGTTTGGGATTTGATGGATTCATCCCTTTGCTTAGCATATCTACACAGTATATACTACTCATCTGTTAGTCACACCATAGTCAGTTTGTCCCAGTAAAAATGGAAGAAGTCCGTTAGAGAGCTTCTGAGACATGTTTCTCTTTTTCTAAGAGGGCCACCGGAAGAGACGAAGCCTTCCCTTCTCTTACTTCCTGTTCCAGTCTCTGCTCATGTTGCTGATATGAATATAGGACCCAAACAATTTAGGGAACAGAAGTTTTATTCCAGTTTACTGTTCTCAGTTATATTGATCAGTATGGCAGGAGAGTTCACACCAACATCAGGAACTGAGAGAACTGGCCATACAATTCCACAAGAATTGCTGAGGGACAGACTTTCCTACTTCCAGCAAACTATGCCAAACTACTGAACCAGATTAAGAGCTGCCTGGGGAACAGTCCCACCTACTATGGATTGAGTGTTTACACATCAATAAAATAATCTCCTGTAGACTTGCTCAGGGCATGTGTTAACTACTAATTTTTCAAAGGTGTGCCCAAAGAATTTGCCTTCAATAGTCAGGTTGACACCCCTCTCTAACTGGCACACCCTGAAACTTGTTAGTGTTTTCTGAGACAACTAAAAGAGTTTTTCTTGTTAGCCCAAGGATGAGACCAGAGGAAGTCTAAAGAAATGAAGTTACAATATAGAAAAGACTGGGATGCTTAAAAATAGTACCGAATCTATCACCTAAAGGCTCTCTTTCTCTGTACTTTGTAGTTTATTTTGATTTTGTTATATAGGATAAATTTCCATTGAATCTGGATGTTTGATACTTGTAGCTAAGAGCAATAGTTAGCCAAAATGTTGATAATAGATTTACTCCCTTGAATTAGCATTATGCATTTTTATGTTGCCTTAGGAAAACAGCATGTAAATTTTTCTTCCAAAAATCCCTAATCTTTATCTGTAAATTAGAATGGTAATAATAAACAAAAATCCACTCATTTCCAGCCATTGTTCTTTTAAATACTATGTGTGGTTGATTAAAATGAGATCGATTAGATTTCAAATACTTCTATGTACTTGATTGGAATAGAATCAGTTGATTAAATGTTTCACAAGTAACTTAGGATCAGTTTAAAAGAAAAAAGGAGAAGAATGGAAATGGAAAAATCTAGTTCTTCATTGTCAAATAACAGACAGAGGGGATGATGATTGGCACAGTAAGGCATATATCATAAAGTAAGCTGAACCAAGATGGCTGGTTTTAAGCTTTCCAATTGTAGTCAAAGTACTTAGGTTCTTTGCTCACTAGAGTGCAAGAACCATGGAAATCTTGCTCTTCACAGTTGTACACTTAGCACTCTCTCTGGTTTGGAGTAGTTAGGTGTTCAATTATGCAGATATATATGAGTAACAAAAAATGAGGTATCTAAAGAGATTTGTTTTATTATCGAGATATTGGATATGGTGATACAAGTGACAGAGAAGAATGATACTCTGTTTTCTGGCATACTTTTAATGGATGAGATCAAGGCAGATGGATAAATGTTGCTATGGTTTGTTCCTGTATTCCTTACTTTTTTTGTTTTTGTGACAAAATACTTGACAGGAAGCAATTTTAAGGGAGGAAGGGTTTACTTTGGCTTACAGGTCCAGGGAACAGAGTCCATGATGCCTTGGAAGGTATGGTACCAGAAGCAGGAGGCATCTAGCACATTGTATAAGCAGAAACAGAGAGCCAAGGCTGGGGAGATGGCTCAGGGGTTAAGACTCTTGCCTCATATGCAGAAGGTCCTGAGTTTGGATCCCAGCTACCATGTTAAAAAACATCAGCCAGAAATGGCAGCGACCTATACTTCTGTCCTGGAAGGCAGAGCCTCGGAAATGCCAGAGCAAAAACAAAGAGGATGTAGAACAATCCAGGATGAATCCCTAAGTCACCCTTGGGCCTCTAGAGTGCCCTCTGATTCACACACACACACACACACACACACACACACACACATACACACACACACAGAGAAAATGATTTAAAAAAAAAAAAAAAAGAAAGCAGAGAGTTAGCCTGTAAATCTTAAGGCTAACCCCCAGTCCACCACTTTCTCCAGTGAGAAAGGTTCCTTAACTTGGCAAAGCAGTTCCAGCCAGTTGTTTCTTAGAGTGGTAATGTTGGGAGTTTGCAGAATCTCAAGAGGTGAAGCCATGCACAAAGCAATTAGGTTACTGAAGGTGCTGTTTCTCAAAGACTGGGAACAATACTTCTTTCCTTTATGTTCTCCAGAGAGTCTTTTTTTTTTAATATAAAAGAGAAAGATTAGGAAAGGGTGGGGTAATGCATATCTGTTGTCCTAGCTATTCAGGAGTCTGAGGTGGAGAGATCACTTGAGCCCAAGAAGTTAAGGCCAACGTGGACTAGAGACCCTGTCCCCAAAATTAACAACAAACTCACTGACACTAAGAAATACAACAAAGACTTTGATTTATACAAAAGGTCCAACAATAAACTTTCCTATATTCAAAGCCACTTTAGTTTTAACTGTATCATGTTTAACTGATTCTTCTTTTAAAAAAATAATTTCATTTGAGATAAAGCACAACTGAGCAGACACATTCCATGGTGTGTGTGTGTGTGTGTGTGTGTATGTGTTTGTAGGTCTGAGGACAACCTTGGCATGATGGCTCTATCCTTCCTCCACCCTGTAAACACCAAGGATCCACTCAGGTTGCCAAGTTTGTGGGCAGGTATCTTTAGCACTGAGAGATTTGCCCAACCTACATTGTTTCTTCTTTTATCATGTATCCCTGAAAACTGCTTTCTTTACTGATAGGGAGAGGTTATATGTAGGGACATTTTGATTAAATGATATGATTCTTATCTACCTGGCCTTGGCTAACTAGACCTTAATAAAACTTCACCCAAACTAGGCAAGGTTGATCTTTCCTATGAGTAAAAATTGACTTCCTAGCCACAAAGCTGTTATTAGGCAAAATTTAACCACTCCAAAAACTGCCCAGCCCACTGTATGACCTACTTTCTGAAGGCACGTCAAAGGTATTCAGAAGCTTACAGCCGTAAAAAAATAGGTAATTGATTGAAGAACTTGATAGTGTGAACTTAAGGGAATGGGTAGCTTTGAGACTGAAGTAGCTAGCTTTGGACAAAAGAGAGTGATAAGTTGAAGTTGATTCCACTATTCCATAGTGGGGGAATGTTCTCAATTAGTATTGGAGTGATGGATTGCTGGGCAGAGATTCTTTTTGGTTTTTTAAATTTTTTTTAAGGTTGTGGTTCCTCTATTTCTATAAGCAGCAATGTGAATTCAATTATGGAATTTCATTATTAGTACAGCGGTAAAGGATTGAGAAATTATTTTTGTTAGGGATATTTGTGTGAGTTATATTGGGGGCTAAGAAATATGGGCTAGTTTCTTTTTGTCGCTCAAGTGCAGAATCTTTGTAGAACATGGTTTTGGTGACAAGGATATTAGATTCAGAGTGTAAATAGTGTACGTTTATGAAAGATCTCTTTTCAAAATTACAAACAGTTCCTACACTTCTATGCTCTATGATTGTAAGTTTTGAATAGGTATTACAGCGTTGCAACAAAGACTTAATTAGTCACTGAATACCTGAATTAAAGAATTCCTTCTTCAGTGGAGTGCATGGTATATAGATGGCAGGTGCAGCGTGCTACAGACTACATACATTATCTGATTTTATTCTCACAAGTGAAGGAAACTGGGTCACAGTTAATGCTGGAATCCGGACCAAGAAGCTATGTTTCCCAAGTTACAAAGATCCCTGTTCTTAACCACCCAGAGGCGAAGGATCTGAGCCGGGCATCCGGAGAACGGACTTTTGAAACGCATGTCCTAATCCTGGGGAAAATGTCCTTGGATGTTTTCCTTGGCCGGTTTTCACTTTAATAAAGTTGATCCGTCCCTCCCAGTGCATAGTGCGGAAAGTTACAGGAAAAGGGAGGCGGTAGGAGCCTTGCTGTCTGCACCTCGCCTGGCCTCAGCTTCGATGGTGAACGGTGATCGCCGAGCGAGCGCACAGCAAAGCGGAAGCCGGGCAGAGCGGCCGCAGACCACGTGCAGAGAGGCGGAAGCCCGGGGCTCCGCGCTCCGCCCCCTGCCTGCCCAGTGCTGGCCACGCCCCATCGTGCCCACCCCTGCAGCCGTGCGGCCAATGGGGCCGAGCGCCCGGTGGGCGGGGCTTGCGGCTTGCGCGCAGGTGCCGCCCGGGCCCGCCCGTTCCGTCGTCCCCGCCGTCGTGCGTGCTGCTGGGCGGAGGGGCCGGTCCTGCGATCTCTCCGCCTTCCTCTCCGCCTCCGGCTGCCGGCAAGACCCGTCTCCCACCGCCCGGGACCCGTGTCATCGTCCACGCCGAGCACGGTGAGGCCCTCCTGGAGCCCGTGGGCGCGCCGTCCGCGCTTCTCTGGCGCCCGGGCCGCTCGTTCTGCGCCCGGCGGCCCGGCCGGGGCCTGGGAGCCTGAGGACAGCGGGCGGCGTGGGGTGTGCGATGAATGAGGCGCCCTCGGACTAGGCCGCGCATCCGCGAGAGCGGCCCGCGCCGGCCCCCGGCTCGCCCTGCGGAGAGCCTTCGGCGGAGCGGGCAGCCGGTGTCCGGGTCGGGAGCCGGAGGATGTCGGCAGGGGCCCTCCCCGCCGGTCGGCGTCCCTCCGTCCCTCCGTAGGCCGCGGTCCTGGACGGGCGCTGCTCGGGCAGCTGTTCCCTCGAGGCCGGGAGTTTGCCCCGAACAGGTGTCAAGACCCGGAGGAGGGAAACCCTTGTGCGTGGGGGTCACAGGTTGAAATGCCCCTGCAGGAGCCGGGCCACAGCTGGCGGGGAGAAGTACAACCCGGCCGGAAGATACGAGCTGTTTAATTTGCCAGTTTCCAGGACACGAGGTTGCCAGTCCTCATTAGTTCAGTTTGCAAAGGTAGAAGGGTGATGCGTTCTGCACGGTGGACCTTCTTGGAGCCAGACTTAGCGTGAAGGGACAGAGAAAGTTTGGATTTGTAAAATCCAAGGATGAACGTTTTGGCATGGGACTGTACGCAGAGCGCTTGCTTCTGAGCATGCCTGAAGCCCTGAGTTGGGAGCCCCAGTACACAAAAAAAACGAGTGGATTAATTTAGAAGTAACCCGAGTGTGGATTTTGAAGGTCGTTTATAAGGAACGATGATCCTTACCTGCAGTGCAGGTTTTGGTGAGATGTGACTTGGTTGCTGGTGTTTCTAGAAAGATTTTCCTTTGGCTATCATCTCAGCCCCTGTTTCCAAATGCTTTTCCTTCATAAAATAATATGTCAGGTTAAAGTAATGGTTTGTGAGCATAACAGGAGTTTGGAAGTAAATTTTATTTGGAACTAAATTTTAATTTTATCTTTGGTTCTCAATGCCACAGTCTTTCTGGGACTTTTCAGGAATAACTACTTTGACATGCAGCACGGGATCTGTTGAAAAATAAAATGGGTTTTAGCTCTTGCTTATAGTATGCTTTTTTTTTTAAATCCAGTAGCATGTTTTATATGATGTGAAATGTGTTTTATTCTTAGAAATAGTTAAAAAGTTTATTTTTTATTATTTATTCAATTGCGTGCGTGTGTGTATGTGTGGGTGTGTATATGTGTAGAACCAAGGGTGAATTCGGGAATCATCCTGGACTGCTTCCACCTCCTCTTTTGCTCTGCCCTGGGATTCACAGGCTCCGCCCAGCAGGACCAGAAACGCAGGCCGCCCCCTCTTCCGGCATTTGTATGTGGGATCTGGGATCCGAACTCAGGAGGCTTAACCCTTGAGCCATCTCTCCAGCCCAAAAGTTTTTTTTTTTTTTTTAATTGTGTGTGTGTGTGCATATAAGAGGGTACTGTGTGTCTCTGGAGGACCAAGGGTGACTTCCAGAATCATCCTGGATTTTTTTTTTTTTTTTTGCTTTGCTGTAGGATTTGTCAGGATCCACCTTCCAGAGCCAGAAGTGCAGGCTGTAATCAGGTGTTATGTGGGATCTGGGACTTGAACTCAGGTCCTTGTGAGACAGAGTCTGAACCCCTGAACCACCTCTTCCAGCCCTAAAACAAGTTTTGTACATAAGTTTGTTTTGCCATTTCAGATGCCTCCCAAAAAGGCAGGTGATGGAATTAAACCACCTCCAATCATTGGAAGATTTGGAACTTCTCTGAAAATTGGTATTGTTGGATTGCCAAATGTTGGGTAAGTGAATATTGGAGCTTACTTATTTTCTTTCTGTCCAGTTGTTGAAGTAGAAATTCATGAGACAGTTAAGATTCAAACAGAAGAAAATATTCAAATAGAAGAAAATAAAATATCATGTTCAAAATTAGTTTACATTCAAAACTTTAGTTAAATGTGTTTTATGTATTTACTTGCACAGATACTTTATTGAAACTTGAGTGCTGCTATGTTGTTTGTTTTGCTGAACTCAGGAAAAAGCAGTAGGAGTCAAAATCAGCTACTTTGGCTTGAAACATTGTTGGGAGAAATAGTATTGCATTTGATTGGAGTTGTGAGTCCTTCCTGGCTGGCTAGAAAGTATTTGAGAAATGGTTTTTAAAACCTCATTATAAGTTTGATCGACCTCTTTGTAAGATTAATTAGCGTTTGAGAGAGCAAGGGGTCTAATGTGTGAATTTTTAATAGGCCAAGAAATGACAACTTTGAATATAATTTTGGAAGTTGCCTGGTAAAAGATTCCTGTTATAGATCATTTAAAAGTTGTGAGAACAAAGTGATTTTTGTCATGTTTTTAAAATTAATCAGGGCTGGAGAGGTGGCTTAGGGGTTAAGCCTCTGCCTTGCAGGCGGAAGGTCCTGAGTTCTGATCCTAGACCCCACATATAGATGCCAGGCGGAAGTCGGAGTGGCCTGCGTTTCTGGTCCTGGTAGGGCACAGCCTGTGAATCCCTGGGCAGAGTAAACAAGGAGGAGATGGAGACGGTCCATGGTGGTTCCCGAATTCGCCCGTGGTTCTACACACACACACACATACATACACACACGTACACACCCACACACGTACACACCCACACACGTGCACAATTGAATAAATAAGAAAAAAATTAAAATTAATCATATTTGCAAAGATGGCAGAGATAAAAATATGTGGGGTTTATCATACAAATTTATGAATGTTATTTAAATGTTCATTGTCCACTCTTTTCTTTAGTTTTCCTATTATATACCTTTTACCAACCTTGAAATATAAACCTAGGTGTGATTGCAGTTGGAATATACCATTTACCTTGAAATACAAACCTAGATGTGGTTGCAGTTGGAATTCCGTCTGAGGCCGGAGCATTTCTGTTAGGTAGAGGCCAGCCTGGCTTACATAGTAAATTGCTGGCCAGCCTGGACTTACAGAACAAAAACCTGTCTTGAAAAAACAAAAACAAAGCAGATACTCTCCTGGTCCATGTATATACATATCTCAAAAGTGATTAGGAAGATGACTGAGTGCACTTGTGGATGTACTTGGGGCCTTTAGATTGGTGGCAAATAGACAACTGTGTTGTTCATGTACTATTTGGAGCTTCTGTTGTAGAGTGTTGCGAGCTCAAGTACTCTTGTTCTTAAATTCTCATAATGTAAAACATGAGCAAATGTGGTTGTCCTAATTTCAATCTTTTCTAGAGCTAGAGAGGTTTACATTTTGAAGGGGTTTCCTGCTGTGATAGTCGACTTGCAAAGTAAGACTAAATAAAGAGTGAAAATATAAACAAAACAAATAATCAGGCAAAGTACTGTAGGGTACTAGCAATAATATGAGAGCAAGATGTGATCATTTTATTGTGAGCTTTATTGCACTAGTAAGAAAGATAGTGTTTAAATACTAACATGTTTCTTTGAAGTCACTTTAGTTGGAGCAACTTGACTTCAAATGAGAGTAATTCAAAAAAGACCGTTTTGAATATTTTCTATGTAAATTTTCATTTATAAAATACAATTTTATTATTCAATGTAAATATGCCTTTATGTTTTAAACTTAAGTATCCCTCCTCTTCAATTTTATTGAGTATAGTATAGTATACAATTTCCTTTTTTTTTTTTTTTTTACTATCATATAGTAAAATTCCTTTTTTTGGTGGTACAGAGATTCCTGACAATCATTCACTTACTTTAAAGGTACAGTTTAATTTTGACAATTGTGTTTGATTGTAAATTTCCTATTTATTTATTAGAGGGAGTTTGGTAAGAGGAGAGAAAGTACATACATGCATGTCATGGCACAAGAGTAAAGATCAGAGGATAACTTTTGGAAGTCAGTTTCTTTTTCTGCCATGTATGCTTCTGCTGATCAAACTTAGGTCACCAGGTTTGTAAGCAGACACTTTACCTATTGAGTTCTCTCTCTACACTAGTTGTAAAACTTTTTTTTTTTTAAATAGGAAATAAACTTTGTCCAACTGTATTAAGTATGGTTGATTGTAAGAATCCATGTCTGCCATGGTATACTTTTGGTCAGAACACTTGTGGAAGTCAGTTCTCTCCTACCATATATATGGGTTCCAGAAGTCAAACTCAAGTCATCAGGTTTGGCAGCAAAGCCCTTTATCCACAGAACCATTATGCTGACCCATATTGTGACTATTTTAAGCAAGAAAAAGAAGCTTCCTTGAAAATAGAAATGAAGGAATAAACAGCTAGACTTCAGTAGGATAGGAACTAGGGTGGTACAGGTAGGTATTGGTCCTTGTGGAACTCAGCCATATATATCCTGAACTTCTGGTGGTTTCTCATCTGCTACTCCTGTGATCTAGATTTCTGGGCAAGATGTCTGATTGGGCATGTATACCATTAGATCCAAGAAATAGGTTGGAAGACAGGGATGATTCTCTTAAAGATAGTCTTCTGGTCAAAAATAAAGATATTCAATATAGAGACTGTCTAAAGAATCTCTTGATATTTAGAAAGTTGGGTGAATAGACTTGCCTTTTAGTATTCATAATGCTGATTAATTAACCTAGAAACTAAGAGGTCATATAGGTAATCTCTTTATTATTTATTTTGGGACAGGGTCTCATTCTTCAGCCTAGGCTGTCCTGGAATTAACTGTGTAGTCTAGGGTGGGTGGTCTTCAGCTCCTAGCGGTCCGACTACTCAAGCCTTCTAGTTTTGGGGATTATAGTGTTAGCCATCTTGTCCAGTGCTAGTCTGATATTTATTGTATACATACTGTATACAAATCTCTGTTCTGAGTATTTTATGTATATTATCTAATTTAATAAGCTGTTTGGCATTCCCTCATTAGACTTTAAATTCCAGGAAGGGACTGATTGTGTTCTTGTTTATTGGTATATTTCTAGTGCCTAGACTGGTGCTAGTAACATAGTAAACACCCAGTAATTATTTGTGGAAGGCAGTAATTATTTGTGAATGGGATAATTTTCCCCTTTGATAGCCTTGTATAGTTTAAAGATAGAGAGACATGTTTTAATGCTGCTTTAAATGAAGACGACAATGTCAGGCTATAAGTATGAGGTTTAGTTTCTAATTCTGTCTTGCTTTTTCTTACCTGTGTGGTTTCTTTGTGTGTTGACTTCTTTGGGACCAGTGTATTATTGTGGATGTGAAGCATAGAGGCTCTTGTTTTTTGGAAACTGCTTTTTGATACTCTAGACTTCTGTCAGGTACAGCTCTTCTTGTTATTGCTACTAAATTGGCTTAAATAGAAGGTGTGTGTATATGAACATGTGTCTGCATGTGGTGACCTGAGGAGGATATTGGGAATCATTCTTCTACCCTATTCTTTTTGAGTCATTGGCCTCTAATCAAACCCAGTGCTCATCCATAGGGCTAGTATATCTAGCCAGCTTAACTTGGAGATTCCAGTTTTTGCCTCTGAGGCTGTAGTTACAGGTGGACTACAATGTTCACCTGACATTTTATATGTGGTTTGATCCTTTTATTTGTATGGCAAATACTTAAACTGCCAAGCCATCTCCTTTACCTACCACTCCTTTTTTTTTGAGACGGGTCTTATTCTGTGATCCATATTAGCCTCACCTTCACTATGTAGTCCAGGCAGGACTCCTGTTTTCTTCCTGTCTCCTGAGTGGAGGTTCCATTTTTAATTATCTAAAGAAACACAAAGGAAGGCATTTTGTAGGCTGCAAATACTGACTAGAGTGTTTTCATTTTAAAATGCTGGTAGAGTTAATCAATATTTCTATGTCTGCTGACTGGACAGTTTACCATACTTAAAAGTATGTTAGGGACTCAGCAAATAATTGCTTAATTTTAATTTAATTTTATTTTTTACTTACTAGATCTCCAGCATTTTTTAAAAAAATCAGTCAGAAAAGCTACAAAATTTTTATGTGTGTCAATGTTTATTATATGTGCATTATATACAAGAAACAATTATGTCTAATTTACTTCTGAGACAAATTATTTCTTTTTTAAATTTTTTTATTATTATTTATTCAATTGTGTGTGTGTGTGCGTGAGTGTGTGTGTGTGTGTGTGTAACCACCATGGACCACCTCCACCTCCTCCTTGTTTACTCTGCCCCGGGATTCACAGGCTCCGCCCTACCAGGACCAGAAACGCAGGCCAACCCCGCTTCTGCCTGGCGTCTATATGTGGGGTCTAGGATCTGAATTCAGGACCTTCCGCCTGCAAGGCAGAGGCTTAACCCCTGAGCCACCTCTCCAGCCCCGAGACAAATTATTTTCATAGCCAGGTGTGATATTATAATTCTGCAAACTGTATTTGAGAATTGAACCATAGGATTATCATGAGTTCAAGGCCAGCTTGGGTGACATAGTAAATACCATAGAGCTGCATGGGGAGATCTGTTTTTTTTTTTTTAATATTGTCTTCTATTTATGACTATTAATTTTAGGTTTTTTTCAATGAGTGCTTGTATGAACTACTTTGAAAGGGGTGTTTATGTGACTGTACAGTCTTGCAGATTGTATATGTTAATCTTTTTTGAGGATCAGTTTTAGGTCATTTGAAAACATTTGCTTTTGACAGAAACATAAAAGGGAATAGTTAATTAAAAGCCTTAATTTATTTTTAGAAGTATATCAGGAAGCATGTGATTGGTTGGTCTTATTGCTGTTGATGTTAATTTTGATTAGTTTTCTGAGGTTACTGGCAGATTTCTTTATTGAAAGAATGACTTTTTTTTTTTTGAGATGAGGTTTCATATAGTTCCAGCTGGTCTTGAACTTGTTATATATAGTTGAGGACAGCCTTGAACTTCTGATGTTCTTTCTCCATATTGGAGTTTTTCTTTGCCATGAGAAAATTCTCAAGATCAAGAAACTTGTGTGTGTGGGGGGGGGAAGGTGGGTAGAGATTTACTTAACTTACCGTTCCAGAGGAAATTTAGTCTGTTTATGATTGGAATTGCATGGGAGAAGACATGACTGGAGACAGAAGCAGGTCAGTTCAGTTACCGCAGAGAGAGCAAGAACAGTGAAAAGGGCTGGGGTACCAAACTCCAAGGCCCACCCCTTGTGATGTGCCTCTTCCATCAAAGCTCCACCTCTCAAAGTTGCTATAATTCTCCCAAATATTAACACCAGCTAAGGAATCAAACTTTTGAGCCTGTGGGTGAGAATTAATATTCAAACCATGATAACATATATTATTGATTCTTACTTGAAACATTTATTATTGTGTTGTGCACAGTATTTGTAAAAGGAATAATGTGGATTTTATTACATAGAATCTATTGTAAAGAGTTCCCACATTTCTTCATGTATTTTATCATAACTTATTTGAGAGAGAGGGAAAGAGAATGAGGAGGTGATGTATGCATATATGGGTAGTGTGTATACTGGTGGAGGTCTGAGAACAACTTTTGGAAGTCAGTTATCTCTGGAGTTACACCATGTATGCTTCTGGGATCAAACAGATGGTTAGGTTTTCAGCTTTTTAACCTGTTTGAGCTGTCTCACGGCTCTGTCATCATAACTTACTGATGTCACCATAAAGTCTTTATTTTATTCTATTTATTTTTAGGGGTGAATATATTGTGTTGCATGTAAATAGTGCTCCATATCCATTCTTTACATTTTTTATTAAATTTATTTATGGTCTGTGTGCATGCATGTGCATGTCCACATGTATGTCAAGACACTGTGAGAGAGTTGCTTCTTGTTTTCTACCATCAAATTCAGGTGTTCAGGTCTGATGGCAAGCACATTTACCCACTCAGCCATCTTGCATACCCTATCCATTTGTGTGTGCATGTGTTGTGTGTTTGTACTAGAGGGCACTTAAGTATGTGTGCCTGTGGAGGTCTAAGGGTGACTTCAGAAATCATCCTTATTAGTTTATCTGGGGGTTTCCATGCTTCATCTGCCAGAATTCGAAGTGCAGGTCGGTGCCATCATTTCCACACAGAATTTTTACCTGGGATCTAGGGATCTGAACTCAATCCTTTGGCTTTCAAGGCAAAGTCCTTTTAACTCTTGAGCCATCTCCTTAGTCCCTATTCTTTTTTTTTTTTTATTGACATTTGCTTTGTGGCTTGGCTTTGGAATAATTACTACAAAGAACATGGTACACAGGCATATAAATATCTCTGAGATTTTTTTTCTTTTGTTCTTGGGGAGAAGGCTTAGTGTTAGTGTTGGCCATGTAATGATGAGGAACTGATTTGGAATCCCCAGAACTCATGTAGAAACTGGATACCTAGTGTGAGCATCTGTTATTCCAGCTCTTCTACCAAAAGATGAGAAGTCGAGAGAGGACACTTCATAAGAAGCTTTCAGGCCAGGTAGCATGGCATAAGCAGAGGGAAAACAAGTGGCCTTGTCTCACAAGGTGGAAGGCAGGGACCAACATCCAAGATTAGCTTCTGGTCTACACATGTCATATGAATGTGTTTACACACACATTCATTGTATACATCTACAAATAAAATTAAAAATTTTTTTCTTTGGGGTCAGAGTGATAGCTCAATAAGAACATTGGTTGCACAAGCAGCTAGCACAAAGTTTGGGTCTCTCACCCACATAAAAAACTGGAGCATAGTCATGTGAATGCTTATAACCCTAGTGCTGTGTGGAGGGGGCAGAGACATTAGTCTAACTCAGTATTCGAGAGTAAGGTAAGGAGTGATAGAGCAAACACTTGATAACTCCTTTGACCTCTTCACATGCACTGACTCATTCATACATATATGTGCTACATGTGTCATGCAATATACACACATGAGATTGCTATTTCATAATGATAATATTATTTGGTTTTTTTTGAGAAATTTTATTGTTTTCCATAATACCTAGCAGGCATGTCCATTTTGTGTGTGTGTGTGTGTGTGTGTGTGTGTGTGTGTGTGTGTGTGTGTGTGTCAGTATCAGAGTGTTCTATGGAAAAAGAAGGGTGACTTCAGAAATGGTCCTGGATTGTTTCTACCTTTTTGCTTTGCTCTGGGATTTCCCACACTCCTCCTACAAGTACTAAAGGTGCAGGTGGCCACAGATTCCACCTGCATCTGACCTGTGATCCAAATTTAGGCACAAGTCTTAATCCCCGAGTCATCTCTCCAGCTCAGGTCTAACTTTTTGATAATGGGGGTGTGATATCATCCACAATGTTCACATAATCAGTTTACTTAAAAAAGTTGCAAAGAATTCTCATGTTTTAACTAAGTTTATGATTTTGTGTTGGCTGTATTCATAGATATCTTCAGCTGACCCATGGATAGTAGCCTTGATGTCTGCTAGACCCTTTTAGTTTCCTACTAGCAATGATTTGGGATCTAATTTTTCTGCATACCCACCAAAATGTTTTAGTTATTTTTGTTTCGTTTTTGTTAGTGATCATCTTAATATATATCTATATCTGTATCTAGTAGTTTTGACTTGCATTTTTCTAATGATATTTCCATTGAGCATCTTTTTGTATGCTTGTTGGATATTTGTGTATCTGAGTTTGCCCAGTTTTTAATTGTTACTTTTTTTTCTTGTAGTTGAGTTATATAAGTTTTTTTCTGTATTCCAGATATTGACTGTCATTTTTTTGCATTCCATGCATTGTCTATTATTTCTTTTGATATGTACAAGATTTTAGGTTTGGTTTGCTGTTACTGCCTAAGTTTATGGACTCATCTAAAAATCATTCTCTGTGTTTTCTTCTTGGTGTTCTGTAGTTTTGAGATAGGTTAAAAAGAGAGGGAAAAATGATAGGGATAGGGATATAAGCTTCTCTCCTGTTGTGAAGCAAGGATTCTAGTACCACATTTGCTGTAAAGGTTGTTCACAGAGGTAGTATTCTTTTTATATAGCTATTTTATGTTAAAACAGCAACGAACCAACCTTAGGCCTGAATGTAAATGATCTTATTCCCTTTCCCAGAATTTTGTAGGAATCTCAGACAAGACTATTTCTGTTTACAGAGAGGACATCTTACTTTCTTGCATCCCTGTCATTTAGAGTTTTACTTTCTCAATTTCAGGTGCTCTGTAGGAAATCACCCTGTGTTCTCTAACAGTGCTTGAAGATCAAAGCTTCAAAATCCTGTATGTGACCATTACAAGAATAGTGAAATAAAATAAGTCTTTGAAGAATCTACCCTCTAGGATGTACTCTAGGGTGTATCTTACTCCATTCCCCAGGCACTCCTTTTCCCTTCATGCTTAAAATCTGTATAGAAATGTCTTTTAATAAAATTCAGCTCTGCTTCATATTGACTTGCCCTGAAATAGTTTTATATATGTATGCCAAGGATTCAGTTTTACTTGCGTCGAGGTCCTTGTGGAGGCAGCATGGAACTGTGTCTCTTTCCTGTAGCTGCTGACAGTCCCAGGTCTTAACATTTATGTTTTTACTCATTTTAAGTTAATTTTTGTATGTGATGTAAATGTCATTCTATTTCATGTGGATATATAGTTTCCCTAATACCATTTATTGAGAATATCCTTTGCACGTTGTGTTGTTGTGATACCCTCTTGATCACACATAAGAGGGTTCTAGGTTTTGTCGTTTCTTTGACTTGTATGTCTGTGTGGAAGCCAGTACCACATTGTTTTGATTACTGTAGCTTTGTGTGATAGATAGACTTGGTTGTCAAACTGACACTTAGGAGGTAGGCCTGCTGGTACATCTGAGAGGGATTGTCTTGATTATATTAATTGATGTGGGATGACCCAGCCCATTGTAGACCATCCCACACCTGTATAAAGATGGAGCGAGCAAGCAAACAAATATACAATCATTGGTTTCCCTCCTTTTTTTCTTGTTGTGAATATGATGTGACTGGTTCCCTGGACTCCTCCTGCTGTGACTCTCCTGCCATGATGGGCTATATGTCATAGTCCATTGTGTTCCAGTTGTAATCTGAATAAACCTCTACTTTAATTGAGTTGCTTGGTTCAGACATTTTGTTACAGAAATGAGTTAGAAAACGGAAACACTTTTTAAGAATGTTTGAAATCAGAAGTCACACTGTAGACTTTGGGGAAGAGTGCCATGAAGGTCCAATACTCTTGCTAGTGTAGCATGTCAAGGAGTATGTGGTAGCAACATGACAACTGGTGATAATTAACTTAAAGCCATTTTTGTAAAGATTTTCCTCACTTCTTTTTTCCCTCTCCACTCCTTGCTTTTTTACATGGGTGCTAGAGATCCAAACTCAGGTCCTCATGCTTACATGGCAAGCACTTTATTGACACTTTTTAAACCCCTTGTCAACACTTTTCATCTTTTTTAAAAGGAAATAATGTAAGACCTTTTACTACCTTTTTTTTCTTATTCTAATCTTGTGTTTGGGAGCTCTTGTTTTATTGGATATTTAGAAAGTTTGAATAAATGATGTCTAGATATGATCTTTGATGCTGAGTTGTTAGTGAATTTAGACCTTATTTGATAAAGTTAGGAAATATATGTAACTATATGACTTGCCTGTTTATTTCTGTATTCTGTGTTTATTTTTATTTCTGTTGGATATATGCTTTCAACTGTTTAAATGTCTGAATTCTAAGAGTTTTTGAGAGCACTTTCTGCTTATTTCTGTGTCTTGGGTTTGTGGCATAAATGGTTAATTCAGAATGCTATGGAAATTTGCCTGGCTACCAGATTTTTCAGTGCATACTGGGAATTTACTTAAGATTCTTAAATATTCAATTAGATATGTATTAAAACATGTAATATTCTAAAATGAAATGTTTATTTTTTTAAGTAGAAGGGGTATACATTAAGCTAGCTGCTTTTTTGTTGTGGTGATGGTGTGTGTAGACGTGTACAAGAGCGCACTTGAGTAATTTGTGCCTGTGAAGACTCAAGGGTGACATTCTAAATCATGCTGGATTGCTCTACCTTCTTATTGCTTTGCTCTAGGGTTTTCTATGCTTCAGACTTCCAGGGCCGGAAGTGCAGACCACCACCATTTCCATCCTGCATTATTATGTGGGATCTGGAGATCTGAACTCTGGTCTTTTTTCTTGTAAGACAAAGGCTTCAACCACTGAGACATCCTCTAGTCTGCTACTACTATATTTTTAAATTGTGCTTTTATTTTGGGTCAGCATCTCCTTTGTAGCCCAGGCCAGGCACACAATGACTTTAGCTCAGGCTAGTTTCTAAATCACAGTGGTACTGCAGCTTCTTGAATTCTGGAATTCCAGGCATGTACCACTAGCTTTTTTTTTTTTTTTCTTTTCCCATTTTAATGCAGTCATTGATGAAATAGTACTTATGTAAGCCTATTCTTGTATGGGAGAAATTGCTATAATTTTGTTTTTTTCCCTCTTCTTTACTAATAATCTCAAGGGCCCACCACGTTGTCCATACTGGCTCTCTCTAGCTCTTCCCACTCTAAGATCTCTTTTCTGTTCTAATGCTTTTCCACTTTAAAGCTAAAGTTCCACTAGGCCCTCAGCCCAAATTTTGTTTTTTGGGGGGGTTCAAAAAACAAAAACAAAAAACCCTCAAAGTATCAAAATGTGTATATGTGTGTATATAAAATCTTAGGCCCAAACTAACTTTTTTGCATTTGAATGGTTTTTTATTTGTATAGATCAAAAGTTCTTCAGTTGCCTCTGAAGTCTTTAGTAATAATTCTTAGATTTTTTTACTACCATCATCCTAATTTCATTTTGCTCTTTTTTATATCTACAAAGTTTTTAAAAGATAGATTGCTTAGAAACTTCACAAAATTTGTAATTGAAGATGAGACATGTTATGAAAATGGAGAATTGTTTCCCAAATTTAGTTTGAATGTGCGTAATAATTTTTTCTCTAAGAAGTAATAGAACTTTCTTTTGTTATGTGGTTTAAGGAGATATATACATATATATGTATGTTTTTTTTCCAATTCTGAAGATTGAACCCTAAGTCTCAGGCATGGTAGGCAAATGTGCCATTGAGCTACATCCTGGTCCATATCTAGAATCCTTAAAAGGTGAACAGTAAGAATTTTTATATATTTTAGGATTGTTTACAACTGGTAGATATAAAATAAAAATTATTTAATTTGTTGCAATATGTTTTTTTTTGTGTGTATGTGGTGTGTTTGTGTGTGTTGTGTACAAGAGAGTATTTGAATGTGTATGTCTATGGAGGTTCAAGGTTGGTTTTGGGAGTCATCCTGGATTGCTCTACCTCCTTTTTTGCTCTGGGGTTTTCCAGGCTCTGCCATCCAGGACTGGAAGTTCAGGCCACTGCCATTTCTGCTTGGTATATTTAAGTGGGAACTGGGTATCCAAACTTAGGTCTTTTTGCTTACAAGGCTTTAGTCTTTGAGCCATCTACCCAGCCCTGTAACCATTCTTACTGCTGCTCAGATTGATTGCTTTTAACTAGTGAGCCTATTCAGATTAGCTTGGAGTGGTCTGTTCCCTTCTTTCTTTTTTAGCATTGGTTATGTTACATTACCAAGAATGGTTTCTTTAAATCATTCCATCCTCCTGTCTCAGCCTTATCATAGTAGCTGGGACTATAGGCACACACATTCCTTTCGCTAGGACTCTATGACCTTTTAAAATAGTTCAATTTTTTTTGAGGAAAAAGTTGGGATTTATTTTTCCTTATTTGAGAC
The DNA here is from genome assembly GCA_023101885.1 of Typhlomys cinereus. NCBI lineage: Eukaryota > Metazoa > Chordata > Mammalia > Rodentia > Platacanthomyidae > Typhlomys > Typhlomys cinereus. The sequence goes on along the minus strand of JALPQD010000523.1, from coordinate 467,387 downwards.
AGGATTTTTTAAAAAAGTATTATATTTATTTACTTATTTGCGAGAATGACAGAAGACACACACACACACACACACACACACACACACCCCCGAAAGGGGGGGTATGGTGCATGGGTGGACGTCAGAGGACAACTTTCAAAAATCAGCTATGAGTAAATTGGATCTCATCTGAATAGACAGTTTTACCCTAATTTTTTTTTGCAAGAGAGAAAAGTAATTATCCTTAATTCTACCATGCTAACACAAGTATTATTCTTTTTGAGTATTATTTGTTATCAAAGTTAGTCCATATGCAAACATTTTTACAAAATTTTATCTAGCTAGAGTTAGTAAATACTTGTCTCATAATTACCAACTTTTCTTTAGCTACTTTTGCAATTCCTCTAGAAAAGATGTATAACATTTACTCTCCTCATTTTAAATTTCTTGTATTTTGGAGCAAGGAAAAGTCACTATTGTGAATTCTTTGCTATCTCTGTTACTAGTTGAAGTGGAAAGTAGTGCAAAACAAATTGTCAAGCATTTAAAACTTAGACACTGTGCTTTGGATTTTACTATGATCTTTGGCACATTTAAAAAGATGTGATGTGTTAATATGAATTTGTATCATCTGAACATATATCATTTGATAGGAATCAAATAATTAGAAAATTAGTGACAAGTTTATTCCATTTGATGGATTTTTTTATCCTTAAATCATATCTTGAAAAACAAGTTCACATTTTGACTTTGAAATTCATAGTTCCAAACTTACCAGTAATCCTTGTATAATAAATAGCAAGTAGAAGTGAATTTAATTTTCTATTTCTCCAATTTTCCATTTTCAATGAAGAAAATAGCAACAGGTCTTCAGAATGCTTTGGAAGCAGTTGCCTTAATGTACTTCTCAATATTTCTGTTAGAGAAGGTAATATTAGATATGCGATATGATATGAATCTTCACTTGTATTTTGTAGCAGGATTCTTTGGGAACATTCTTTTAAGTTTCAAACAGACAGAGAAATAAGGAACATGATCTAATTATAAATCAAACTTCAATGGTTTCTGTTAGTAAAAATGTTTTCTTTTTCCTTCCCAGATTGGTCTTATATTCCTCATAGATCTTATTTGAGCACTGGAATTCACATCAAGTACATTTTTCTTTATAATTTAACAATTGATTGTAATTAATTTCTTTCATTTTAGGAAGTCTACTTTCTTCAATGTATTAACCAATAGTCAAGCTTCGGCTGAAAACTTCCCATTCTGCACTATTGATCCTAATGAGAGCAGAGTACCTGTGCCAGATGAAAGGTTTGACTTTCTTTGCCAGTATCACAAACCAGCAAGGTAAGAAATACTTTGTGCCCTTACTTCTGACCCCTTTATACACCAAGTACATACATATATGATATGTTCAGAATCAAGAGTTTTTGTCTTTAAAAATTAATGTAATATCATTTTGTTTATAAAATGTTGAATAGAGAGTGGAGGAAGGAAGAATGTACCCTGTTAACATTGAAGTGATTTTCTCCGTCTTCAAGATTGTGAAGCAGAGAGAATAATTGACTTGTATTTTATGATCATTTTCATGTAATATTATATGGATATGTATGTATTATGCATAGAAAAGGATATGTAAATATGTAAGATCACAAATTGGCGGTTATTTCTAGTAGTGGAATTTGTAGGTGATTTTTTGTCTGTTTCTTTTTGTTTATCAGTACAGGGTCTTATTGTATATCTTAGAAGGCCTTGAATTTGCAATCCTCCTTCCTAAACCTGGGATTACAATGCAGGGATTACAAGAATGCAAAGTTATACCTGGCTAAGGTGATTTTTACTTTATAGTTTTCCTTTTGGTATCTAGGTATGGGAGATTCGTTCCAAGACCCTGAAGGACCCAAACATTGTTCATTTTTAAAATGATTTATTTGTTGTATGCATCTAATCTATGTATATTGTGATGGTTAGTGTTTGTTGTCAATAGAAATGTTCTGGGAGACAAGCTTCTGGGCACACTTGTACAGGATTATCTAGTTTAGGCTGACCTCTGAACATACTGTGTGGAATTGTTTTGAAGACCACTGTGTGGCACCATATAATGGGATTATGAACTCGATAAAAGAAATAAGTGAGCTGTGTACATGGCATTAATCACTCTGATTTCAGATTATGGATGTGATATGAATAGCTAATTAAGTTCCTGCTGCCTTTGACTTCCCCATCATGATAGTTGTATCCCTGAACTGTGATCTAGAAGAAACACTTTCTCAATTTGCTTTTGTCAGAGTATTTTATCATAGCAACAGAAAAAAATAAGTAAAACAGACTGATAAGGAGAAGTTTGGCTGTTGCTGTGATAAATCGGATTATATAGTTCTTATCCTTTTTATAACTGTTTTATGGCTGGGAGATGAAGAGTTTGGTACTTTGGGTTAGAAAATCAGCTCATATACTAGAAGCAGAGTTTTATGGGCTATTTTAGTGACAACTTAGAAGACAGTACTGCTGAGAAAAATTCCAATAGTGGAGGTCTGACTTTTGCAGTTTCAGAGAGGAGCAAGGATTGTATCAGATGAAATAGAAACTATTTATGTGGTAAATTGGATAAGAATCTGTCTTCATTCTGTCCATGTTCTGAGAACTTGAGTGAAGTCAAATTTAAAGATAATGGCCATTTTTTTTTGGCAAAGGAAATTTTTTTTTTTTTTTAATTTGTGTGTGTGTGTGTCTCAGAGGGCACTGTATTTCTCTGTGGAGACCCAAGGGTGACTTCAGGAATCATTCTAGATTGCTGCTACCTCCTCCTTACTTCACTCTGGTATTTCCCAGTCTCTGCCTACCTAGGCTGGCAGTGCAGTTACCATTTCTGCCTAACATTTTTCTGTGGGATGTGGGATCCTAACTCAGGGCCTTCTGTTTGTGAGTCTTAACCTCTGAGCCATCTCTCCAGCCACTGGTGGAGGAAATTTGAAGATAGAGCATTTAGACTAATGTTGAGAAAGCAGCAATAATTATTAAATGATCATCACCATTTATAAAATCCCCTGGAACAGTAGGAAAGGTGTTCAGAGGGACAAACAACCTTCTGGAGGTAGTGAAAGTTCAAATTTATTTAAAAGAAGAAAGCCTAAGCTAAAGGTGTTTCCCATAGAAACCTAAGAAAACATTTCCCCAAGGTTAGCACACAGAAGCTGATAAGCTGTTTTCCAAGAGAATAGGATACAACTTGACCTGACATAGAATCTGGTATCAATATCCATGTGGTACTTGTTTTGATGACATGAAGGATGCAAGATGAATAGAGTCATTGAGTCTTACTCAGTGGTTGTTAAGATTAAGCATTGTATGACTGGGTCAGAGTCCTTGAAAAGAGACTGTGAGAAGCTATTATATGATTCTACATTGATAAAGCCCAAGTTTGTAATGGAGACTTCATGATATTGGATATGTGAGAACTTTGGGACATCTGTCTAGGAAAGCTGCTGGAATGGAATAGATCTGGTCCAAGGGAGAAAATATGTGTTGCAGGCAGCATAGTTATATAGGTGGGACTGACTTTTTGAGCCTTCTTTCAGGATAGAATCTTTCAAAGTGTTACACACCATCTTTTTTAAACTGGTGGCAAAGTTCCAGATGATTTTAAGTTATGCCAAAGTAAAATTTCCATAAATACCATTATATTTTAAGTATTAGAACTGTTAATGTCTGTGGGAACTTTATAATACTGGACCGAAAGCATTTTCCATTATAAGATGGTCATGAGGCTAGGAGACAAAGTGTGGAAAGTTGAGGCTTATTGTATTTGGGTGTCAAGTTGACAGAGTAGAGTTATGATGGTTAGTGTTGTCAATTTGACAAGATGTAGAATTACCTAGGAGACAAGCTTCTGGGTAACCTATGTGGAATTATCTAGGTTAGTTTGCGTATGGGGAATTGTTTTGAGGGTTAACTGAAGTAGAAAACCCACTCACTGTAAGTGGAAATATTGTCTGAGTTGGGATCATGGACTGTTAAAAAGGAGAAAATAGGCTGAGCAGGTGATATTTATTTATCACTTTCTGATTATGTATGTGAAACCATAAGCTGCCATGTAATTTTCCTGCAGTGGTGGCCCATACCCTTGAGCTGTGAGCATGGATAAACCTTTTCTTCCTTAGGTTGCTTTTCTGAGAATACTTTCCCACAATAGTAGTGAACACACTTAAAATCATCTTTATATTAATTTTAATGTAGTAAATGTAAATGCTGTATAAATAGTTGTGCTATATTTGGAATCATGACAAAATATTACTACATACTCAATACATATGCATTTTTTTCCTGAATATTTTTGGCCTGTAATTGGTTGATCTGAGATTGCAGAATCTGCGATAAACAAGGCTAATTATATTCTTAATTTATTATAGTATTTCAGCATAAATAGTATTGTAAACCTTATAAACTCTCAAAGCTAAAGTGATCTTTAAAAATCTCTTTACTGGCTACACTGAAATAGACACAGAAAACACTTATGATTTTCATAAGTAGAAACATACTGAATATTCCTGGTTAGAATTTTTCTTTTATTTCTCTCTCTTTTTCTCTCTCTCTCAGAAAACATTTATGTTTTTCATAAGTAGAAACATACTGAATATTCCTGGTTAGAATTTTTCTTTTATTTCTCTCTCTCTCTCTTACACACACACACACACACACACACACACACACACACCCAAACCAAAGGATCTATAGAACAAGGAAGTTTGAGGTAGCAAAAGAAGGTACTATGAATTGTCATTTTCTCACTTCCTATTTGCTAAGTACAAACAGGCCAAACCTAAATTACTGAAAAAACTGAGTTCTCATTCAATCTTCCTAAATATTCTATAAGTATTTAATCATTGTTTTTAAATACTTTTTGAAAAAGTGAAAGAAAATACACTGAGAGTGAGGAGGGATGCATGTGCCATGGCATATGTATTATAGTCAGAGGACAACTTTCATTTCTCCTTTACCATGTGGGCTCTGGGGATTGAACTCTGGTCACCAGTTTTGGATACAGGTCCCTTTACCTTTTGAGCAATTTTTTTAGCACTTAATTATTTTTTTAAACAAATGGAAAAACAAGAATATTTGAGAAATTCATACTCTCTGTTCCTAAAATTTTAAACAGATTTCAAGTTCAAAAGACATTGTGTCTTCATGCCTTTGAAAATTTTCATCATTGTGACATTACATAGCCTAGCAGTGACAAGCACCACACAGGAGGGATTTCTGTGGAGAGAGAGAGCAGTATGATGGCAGCTAGGGACTGTAGAAGGATGACCTTTGGATAGGAGAACAGTTGACAGTAGCCAGGATCCAAAGCAGGAGGGTTTGAAAATCAGGCATCAGAGACTGGAGAGATGGCTTAGGGATTAAAGCCTTTGCTGCACAAACAAAACATTCGAGTTTGAGTCCCACCTAAATGCCAGGTGAAGGTAGCAGAGGTCTGCAGTTCTTGCCCTGAAAATCCCCAGAACAAAGGAATTAGGAGGTAGAATAATCTAGAATGATACTGTCACCCTCGGGCCTCCACAGGCATATATACTCAAGCTCCCTTTTGTACACATGCATAAATATACACGCACACATACACACACACAAAAAATCCTCTGCCTGTGTTCATACATTCAGGGTAAAATTATCAAAGAGCATTGTATCTCTCTCTCTATATATATAGGTCTTTTATCAAGGTGCAGGGAGTAGAAGTTATTTTTTACTTTAATACTCTGCTGCATGCATGCCATAGCACACTTGTCGGTCACAGGACAACTTTTGGAAGTCAGTTTTCTTTTCTGTACCATGTAGGCTTTTAGGGATCAAACTCAGGTTGCCAGAGTTACAAGCAGACATCTTAATTGCTGAGCTATCTTATTGGCCCTACATATTTTATATTCTACCTAATAAACTTTTATTTTTCCTATATACATTGTATGCTTATTGATTAAAAATAACTTTTTAGATTAGAATTGCAGATTGAAATAATTCTTTCTCATTCCTACTTTACTGCTTTATAACACTACTACAGTTTATCATTTTCTTCTATTATTGGAAATTTAATTCTTTAATTTTTCACTATTTTGAAATACTATCCCTAGTCCTAGATTCTTTTGAATACTAGACATACTTAACTGTCTCCTTGATGTTGATACTTGTTATGTTCATGTGGTTGTAGAACTTGTAGTAATATTACTGATAGGAGTTTTAATCAGAGAAGACTATAAATAATGTATTTTGCTTTACATTTCCTCCTCATTTTTCTAAGTTAAAAAAAAAAAGTCATAATATGGTGCTGGGAAGATAGCTTTAGTTAGCAAAGTGTTTACTCGGCAGATATGAGGATCTGAGTTCATTCTCCAGAACCCACATTAAAAAAAACAAAACCAAAAAATAACCTAGGTATGGTGGTGGTATACATTTGTCATTTTACCACTAGGGAGGCAGAGAGAAGCTGGTCTCTAGGTTTTCTAGCCAGCCACTATAGTATAATTAGTGAGTTTGAGACTGAGTAAGAGAGGTCGTCTCAAAAAAGCAAAGTGTGATTTAGGATTGGCACCAGTGTTTGAGCTTTAGTTCTACATGCATGCACATGTGTACATGTGTACCTGCATACACACATACATGTGAACATACACACTCATGTATAAATGAGAAAGATTAAAAAATAAAGTCATAATTAATAAAAAGTTTATTATTTATTGGAAGGTATTCATTAATTCTATTTGATTACCTTTCAAACATTGTTCCAGAAAATAAGGAATTAATGTAATGAATTAATTAATATTTGAATTAATGAATTAATTTTTGAGTGTTTATTTGGTTGATAGTTTCTTTGGATTGTTTTATAATAAAGTCATATTTTATATTTCAGCAAAATTCCTGCTTTTCTAAATGTAGTGGATATTGCTGGCCTTGTGAAAGGAGCTCACAATGGGCAGGGCCTGGGGAATGCCTTTCTATCTCATATTAGTGCCTGTGATGGGATTTTTCATCTAACTCGTAAGTACAGTTATTTATCTAGTCATTGATTTTATTAAGATCAGTGCTTTTTTCCCCATTATTGCTCAAATTAGAAATTAGTATTTTTCCCTGTTATTGCTCAGATTAGAAATGAACAAAAGATTGCTTTACTTTGCAAAATGAACCCATGAGTTAGTTTGTGTTTTCCCATGTGATATTTCATGGTAAGCATTCATATATTGTACTAATACTATATTCTAAGTGAATTTTATCCTGTTGTAGATTAAAAACACTGAAATATTTCTATGAAATAATTTTGTTGATTATAAAGGCATTTTGAAATTTTCTTATGTTTGTTTTTCTGCTGTGTTCCATCTAGGGATGGAATATAGGACTGCATACATACTTGGCATTGAGTTCCCAGCCCTTAAGTTTTTTAACATAGTAGAACTTTCTGCTGTGCTGCTTTTCCCATGTGTTGAGAAGTCAGAATGGATAGAAAAATACGGATTCTGTTTCAGAGGCGTGAAAGGCATCTAGTCATCTATCAGAGATGAAAAGGTTAAGAAGACAATGTTGATCAATTATAGTGATCTCCTTATGGAGAGAAAGATACAATGCAAGATAGAAAACAAGTAGAATTGTAGAGTGACTTAGATTCTGTGGAGTGTAAGAATAGTGACTGACAAAATACAGGGGTTTAGGATAGTATTAAAATGAGCAAATTAATACAAACTTAGGGAACACTAGCCAGAAGTTGGGGATCACCTATCATTTTGTTTGTTATTTTTCTTTTACTAGAAAAAGATGGCAGTTGAAAATGAGTGATCTGATAAATAATTTTTGATAATTTAAAATAAGTAGTAAAAATTGCTTTAGCACTTTTCTATGTCTACTTAAATTTTTTATTTGTTGATAAATTGATATTCATTTTAAAAATTTACCCCAGATGATCTGAAAAGCACTAATCTAGGTTTCTTACCTTGAATGAATATATGAAAAGACTTTCTGAGTGAGTTTTGTGTTGTAGGGAAGTGAACATTGATCTTATACATTGGCAGAATCCTTGGTGCTTTCTCCTGGTTCTAATGACTTCAGATATAAAAGGTGGAGTTAGCAGATAAAGCAGAATGCTATCCTCAAAGAAGTTAACTATAAGAACAGCAAATACTGAGAGGTGAACATTATTGTGTGGAACATTATTTTGGATTGTTATACCTGGGACATCTAGATAGATGCCTGTTAGGACATAGGATTGATAGAGGGTAGGATTGGTGGGAGGGTCACAAAAGCAGAAATGAAGATTTGGGTGTGAACTGTTACAGTTCGCCTACATAGTTGCTGATAAATCATCATCAAATGATTGTCTGGTTACAGTTCTTCAACCAGCTTGATAAGAGAGCATGCACCACCACCAGGGTCAAGGGAACTGGCCACACCATCTCTACATAATGGCTGAGAGAGGGATGATCCTTACTTATCAGACCAGCATGTCTGGACAGGTGTACACTAGGATGCCGACTCTCTTTACCAGCTCTCTGTGTTTTATTCCTGGGCCTAATCCCACCCATCTAGGCTTTCCCATCAGTCAGACCATCTCCTGTAGGTTTGCTAATTCTCCACTAATTGCCCAGAGCTCAAACCCTAAACTATCAAGTTGACACCTATGCCTATGATAGGAATTGAGCCAAAGAATGGAATAGAGTTCAGAATAGTGTAAGTGTACTAGAAAGACTGAAAAAACAAAGGTTCATGGCTCTGATTTCCTTATGTCATTTCAAAACAAGTATGCTATGTGTGAAAGGGTTGTGTGGTTTTGGGAGTGGGTATTTGACTTAAAATCATCTGATGATCTGAAGCCATTATGAATATTGGTTTATTTGTTTCTTATATAAAAGTCATCTGATACATTTTTCTAATTAAAAAAAAAGTGAATTTAGGGAGGGACCTATATACTTTATTGAAGCCAAAGATACAATCATTAAGATAGTAAAAAATCTTAGATGTAATGCTCTTTTACAGTGCTTGATTTCAGAGATGTTTTAGGTATTTATTGGTTGGGGAGGAAAGGAGAGAGAAAGGGGAAAAATGCACACAAAAATGTATACAGGACAACTTTCAGAAATTAGTTCTTTGCTTCTACCATGTGAGTTCTGAGGACACACTCAGGTTGCCAGGTTTGTACTCATATGTTTACCCACTGACTCATTTTATTGGCCTGCCTGTAAGGTCATCTGATAGGTTATTATCTTATTCATTTAGTTTTCATTAATTACATAGAAAATCCTATCTGTTTTCAGTGTTAGAGGTACACAGCATCAGAATTTGATACTTTTCTTTTTTTAAACTTTTTTTTATTTATTCAATTGTGCGTGTATGCATGTGTGTGTGCGCGCGCGTGTGTGTGTGTGTGTGTGTGTGTTTGTGTGTGTGTGTGTGTGTGTGTGTGTGTGTGTATGTAGAACCATGGGCGAATTCGGGAACCACCATGGACCGCCTCCACCTTCTCCTTGTTAACTCTGCCCCGGAATTCACAGGCTCTGCCTTCTCCAGTATATTCCCCATTTTATTTAAACTTATGTTCTGCTAATTTTCCTCTCTTAACAGCTCCCACTTCTAATTTCCTGTAAGCCTTGTTTATATGTTAACATTTTGAGTCGTCTTGTACTCTATCCTAGGCTGAACACTACACAATGCTGGGCTTATAGAAGTGCATCACCATGCTCAAGTATTGTGATTCCATTTATATCAGATTCTATCAAGTGGAAACCAATCTATCAGAAAGCACACCAGTAGTTGCCTAAGAAAACTGCAGAGAGATGGACATATTTGTAATCTTGGAGTGTTTGTTTCACAGTTGCATATGCCAAATAATACTCTTTTTGTATATATTATTACATAATGGTTTTAACTCTGTAAATTAGGAAAGAAGATTTGAGTGATAGAAATAACTCATTTCTTACACTTTTCCTTCTAGGAAAGTTTTAATAACGTACTTTGTCTTGATAACATAAGGAATAGATGCATTTGAAAAGATCTCCTATTTTCAGATAAGTAGCAGTTTAGTGTACCTATTTATACTTACTAAAATTCTAATTTCAGTGTGACATTTTCATATTTGTACTGATTTTAGAATAAAGATTATTTCAGAATTTGGGAGAGTGATGCAGGAGGACCATGAGTTCAAAGCCAGCCTTGTTTCAAAAAAATGAAAATAATGAAAAAAAAATTGTCTTGATAGTTGTGAGATTTTGTGAAAAACTTTGGTTTTTGTTAAATTATAATTATCGATTTTTTTCGTACATTGATCTGGTAGCTGTACAGTCTTCCTACTAGAGAATTCTTTATACCTGATTTAAAATTAGTAATATTTATGTTTTAGATTTTGTGACAGGGTCTAATTATGTTGTTCAGGGTGATTAGAATACCTAGACTTAAGTGATCCTTTTTCTGTAGCCTCCCAAGTACTGGGACTAAAGGCACATACCAGTACATCTAGTCCAAAGTAATAATATGTATTAACAAGTTTTGATCAATAAATTTATTGATCAAAGCATTTTTTATTAAAAACTTTTGCTAATTTGGGAGTATAGGTAATGGTAAAGCAAGTCCTTGGGGGTGATCTTTACTGCCACAGACAAGAAGTCATTTGTGAAGTTCAGACAGGTACATAGCTTATTTTTAAAATGTTCATTTTATAAAAATGACTTTTTTTTTTTATTCAATTGTGCATGTGTGAGTGTGTGCGCATGTGTGTGTGTGTGTGTGTGTGTGCGTGCGCGCGCGCGCATGTATGTGTGTGTGTAGAACCACGGGCGAATTCGGGAACCTGCCATGGACGCCTCCACCTCCTCCTTGTTTACTCTGCCCCGGGATTCACAGGCTCTGCCCTACCAGGACCAGAAATGCAGGCTGCCCCTGCTTCCGCCTGGCTTCTATACGTAGGGTGTAGGATCTGAACTCAGGACCGTCCGCCTGCAAGGCAGAGGCTTAACCCCTGAGCCACCTCTCCAGCCCCCAAAATGACTTTTTTTGATATGCTGTTTGGCATAACTCTTAATATATATACAGAATGACTAACAATCAGGATACAGAACGCTTTTATCATCTCAAAAACTCTTTCCCCCTTTTTAAAAATAATCTATTAGAGAAGGGTGTGTGTGTGAAGAGACAGAGAACGGTCTGAGGAGATGGCTCAGTGGTTAAAGTACTTGCTAAAGTAAGAGGATCAGAGTTTCCATCCCTAGATTCCAAGTGAAAATGCCAGGCAGGTATGGTGACTCACATGTAATTCCAGTCCCAGAAGGTGATCATGGAAATCACAGTGCAAGCTGGCTGGCTAATTCTATAGGTGAGCTCTGAGTTAAGTAGAGACCCAGTCTTAAAGAAATAAGGTGGAAGAGCAATGGAGAATAATTCCTGATGTCACCCATGGGCCTCTGTGCACATACAAACATGAATACACACACAGATATTCATGACAATGAAAAGGAAGAGAGAGATCATGTGTGCTGCAGATTGAACTTGGAATCTCCCAAGTTTGCATTCAGGTGCCTTTGTCTGCTGAGCCATCTTGCCAGCCCTTCTGCTGCCCTTCTGTAATCATGTTCTCATCTCCTTTAACACCAGAAGCTTCTGATCTCTTCTCTGTTACTTCATTTTTCTTTGGAGAATGTTGTACAAATGAAATAATAGGAATGTGTATTTTTTAATCTTAATTTGAAGGATATTTACAAATGAAATCTTCTGTAAGTGTTAATAGATACTCTGTGTCCATGCTTAACATATGTTTTTGGATATTAGAAGGGAAGAGGCTTGTTTCCTACCTCCTTCCCCTCAGTTCTAGGGATGCTTCAGGACTTTGAATATGCTAGATAAACTTTATTCTAAGCTTTCATACCAAAGTTCTCATTATTTTCTTTTTCAAAGCACAGGTGTATATTATCTGAAATGTTTAGGATCAGTTTTTGGATTTCAGATATTGGAATGCTTGAGTATATATAATGAAATATTTGGTGATGTGATTCAAGTCTGAACAGAAAATTCATGTGTTTCATATCTACCTCCCACACATAGCCTTATGTAGTTTTGTCCACTTTTAGGGTACTTGTCTTTTGATTGTATCTAGTCACATTACACCAGGGTATAGTTTTCCATTTATGACAAAAAATTAAGATATTTTGCATTTTAGGGGATTGGGAAAATTATATATAAATATATTGTATATAAGTAGATAAGGTGTTTTTATACACATAAAACTGATCTCAGATCCCAGCACCCATTAAACTTAGGTGTGAATATTTAACCCTAGAGCAGATGGGAGAATGATGGTGGCCAATCAGTTGAGCGACTGTCTCAGAAATAAGTGGAAGTTGCACACTGGCATCTACACACCAGAGCACACAAAGACACATGTATGTGCATATATGCATACTTATATATGCAAATATCCAAATTCTTTCATATGCTGTCAGTTTGCTTGTTCATTGAAAGTCTGGAAAAAATTTACCTAGCATGTGTGAAGCCCTAGAACTGGTCCCCAACAGTATTCTACCCCCAAAAGAAAGTTTTCTTGTATTTACAAAACACTAGAAATTTATATTCCAAAAAGTTATTTAGTAAATTAAACTGCTTTGGAAAATAATTATCTCTAATGCTTATTATCTGTTACCTATGTGGATAATTTTGCTTTTATAAACATCTGTTTTAAAATGCTACATACCAGTGTGTTTGTTTTTAAATCTTTTGAAACCAATTATCTACATTTCCTTTTCAGGTTAGTTATTTGCATGAGCTGAGGCAGCTTTTTGAAATATAAAAAAATTGCCTAAGTCTTCATTTATTTTAAAACAGAAATACAAGTGTGTGCTATTCAGGATGTGTTGTTTAAAGAAATTCCTGAAACGGTACTGTATAGGCACTCATTGAGGGCCATTACATGAAACTTCAATCATGAAAGACCAAAGATGGAGCTGAAGGATAGCTTAGCAGTCTGATCACAAACCTGGTGAACTGAGTGTTCCCTGAAAGCCCACATGGTAGAAGGAATGAAGTGACTTCTAAAAGTTGTCTGTGGTATGCATGTGCGCACGCACATACATACTGTTTCTCTTCCCCCTCCCTTTCCCTGCTCCTTGTCTCCCTCCTCATATAAATAAATTTTTAAAAAGAAAGGCAAAAAAAAAAAAAAATCAATGTTTGCTTAATACAACTTTTTTTCCTATTTTTAAAACTTTATATATTCATTTATTTTGTGTGTGTGTCAGGACACTTACTGTGTGTCCCTATGGAGGACCAAGGGTGTCTTCGGGACTCATTTTGGATTGCTTCTACCTCTTTTTGCTTCAGTCTGGGATTTTCCAGGCTCCACCCACCGGAGCAGGAAGTATACACTACAGCCATTTCCACCTGACTTTTTTATGTGGAATCTAGGATCTGAACTTAGGACCCTTCAGATTTCAAGGCAGAGTCTTAAACCCTGAGGCATTTCTCCAGTCCATCTATATTTTTGTTAATCTACTTGTTATTAAAAGCAATTTGAGTAAGTATGGTACATGGATTTTGTTGTTGTTGTTATTCTGGGGAATCAAATCCAATATCCTTGAAGGCTAAGCATTACTGCTGAGTCACTATTCTAAGTATACATTTTAGAATCAAACCTGAGTGTGAATATTAATTCTTGCTGATAGTCATGTAAGTGTGAAAAAATAATTTTCTCTTTGAACCTGTTTTTCACATAAAATAATAGTATTTTATATGGTTGTTTTGTAGTTTAGATATGGTATTCTTTATGTTGATGATATACCTTTATGTTTTGTGAATATAGATTTAAATATCAGTGTATTTTCCCTTTTAATTTTTGACATTTAAAGATTGGTGTAACATGCGTAGCATTTATCATTTTAGGTGTAAAATTCAGGATACTCTGTATGTTCATGTTGTGTAACCATTATCACCATCTATTTCCTAACAACTACCATTCTGTTGTTTCTGTGAATTTGACTACTTTTAAGTGTTTCATGTAAATGGAATCATGCAGTGTTTGTCTTTTGTGGCTGGCTTATTTTATACCTCGCTGATATTTAACTACTACATTCTTGTTCACAATGTGGATGTTCCATGTTACTGAATGGCTTCCTATTACTTACAACTTTGAAAAAATTATAAATGATGTTTGTAGTCTCATATAGTCTTTTTGTATATATCTGGAATTTTTCAATGAAATATGCTTAGCAGAAGGATTAGTATTTGAAATGATATATATTTTAAATTCTGTTTGATACATCAGGATTCCCTCTTTGTCCCTATGAGAATTTAATTTTCTAGTTTTTATTTTTGAATAGTAGGGAGAACAGACTCAAAAGAGAAATTGATAGAGTTAAGATATATATTGATAAATATTGTTACTGTACTTATTTTGATTTTTTTCTGTTTTGCTTTTCTTAAAAGCAATGGTACTTGTAAGTTTCCTGGGTTTTCTGTACAGCATCTCTTGGGAATACTTCTAATTATGTCAGATGGTAAATATATAACTCTGTTGTATATTTTGTATTATATATGTGTATAAGATATGTGTTCTTATGTATGTAGTGTATATTTTTGTAATGCTTTAAAAATATAAAAGCAATACTTTAGAGTCATAAGCCACACTAATCCCTGTTCTAGAGTTTGTTCATGTAATACAGGCACTTAGGTTTATATTAATTATATGTGTCGTCATTGTTGAAAGTGATTTTTTAAGCCTTTTTCCTTTGATTTCTTCTATTACATTCGTACTTAGGAAGTTTTTGTTTTTCCTAAGGTTAAATAAGTATCAACTATTTTCTTATGCTTTATTTTTCTGTATTTTCTATTAAGATACAAAATATAGTAGTAGTATGATGTAAAATGTGCATAGATTTGAAGCGTAAATCTAGATGCATTTATACACACGTGTGTAGCCTGGGTATATGTCAGGGTGTCCATTCCAGAACAAAAGTAACCACTAAGTAGTGTGATCATCTGTTTTGTTTCTGAACATCATGGATAGCTTAACTTTGTACTCGTTTTCTTTTGTTCTTCCTTCTTTCTTTGGATATATGTCTGTAAAATCTAGCCCTGCTATTGTGTATCACGGTATTGATAATTTGTTGTTTTTGTTAAATTAGTAACTTGGATTTCATCCATGTTAAGATCAAGATTCAGGATTATGATTTATTTGTCAAGGCGAACCTGCTTTAGGTAACTTTTGCATAATTCAGTTTATTTGAAACATTACAGTGCAAAGAAATTTGGATCATAGCAACAGCAGGAAATTTTTGTGGTATTTCAGGGTCATGAGAACTGAGTTTTAGAAAAAGCAAATTTGAAAAACTTTGGGAAGGTATATGACATGTTAAATCTTTTCTATATTTTTAACAAACTAAATTTTCCTTAGATAAATCTGTTTGTCCAAGATTAAATAGATTTTATGGGAAACATTATTTTAAAATTTGTAGGTGGAACACCTTTTCAAAAACAAGAACTTCTTAGAAAAGTAGTTACCTTGTTTATAATGAACAAATGTGAATTGTTATCCTCAATGTTAGGAGCAGTATAACTTTCTGTTATTAACTTTTTGACACCTTGAACTTGATGAAGTGTTGATTTTCCCTTTTTAAAGCTTGGGATTAGAGATTTGAAGTTTCTACTGAGGCAGAAGGATCACTGGCCACTTGAGCATGTCCCGAACAACATAGTGAGATACCCTCACCAGAAAGAAAAGAAGGAAGTAAGGAACGAAGGGAAAGAGGGAAGAAGAGAAAAAGAAGAGAGTGAGAGGGGAAATAAAGGAAAGAAAAGATGATTTTAAAAAAAAAAGAGGCTTTTTCTTTTTTTTTCTCCTCCAGGGCATGCTAGGCAAGCATTCTATGTTCCATGCTTTAATTCTGTGAGAAAGAGTCTGACTGTGTAGTATACTTATAATCCCGTTAGCTTTTTTGCCTACTCAACACTGGGATTACATGCCCAGCTCATAGTGATGTTTCTACCAGGATGGTTAATTAAGGTGTTTTGTAGATGTAGGAGTTGAAAGATGTAGACTCTGTTATTAGACAAGTTACTTTCTTGACTGATCCTAAAGCATTATGTTCAAATGTTCTATTACGTTGCAAAGTGAGAACTTCTAAGATACTTTGGTGTAGTGAACATGTCAGGTGCATTTGTGTATGTGTGTGTGTTCAGAGGTGAAGGAGAGGCTGAGGAATAGGTAGGGTTGCTCTTTTTTGTAATAATAATTTATTTGTGTACAGCTTCTATTTCTGTGTATTCATAGCGAGGGGATATTATGTAACTTATTTCTTCTCTGGGAATGTGAAGGGGCCTTGTTTATTACTCTGATGGGTAGAAGTAGGAAGTGGTCACCTAACCTAAACAAAAATTTGTGAGATTGCAAAAGGATAAGGGTATTATTGGAAATTGTGACAGTTTTTCATTTCATCTGGCCTTGTCAAAAGTAAAACTGATCATAGGGGAAAGACTCACAGTCATTTAGATACATCTTAGCAATTTCACTGTCTTTTATCAGTTGTTTTACTATGTACAGTACAGAATTACCTAAACAAAATTCTTTCGGTGATTTCTCAAAGCAAAGAGAAACTAAATGTGCCAGCTCATTGTTGCTCAAAATATAATTAGTAGTCATTTACTTGATAACAGAAGGTGTTCCCTTATAGTAGATTAAAGTATCAACATTCAGTTATAAGCATTTGTGCTTTACAGAAATTAAGGATCATTCCATAGTACATACTAAATTGTAATTTAATTATGTGTTTGCATCCCTTCCCTCATACGTTGTGAGTCCATGTTATAAGCATCAGTTTTATACTATACTTTTTGATTATAAATAACCAAAATGATCCTGTTACAAAAAACACATTGTACTTACTTTGACATTGGTGAAGATCAAACCTACTATGTCACACATGTTAAGGAGGCACTGGCATTGAGTTGTACCCCTAGTTCTTTTTATTTAAAGAAGCATATATAATTTGGAATTTTCAAATATTAACTAAGTTAATAGATTCATAGGGATATGGTTCAGTTTTGGAATACTTGCCTAACGTGCAAAGCCCTAGATTCCATTTCTAGCACTGTGAAATAGAAGCAACAAAAGTAAGGAAATCAGAATGTTCACATAAAGTTTCATGTTTATCCCCATTCCCAGTCCTTAAGAGCAGTTGTTTTCTTTAAAATCAGGAAATATGTATGCTTCTTTTCTTCTGCCGATTACATGTGTAGTACATGTATATTGTACAGCATTTATTTTTTAAAATTAAAATGTGATAGAAATAATGTAGAAAATGAACTTCTACTTTTCATAGGCAACCAGTGCTGGCAATTTTGAAACTTAACCTTCACATTTATTTTTATTTTATGTATGCACCTTTATGTCAGTATGTTATATTAAATAATATTCTCCCATAAATGGAGTAATCCTATGCATACTTAAGTGATCATATGGTTTTACCTTTAAATTTGCTTCTCTTCTCCTTATCATCATTTGCATATACTCTGGTTTTCAGTAGCAACACAGATTCTATTGTATGGATACAGCATTGCTTAATATTTTCTTATGAAAGGTTATTGAAGTAATGTTATGTTTAGATGAGTGTCCCCAAAGTCCCATCTGCTCAGTGTGTGGTCCCTAGGGTTGTGCTATACTGTTGGATGATGGTAGAGCCTGTTGAAAATAGAGCCTAGTGGGAAGTCCTTAGGTGTTGGAGGGTATGCCACTAGTGGGAAGTGAACTGTGGGTGGGCCTTCCATCCTTTTTTTCTTTTACTTCTTGGTTATGAAGTGAGCAGGTTTACTCTACTCTACATCCCCACTTACTATATAGGCCGAAAAGCCAATCATAGTAATTTGAGTCCCTGAGACTTTTCTCTTTTGTAATTTATTTCAGATAATCTATGTTATAGTGATAGAAGCTAGTTTATAAAAATCTCAGAGTGAATATTGCTACACAGAAACCTTTACAAATGTATGAGTAATTAGAAGAAGTTCCTA
Organism: Typhlomys cinereus; assembly: GCA_023101885.1. Taxonomy (NCBI): domain Eukaryota; kingdom Metazoa; phylum Chordata; class Mammalia; order Rodentia; family Platacanthomyidae; genus Typhlomys; species Typhlomys cinereus. The sequence continues at coordinate 449,396 of JALPQD010000523.1, read as the reverse complement.
ATGAACTTCATAGCTTAAAGATGTTTCAATTTATTTATCACATCAGTAATTGATTTATCCATTTAAGAAATTCCTGTAATTTTCCCCTTTTTTTAGTCTTACTGAAACTTAGCTGTAAGGGATCTTTAGAGTCTAAATTCTTACTTTTCCTTATTGCCAGTAAAGGGGTTTTATTTTGGCTCTACTTTTTACTTGTATACAAAAGTTGTTGATGTCTGCTTCAGACTGAATTTGATATTTCTTCCTGTTTCTTTGAAGTTGGTATTTCTTGTTGTCCCTTGATTTGGAAGCTAGCTGCATGCTCACTTTGTTAATGTATTTTCATAAATAGTCATTTGATTACTATCTTGGTTTGAACAAATATTCCCCAAGGATTCTTGGATCTTTTCATCTATCTAAAAGGAAATTATCAATTTTGTAGATCCAGAATAGGAAACCAGTGGGTAAAATGCTTGATGTCTAATTATGAGGACCTGAGATTGAAGTTCTGGCATCCATGTAAGAGCAAGTTACAGTTAGTTATGTGTATGTTTATCTGTGTATGTAGTGGGCACAGAGACACACGGATCAGGATTTTAGGTTAATCGAAAGCCCATGTCTCAATAAAATGAGGTTTCAAGCAATACAGGAACTCACCAGACATAGACTCCTGGCTTTCACATGTATGTGCAATTAACACAACACATGTACCCCTTCCAAAAGGAAATACAAAAAAGCAAACCAGTGTGTAATAATTGGCATATGAATGGCATAAAATTTGTGATACAGAATATCATAAAGGAGATAGAATTTATGAAGATAGTCTGGATTAGGTTATGTGAATATCAAGATAAAAATATAAATAATAGAATACATTAATGTTTTTTAGTGTGGAAAGTGTACCACCTCGTGAGTATTTAAGAAAATGTAAATATTCTTGACTGGGAAAGACTATAAACTGGGTAATTGTTTTAAACATGTTTCAACAGCCCAATTTGAAGGCCTTGGGAAGGAAAGAACAAAATTGACTGACTTATTCTTTTTTTTTTTTTTTTTTTTTTTTGACTGACTTATTCTTAAGTATAAATTGGTGATTGTCCTTCTTAATTTGCCACTATTTTTGTGTATTGTTCATTTCTTTGATATTCTGAAACACAGTGATTGTTCTAATCTTCCAAAATTCTAAGAAAATAACTTCTGAGATGGAAGGAAGAGTGTCATAATAAGATAATTGCTACATAGTGTGTTCGTTTTTCTTCCCTTCTTTTGAAGCAGAGAACTCAAGTGGTGATGGGGGAGGGGAGGCAGTGGAAATGTTGGCATGTATGATGTACCCCTTTCTAATTTAATACTGTGGCTTGGACTATTTTCTAGCAACTATAGGAAACACAAGGAAATTATTTTTACTTGCAATATTGTTAACCTATTAGTTTAAATCATTAGAGTTTATCATCTAGTTGATCATAGATGACCATTTCATTATCGTATGCTCATTCTTCTCTCAGCAATATATCTTTCCCACTTTTTTCTTTGTCTTATTATGGCAAAAGTATGAGGTCAATAGTATGATTCTTGATGTTCTTTGCAAATCTCAGGTATCCCAGTTTTGGACATATAAATCACTTTCTTGTTTTCTCAGTTATCAGAACTCTGCCATTATGTTAAAAATGTAAGTGGTGCAACTGGATTGGTTTTGAAAACTAGTGCAGTCTTTTCATTGTTTAAAAATACTTATTGGCATAAGTATTTTTGGCCACTAATTTATTTTCCATTTTATTTTTTTCAATGTTTATTTCGTAAGTCTACTTTAGTAAGCACAGTATTTCAGTTTTTATAATAACCACTAGCATTCTTGTCAGATTTTGATGGCATTTCTTTTTCCTTCTAAAATTTGCAGTTTTACAATCTTTAAAAAAACATTGCCATTTTTCCTTTCCTCTCTCTCAGTATAGTCATATTAAGCACATGACTGATTACACTTCGTTTTTAGTCTTTACTCTTAAGCTGGTCAAGTTTTTATGGAGACAGCTAAGATCTGTCCATGCAGATGATTCTTGTGCAGATGGTTGGAATTTTTGGCAAAGAGAAGTAAAAGCCGTTATCCTTTCTCCTTTGTTATTAGTGACAGATGTGTCTTCATTCTGTTTTTTATTACTATCCTTCTGTATCTGTTTGAGTTACATATGTTGAAATTGTTTGGTTAGAGTTTTAACAGTAAGATTCCAGAGAGTTCTTTTAGTTTGTTGTGGGTGTTTGTCAAAAAGAGATGAAGGTGGAACTGATGGAAAAAAGTTTTTAGTTGCCTTTCTAGTTTATATGGAGTTACAGCCCTCAAGGCACTACTGCTTTATTGAACTGCTAAATGAGAAGGTAAAAATGCCTTCATTTAATTGCCCCACCCCCTTAGGTTGAGTTAGGTGTTTATATGTTAGTAAATCACTTTTAATTACCAAGAACATAAATTACTGTTTTCAAGAGCCCACCTTCCACCCTCCCCATAAGTCAGTCATTTAAAAGTTTTAAATGAGTCACACATTTTGCCTAAACACAAATTGCCAATATAAAGTTGTCTTTGATTGCATCCTAAGATAATGTATTCCCCCCCTTAGGTTCTATAATTATCTTTTTTCTTCACTATATATGGAATTAATCTAGTATTAGATGCACTAAGTGATTTGACCAAACCCTGTATTTTTTTTTTTTTACTATGAATTCAATAGGATAAATAATTAGGCAGTGGTTGTCATCTACACATACAAAACGTTCTTATAACCAACCTCTGTTTACCATGGAAAATATTATAGCAGTAGGAAACAGTCTATTGTATGACTGACTAGCTCTTTGCAGTTTGTTTGAATATATCCATGTATCCATAGTGGTCTTATGTTTATTTTAGGTGATTGAAGCATTCTTATTTTTTTCCTGAAATTTTTTTTCTAATATACTTTTGAGGTGTCATTTCCTTTAGTCTGTCCCAAAATAGCTAACTATAGGGATTCTTTTGTACTCTTGTGTCATTAATGAATTGAAATTACTTGGGGATGTGAGAGCAACTTTTAAGGTTCTGGAGAATCTCTTGATCTTCAGACATCAAATTTTGTAAATTTTTCTCAGTTATTAGAACTCTGCCATTATGTTAAAAATGTAAGTGTTGCAACTGGATTGGTTTTGAAAACTAGTGCAGTCTTTTCATTATTAAACTTGAGTGAAATCAAATGAGCATTTGCATTTTATTAGTGAGTCTTCAATTTCTTTGTAACCTGCAGTTTTTACATGGATATCTTTAACTACCCATTCTATGCTAAGTAAAGTTCTTCTGTATATTTTGAACTTATGGCTTGGTAGTGCCACTTGGCTGGCTCTGGCAGTTGAAGATAGGAGAGGGCTATTGTGAGCTAATGGCTATAGACTATGCAGCAAGCCTGCATTCTTGAAAATCACAAGGTTCTTTCTTTTACCTTGATGTGTGGTAAACGTGTCCCCTCAAGATTCCTAAACTGACTGTGACTTGGAATTTGCTTCTCCAGGACGGCAATGTCCGATCGTTTGGTGTCCATCTTCTCCTACTCCAATGCTGTTTGTGCTGTATTTGCTCTCTCTCTAGGAGGGAAGAGGTAGTATTACTTAGTAGTACTGGACTTGACTGACTCAACTCTCCCCTTAGAGTTAGATTTCATTGCTCCAGAGCTGTAGGTATTTTCCCACAGGTAAGAGGTTGGTTAAAAAGTGGTCTTTTCCCTCTTTCCCAATCTCTGAGATGAATGAGACAACTGCGTCCATCCTCTGTTAAGGCTAATTATGAAGGCCTTCCCTTATATTCTAGCTTGTTAGAGGATAGAAAGAAGGGGTGTGTGTTTACATATGTGTGTTTCTCTCTCTCTGTGTTATGTATAACTTTGAAGCTTTTTTGGGAATAGTATTCTTTTTTGTTTGTCAACTGAACTTAACTGTTCTGCTGTTAAATATGAAAATGCAGGGACCTATGTGTGTTCACCCATTTTCCTAACTTGGTGTTTTTTGTTGTTGTTTTTCTCTTTCCCATTTCTGTTTTTGGTGTATAGAAGGATTTTGATTTGTGAATTATGAATAACAGTTCTGGTTGGGAAGGAACTCTAATTTTAATATTGATAGCTCAATCAGTATTCAAATACTGTACTAAGGATTGAATCCTTAGCATACTAATAGTAGCACATGTTCTGTCATAGAGCTACAGCCCAACCCAGAATATGGTTTTCAAAACTAGTAGAGTACTGTATTAGGGTTTACAGTTACACCAAGTGGCCGGTGTTTTACTTTAAAGTTCTAAAGGAAATATAACCAATAAAATTTTCAGGTTGAGTATAGTGGCACATGGCTGTAATTCTAGTTAGCACTCAGGAGACTGAGGAAGGACCACAAGTTTGAATTCAGCTTGGGCTCCATAGTGAGACACTGTCTCAAAAAATTTTATTGTAAGTATTTATTGTAATTTTAAATGAAAAATCACAGTATTGCAACTCAACACTATTTTAGAGATGTCATGCTGTTTATATACTTGTTGAGTATGTAGGAGGAGGCTCACTTGAGTAATAGGAAAGGGAATTCATTAAGTTTAGGGCCAAGAACTTTTCGGTAACCATGATATCATTTGATTCTTCTAGGAGCCCTGTGATTAGATTTTCCATTTTAAAAGTGAAGAAATGAAATCTCACAGAGTCTCAAAAAAAGTGTTTAAAGAAATCATACAGCTACTAAGTGACACAATCAAGAGTTTTAGCAAAATGTGTATCTTACCTATTACGCTATATTTATTTCATAACAATATTTTTATTAATGTTATATGAGAAGGCATTTTTATTATTTTAATTTTTAATTTGTATATGTATGTGTGGGGTGTGTGTGTTTTGTTTATACCAGAGGGCATTTAAGTGTGTGTCTGTAGAGGCCCTACAATGAATTGCTCTACTTCCTTATGTTTCCAGATTCTTGCTTTCCAGGCTTGGAAGGGTCTGGGGATCTAAATTCAGGTTTTTTTGCTTTTGAGACAAAAACTTTGGTCCCTGAACTGTCTCTGAGACCCCAGACCAAGAGAGATCTTCATTTCAGAAGTTGTAATTTTGTTTGCTTAAGATAAATGTTTTATGGATTTCTTCAAAGGAGGTTTATGTGTAGTAAGGGAAGTACTATTTCTTTAAAAAAGTGTATGCTTCTAATTAGCCTTAATATATAAGTGTTTTATCTGAAATATGCCTTGTCTTCTGTTGAAGATGTGGATGAGATATAAAAAAAAATGGGAGTATATTATTTTCTTAGAATAAGTTTTTGAAATAGGTGATTGAGTAGCATCCTCTAAAAGTAAATAATTATACCTTTTGAATTCTTACAAGTTTATGAATTTAAAATTTGTTTTGCCTCATTGCAGTTATCACTCTTACTGATAACACTTTGTTCCCAAAGGTAGCCTTCTTTAAGTTGGCTGCTGAATATTTTACTATCACATGAGTGGTCTTTGACTGTCTTCCTGATAATTTGGTGACAATGAAGAGTGTTCTAGGGTCCTTTGTGGACAGGAATATTTAGAGATAAGGGAAGAGGAAAACTCCTTTATAATGTATCCCATTTATAATCATGTACTTGAGCTTTTAATTTTTATTTTATTTTTACTAAGCCTCCCCATCACTAGCAAGAACATCAGAATAACATGGTTTCCAATGTTTTTATTCAATAGTGAAAATAGGTAGTGGTGTTGGGGGATGCTGATCATTTTGGACATACCATTTGTTTAAATTTTTCTATCAGTTAGAAAGATGCCTCTGGATCCACGTTTGTTTTTATATTTGCCTTAATTTTTTTTTCTTTTGGCATTTCTGGGAATTGAACTTAAGGATTTATGTATGATTGGCAAGTATTGTATCCTAGTCTTTATGATTGCTTTATGGGGAGGTTTTGCTGAGCATGGAATATTTGTTCAGAACTATCAGTAATATATTTTTATTATTAATTTTATTATTTGTGTATGTGTGTGATATGTTTATGAGTACAGTTATGTGTGTGCCATAGGGCATATATGAACTTTATAGAATTGGTTCTCTATATTCACTTTTACATGATTTTCAGGAATCAATCGTAGGTTCTGAGGCCTGTTTTGCAAGTGCCTTTTCCTGGTGAGCCATTTTAGACTCCACATTTTTGTTTATTTTGGGACTGGGTCTAAATGTAGCCCAAGCTGGCTTTAAACTCACTATGCAGCTGAAGGTGTCCTTGAACTCTACCACCATCCTGGCTAATAAGGACATATTATAAATAATATATTGTTTATATTATTAAGTATATTAATTGTAATTTGAATTATTAATTTAGAGTAGTTGGCAGCTTGTTTTGATATACTGTCTCATGTAAAAAATTTCCTCCTAATATTAATCCTGCTTTGTCACATTCAGCTTTTCTTTTTTTAGATTCAGAATATTACACATCTTTGTTCATATTATGAAAGTGTTGACTATAAAATATTTAAAGCTTTTCTTTAGCATTTTTTTCTTATAAACCACCTGTTTTAGTATATACACTTTAAACAAAGTACTCAACACTGGTCAGCCATTAGTGTCAGCACAGAAATTGTTTCCTATTTTTGGTAGCAAATAAGACAGTGGTTATATTAAAGACTTTCCCTAATTTTAAATTGACTTTCAATACATATATTAACAGATTTAAAAATCTCAGGTGTTTGAAAACTTCAATTATTTATTTTTTCCAGTGAATTTAATGTTCCTAATATACATTCACTATCACTTTGATAGTATTATTTTAAGTTCCTTGCTAAGAATATGTTATATTTATTTTCATTCATTTTCCCCTATTGGAAAGGAGTGGTTTATAACTATTTGATGAAAACTTAAGGTTGATAATAGAATAATAAATGTTTAGACTGTTAGGTAACTTATTTTATACTTGTATGAATATTAATGCTACATAGCAGTATAGATACTTAGAGATAAGCATGATTTTTTCCTCTTTGATGTCTTATTAAGACTGGTTAAGATTTATAATTAAAGTGTTGACAGTATAATAACATTTATATTTGCAAGTATTTTCTTCAGATAATTATTTTGTTTAATAGGTTTTAGAAAAAATGGATTAAAATTGCTTATAGTAAGTTTATCTTGACTTTATTAAAATCTAAGAATTTTACTATTTAGTTTTTATTTTAATAATTCATAAATGTTAAGTCCAGTGTAAAGACCTTTTCTAGTGTAGCTGCAGTATAATAGGCAAAGCCTTAACACTAGTTTGTATATATAACTACATGTGTTCAGTAATTAAAAAGCAAAAAAAAAAAACCTTTCAAATAAGACTTTTTGTTCCTTTTAGAAGCAGTCTAAATCAAAATGGGAGCTTTTTATTTACATGAATAAAATTTGGGGTTTCTTTTTCAAGATTTAGTTGCTTTGATGTGAGCGGTAGAATATATAGTGTAATATAGTGGACATTAGTACATAAGTAAATGGTTAAATGAGTCATAAGAGGGAACATCTGCTTCAGAAAGTTTTTCAGACAGCATGAGTTATGCACTAATCAGTACATCTGTCACTTCAGTTGGTACAAGGATAGTTTTCTATTTTGGATTGCTCACTATATGAAGATAGCAAATTAACTTTTCTTTTTTGTACATGGAACTGGAAAGTTTATGCTGGTGATATCTAAATAATAAAGTTACAGCACTGATATTTTTGAGAATAGAAATAAATAACTGGCAGCAATAAGTATGTGACTTTAACTCTTGCATGTCTTTGGGTTATGGTAGAATTTTTTAAAACCTTATTCATTCATTCTTTATTATTTATTTATTTGTTTGTTTGTTTGTTTGTTTGTTTATTGTCCCTCACTGTGGAGGCCCAAAGGTAACTTTGGGAATCATCTTGGATTGCTTGTACCTTTTTGCTTTGCTCTAGGATTTCCCAAGCTCCACTCACAGAGCGGAAATGCCAGCTGCTTGCAGATTCCGCCTGGCTTCTTTAGGTGGGACCTGGAAACTGAGCTCAGGTCCTTCGAGGTACAGTCTTAACCCCTGAGTCATCTCTCCAGCCCTGGTTGTGGTAGACTTTTTGCATTAGTGTCTTAGCAGAGGAAATAGTCTTATAGATACTGCTATTATAACAAGAGGGAAATACAGAAGGAACTGAATAGATGGATTCTGATAGAATATTTAACTAAAAGAGAAGACCATGTCTGTGTGCCTCTGACAAGAGATAAGACTGGAAGAGGAGGAAGGGATTGTAGAATATCAAGTTAAAAAATGGCATAAAGAAAATTGTGATATGTGCCCATATTTTGATAATGAAAAAACCTGACTTATATCAAAATATGGGCACATACATGTTTGTGTGGAAAGAGGAAACAGTCTCTGGAAATAGAAGCAGATGGCCATCAGAAGACCCCAGAATTGTGACAGATTAGAGAACTTTGGGTACAAACTGGCAGCACCATCAAAGTCTTGAAAGCTGCAAAAATGAATGTCTTGTGTCATCTTTCTTTTGACTCCAGTGAATAAGACAAGAAGCCCATGAGTTAATAAAGACTCTTCATTTTTGAAAAGATAAAGGAGGCCTCAGAGATGGGAAACATTTCCTCAGAGTGTGTGTTGTCCATGGTACATAGCCATAGAAAGCTATAGAACCAGGACTTTCCTATCTTCTGGGAACATAGGATGGGGGAAGAAAAGAGGTGTTTAGTATAACAAGCTTTAGGATATTGATGAAATTTATAGGAGCTGAGGGAAAGAAAGGTATATTATATGTGAGGCATAGTATATCTATGTAAGAAATTGCTAGGCCTAAAATTGTGGCTTTAGTTCCAAGAAGAGAACTGAAAGAGTTATACCTTCCAAGACCCAGAGACACAAACAAGACCAAGTTTCAAGTACCATCAGAATACAGAGGATTGGTCCTCTCCCAACTACCAGTTATCACCAAACTAGCATGTTTTGACTAAGCAACAGCAGAATATTGCTGAGTAAAGGGGCGAGGGAAAATAGTGCAAAGGAAAGACTTAAACTCAAAATTGAATAGACATTACTCATAAACCATATTGAAGCCCAACCTAACAAGATATCTTTACAAGAATTTGAATTTAACAGTGCCACTAGCTTCAACTCACCCTTTTGCACCCCCTTTTTTGCAGTGTAGGGTTATCAAACTTAAGGGATTTGTGTATGATATGCAAATGCTCTGCCAACAAGCAACACCCTCAGCCTTCAGTCCAACATCAAACCTAATAAACAACCCTTAATAAAGTTCCAGGAAAATAAAAGACTTGTCCTTTTAAAGAAATAAAACCTGTTTATTTCAGTGTGTGCAGTTCCATACAAAAATTGTGAGTCAAAAGAAACAAATGCAAGGAAAAAGTAGCCATCTAAAGAAACTAGCTTCATATATGGTGTAGATGTTGAGACTATTTCACAAGGAAGTTGAAATAATTGGGATAAATATATAAAGGTTCTAGTAGAAAAGGTAGACAGGATACAGGAGCAGATGGGTAATTTCATTAGAGATGAAAGGAAGGGTTAAGTGGGAAAACTAGATATAGAAAATAGATAAGGAATGCTTTTTTAAAAAAATCATTTTAAATTTTATTTACTTTTCCACACATGCATGCATATATATGTGAGTATGTGTGTGTTAGTCAAAGGAAATAAGTCACAAGGGAAGAACAGATTATGATTCTTTAGCTAGGAAGACAGTACACCAAACTGCTCTGTAAATACCTGCTATTTTACCCATAGACTGGAAGACCACTCAGCCCTCAACCTAGAAGCCTCCTTCTACCACAGAAGGTATTTATTGCTGTAAAGCATATCTTGCCCAAATGCAGAAAATAAGGATATGCAGACTGTTTGTCCTTAAACAGGACATAATAAGCCCCAACCACCCAACCCCAAAAGTGACTTCAGGAATTGTTCTGGATTGCCTCTATTTCCTTTCCGCTTTGCTCTGGGTTTTCCCAGATGCTGCCCACTAGTGCTGGAAAGTACAGGCTGCCATCATTTCCGCCTGGTGTTTTTACTTGGGACCTGGGATCCAAACTCAGAACCTTCTGCCTATGAGGCAGAGTCTTAACCCCTGAGCCATCTTTCTAATCCAAGGAATGTTTTTTGACTCATTTTGGAAGTCCACACAGTTTGCAGTGATGTTGCAGTGACTGAAACTAAAACACAAAGAAGAAACTTGTATATCATAATTATGTCATGTCCAGGAGGTAATACATGGCTTTCCACCTTTGCACTTCAGGTTCTTAACAATTTTGCCACCCATCTTCTACAGTGTTCCCTAAGCCGTGGGGTGGGGTGGTCACTGGGTTCTAAGTGAAACAGCTCAGGGCAGTTTGTTTGTTTGTTTGTTTTGCCCTGTTTTCCTTCCTTTGTGGTCCTCTGCATAGGGACTGTCCGTTCTTGTTCCTTTGAAAAGAGTTTTTTGACATATTAATAACATAGGAGGTTCTTACGGGATTCCATCCCACAATCTTAGGGTTTTTTTCTTTAGGTCCCTCTGCTCCTCCTTTTATCACAACCTCTCACTCCCCCACACACCCCCAGGTATTTTTTCCCCATTATTCTCTCGCTTACTATAACTGCCATGGTATTCTATATCTTTCCCTGGTATCCTATATCTCTGCCTCTAAAGTTTTCATCCTAACTATCTCTTCCCACCTTCCCACTACTGATTCCTTTCTAATTTTCTGACTCTTACAGTAATTCCAAACCAAATACTTTGGTCAGATGATCAATGCTAGTGTCTGCATGTAAGAGAGAACGTGCAATGTTTGTCTTTCTGTGTCTGAGATGCCTCTCTCAATATTAAATTTTCCAGTGCCATCCATTTACCAGCAAATTCCATAATCTGATCCTTTCTGATGGCTGAATAGGATTTCATTGTGTATATGTACTACATTTTCATTACCCATTCCTCTGTTGATAGGCATGTTGACTAATTCCATTTTCTTGCTATTGTGAATAGAGCTGCAGTGAACATAGATAAACAAGTGTCTTTGTAATAAAATGTAGAGTCTTTTAGGAATATTTCTAGAAGTGGTATAGCTGGACCATATGGTAGTTCCATTTTTAACTTTGTGAGGAACCTCCCATTGATCTTCAAATGGGTGTACTAGTTTACACTCCTACCAGCAGTAAGTAAGTGTTCCTTTTTCTCCACATCCTCGCCAGCATTCTCATTTGTTTATGTTCTTGATCTCAGCCATTCCGACTAGGGTAAGATGATACCAAGGGTTTTAATTGCATTTTCTGATGACCAGGGAAGTTGAGTATCCTTTAAGGTATTTGTTTGACATTTTGATTTCTTTTTGTGTGAAGTCCTTGCTTAATTCCAGGGCCTATTTTTTAATTAGGATTTTTATTTTTTTGAGTTCTGTAATGACACAGGCTCCTAGGGTATGCACATATACAGCAAGTTAAGGGCTGAAGAATGTAAGAAATTATAGTACAATGTTAAGCTTTATGTATCTAAATATAGGAAAAGTACAGTAAAAATACTACATGGCAGGATTGGATAGAACATAGTTATAATCCCAACTCAGGATTCAGAGGCTGGAGGATTGTAAATTCAGCACTAGCAACAAACAGACAAACAAACAAACAAAACCCCAATGTGATTTGGAAAATTTTAATTCCACTATACTCTTTTGAGATTCCCTTTGAATATATAGTCTTTCAATCCCTTGTGTAACAAGCTAAACAGAAGTCCCAGAAGCACCCACAGGAAACAGAAGTATGAATTTAGCTGAGAGTGATGGTGCCCTTGTGTATTCCTAAATATTTAGAAGTTTGGTACAGGAGGATAACTTGAATCTGGGAGATCAGACCTGTCTGGACAAAGTAACCAGACTTACTTCAACAGCAACAGCTTCAGGAAGGAAAGGAGAGGAGGAGGCAGGGAGGAAAGGTCATAATGATTGACTTTTTTTTTTTCCTCAGAAGCTGTGGAAATTAGGAGATTGGAGTGACATTTTTCAAAGGGCTGAAAAAAAAGTACCCTGTTAGTTTAGAAATCTATACCTAATGAAAATATTTTCAGAAATGGAGAATAAGAAGTTCATTGCCGGAAGACCTCTGTAAGAAATATCAAAGCAAGTTTTTCAGACAGATTATCAGTCATACAAACTTAGATCCATAGAAGAGTCACTAAAGAATGGAATAAATGAAGGAAAAAAATAACCATTTAACTGATTTGGAATAAGGATTAGCAAATTTTTTGTTGAAAGAAATAGATAAATATTTTATATTCATATTCATATAGGACTAGTAAATATTTTGTTTTGGGGGCAACATTGTTGTATTATTGAACCCAGTTAACATAGTGTGAAATATGCGAATGAATTAGCATGGTTGCATTCTTGCAAAACCTAAATTTACCAAAATAGGTGGTGGATCAGCAGATTTGGCCTTTGACTTTAGTTGGACCACCCCTGCTCTATAAAAGGTAGTTAACTGCCTAGGCAAAAAAACAGTGGTTATCAATTGTATTTGTATTTATATCATATATAAATTCTGTGACAGCAATAGCACAAAAGATTGAAGGTTGGAATTTCTAGGACAGAATTGTCCTGTGCATGAAATATTTAAAAGTAGACTCAAATTTACAATGTATATTGTAAACTTGTGTACAACCACTCAAAAGTTTTTTTTAAAAAAATATTAAATTGTGTGTGTGTGTGTGTTTGTGTGTGTGTGTGTGTGTGTGTGTGTGTGTGTATTAGAGGACACTGTATAGCTCTGTGGAATACCAAGGGTGACTTTGGGAATCATCCTGGATTGCTTCTACTTCCTTGCTTCGCTCTGGAATTTCCCAGGCTCTGCCCACCAAGGCCAGAAGTACAGGCCTCACTGTTTCTGCCTGGCATTTTTACATGGGACCTGAGATTCAAACTCAGGACCTTCTGCTTGGGAGGCAGAATCTTAACCTCTGAGCCATCTCTCTAGCCCCCAAAAGTTTTTATTTTTTTATTATTACTATTATTTATTCAATTGTCCTGTGTGTGCGTGTGTGTGTATGTGTAGAACCATGGGCGAATCAGGAACCACCATGGATGCCTCCACCTCCTCCTTGTTTACTCTGCCCCAGGACCAGAAATGCAGGCCGCTCCCACTTCTGCCCAGCATCTATACATGGGGTCTAGGATCCGAACTCAGGACCTTCTGCCTACAAGGCAGAGGCTTAATTAACCCCTGAGCCACCTCTCCGGCCCTCCCCCCCAAAGTTTTAAATAGAGTTTAAAGTAGTAAATCTGTAGAAGAATGCAAGTGGTGATACACATTGTAAAAGTAACAATCGAAAACCTGAGGTAATTGCATCAAGGCTAGATGGGACTATGTAGTGTGTTCTAGGCCAGCCTAATCTTATCTCAAGAAAACAATCTATAGAAGAGGTAAAGTATAATTATAAAAAATGCTTAATGGTGAAAGGATTCAGAGGAAGAAGAACAAAAAATGGATGGAACAAGCAGAAAATATCAAGATGGTAGATTTTTAAGGCCAGCATAGAAATATTATCTGCAAATAATCTGTTTCTAAGTTTAGCAATGACAAGTTTTTTTTTTAATTTTTTCTTTATTATTATTTATTTAATTGTGCATGTATGCGTGTGTGGGTGTATGTGTGTGTGTGTGTGTGTGTGTGTGTAGAATTCGGGAACCACCATGGACGCCTCCACCTCCTCCTTGTTTACTCTGCCCCGGGATTCACAGGCTCCGCCCTACCAGGACCAGAAGCGCAGGCCACTCCCGCTTTCCACCTGGCGTCTATACGTGGGGTCTAGGATCCAAACTCAGGACCTTCCACCTGCAAGGGAGAGGCTTAACCCCTGAGCCACCTCTCCAGCCCTGACAAGTTGTTTTCAGCTACACTTTTTTTTCTTGAGTATGTGAGTGAGCAGTATGTGTGTTTTCCATTTGTGAGTGTATATTTGTGTATGGTGTGTGTACAAGAGGACATTTCTGTAGGCTGCGGAGTTGATATTGGGAATCATACTGGTTACTCATCCACCTTACTACCTTGCTCTGGGATTTCCCATGCTCCATCTTCCAGTTTCAGAATTAAATGCTTCTGCCATAGCTGCCTGGTGTTTATGTTTATTATTATTATATTATTTTTAATGTGGAATTTGGGATTCAAACTCATGCCATTTTGCTTGTAAGGCAAAGGCTTTAGCTCCTGAGCCATCTTCCTAACCCTAATTGCACTTCTTTAAAAAAAAGATTATCATATGAGTGGGTGCATTCATGCCATGGCAAACAAATGGAAGTCAGAAGACATTTTGTGGTAGTCAGTTCTCTCCTTCTGTTCTCTCCTTCTGTGTAGGTTCTAGGAATAAAACTCGTTGTCAGGCTTAGTGACAAGTGTCTTTAACTTCTTAGCATTTCATTGACCTCTCTGTTAAACTTCTATTTATTTGTATACATACACTGTGTTCAGGATAGTTCTAAACTTCAGAGCATGAAGAATTCAGATGTTCTATATGCATAAGGAAGAATTGGTAGCATTCAAGGTTGTATCTATCCATTTAATGATCATTCTCCTTGAAGAAATAATTTCTATTATGTGGGTGAAAGTTGATGTAGATATGATTAGAGATAAAAGACTTGGTTGTGTTTAGATTTTAGGAACTCCTTTCTGAAATGAAGCAAACATTACTGAACACACATTTTTGTTCTTGGTTTCTGTAACAGTACTTAATTGGAACTTTTTTGTCACATTTTTAAGTCAACATGTGTAGATTGTATAAACAGTGGCTTATGACTAGATGCTTAATGCATGTATACATTGAAGAGTGGCTAACTTGGAAGAGCATATGTATTACCTCATTCTTTGTGGTGAGATGTTTAAAATCTAGATGATTTTTTTTCAAGTATAGAAATACAATGTTATTAGCTGTAGTTGAGTTCTGAAGCTTATTCTTTCTAAATGAAAATTTGTATTCTTTGACTAACTAATATTAATTTGTATTTTAACCTCTAGGAGGCAAACCAGCCTCTGAGGGATTAACTTGATTAATTGATGTGGGAATACTGATCTTAATTGTTGAGTGGGAACATTGTATGAACTGTTTAAAATGACGAAGCAAGTCAAGCACAAGAACACATTTTCTCTCTGCTTTCTGACTTCAGATGTGGTACTAGCCTCCCTGCAAGTGATGGGTTCTTGAAATATGAGCCATAATAAACCCTTCCTTTCTTTTTTTTTTTTTTTATTTTCACTTTAATTTTTTTATTATTATTATTTATTCAACTGTGTGCATATGCGTGTGTATGTGCGCGCGCGCATGTGTCTGTGTGTGTGTGTGTGTGTGTGTGTGTGTGTGTGTGTGTGTGTCTCTGTATGTGTAGACCCATGGACGAATTCGCGAACCACCATGGACGCCTCCACCTCCTTCTGCCCCGGGATTCACAGGCTCCGCCCTACAAGCGCAGGCCGCCCCCGCTTCCACCTGGCGTCTATACGTGGGATCTGGGATCCAAACTCAGGATCTTCCGCCTGCAAGGCGGAGGCTTAACCCCTGAGCCACCTCTCCAGCCCAACCCTTTCTTTCTTAAGTTGCTTTTGTCAGGGTATTTTGTAACAGGAACAGAAAGGAACTAAAATACTAGGAATTATCTTCTTTATTGTTGGGTTTTGGGGGGTTTCAGATATATGCGTATGTGGTGTGTGCGTGCATGCGTGTGGGTGTGTTTACATGTGGGTGTCTGTACATATGCGTGTAGGGGTTTGCATACAAGTGCGCTTGAGTGTGTGTGCCTGACGAGACTCAATGGTGATAACTAAAAACATCTCGAATACTCTTCCACCTCATTTTTGTGAGGCTGGGTCTCTAAACTCATAGCATGCCATTAGGGATAGTCTGGCTAGCCAACTTGCTTTGGGCATTCCCAGGATTTCTAGAATTAGAATCACAGGAGGGTTCAACACCCACCATATTTTAAGTGAAATTAACATTCTCTTAACATCGAGCACTTGGGGGTATATATCCATGACCTTGTGTGAGGACTTTTTTATCCACATTTCATTTGATCCTCACACCAACCTTGAAGGCAAGTATAATTATCCCATTTTTGTCAGAAGAGGAATACAAGGCTCTGAATTCTGTAGGTAGTCTGTCCAAGGACTAGGGATCAAGAAGCTGGGACTGAGTCTGAAGTTTCAGACTCCATTCCTGCTCTCTCTCTTAACTGAAAGGGAGGAGGGAGCAGAAACTAAAGCTGCAGCCCAGGACCTCAGAAGAGCTTGCACATCCTACTTTGGGAAGATACAGTCGGTTAAGAAGATTTTTTTTTAAGTGTATGAAGAATAGACTTCTGTATGTGATTACATTAATTGATTGTGAAAAAGAAATGGTCTGTATCTTCAATACTGTTATAGTCAGATAACTGAAAGCATAGTTGTGAACCATTAGTAGTTGAGTTAAGCCCAAATGAGCCTGCAATAGATTGTCTAATTGATGGGGGAAACCTAGCCCATGGTGGGTGGGATTAGTCCCTGGGCAGTGCATAAGATGGAAGGAACTTGTTGGCACCCTTCTGTGCACTTCATTAGACGTACTGGTTTGGCAAGTGAGGATTGTCTCTCTCTGCAGTCATGTGGATTTAGTTTGGTCAGTTCCCTTAGCCCTTGTTGTTAGTATGGGCTCTCTTGCCAAGCGGATCAAGGAACTGTAATTGGACCATCATAAACCAAAATAAAACTTCCCATTTCCCTATAAGTTGTTTGGTTGTGAACTTATCAGCAAATATGCAAAGTAACTGTAACAAATACTGTCTGTGTCCCCTTTCCATTTTTCCTTTTGACCTTTTCCAATATTCCTATTTGCTCTTTAACAATCTCATACATATATACAGTATATTACAATCTCTACAATATCTATCCACCCACTCCTTTCTTCCTGTTATCTTTTCTTAAACAGGACTATAGTTGATTGAAGAGAATAGTCTACTGAAGAGATTGAAGATTATAGTCAATTGAAGAGAATACATTTAGGACATAGATAGCTGTTATGACTGAGCTTCCACCTCCATATGGTTAAAAAACATGGTAAAACTAATGACTTGCAGTTTAGTGAGTCTCCTGTGAATCAGAGAAGCCCACAGTGTAAGCTTGTGGCACCCAGCCATGGTAGGCTGTCCATAGTGTGAGTGCATCGAGCCAAGTCATCAACTGACTGTAACTCTGCTCTGTCTTTGTTTAGAAGAAGTGTGGTCTTACAACTGGACTTCATGGGTTTGACTGTGGTGTGTTCAGGCTAGTAGTCATTCATGTATTCACAGGTCAGAACACTGAGTCTAGACAAAGCTGCTCTCCTTTCTGCTACCTACTGATACACCTGTGTCCCAGCAACCACATGTGAAATGTCTCTAGGGGCAGTTGTTTTGTTTTGTTTTGTTTTGTTTTGTTTTTGTTTTGTTTTGTTTTGTTTTGTTTTGTTTTGTTTTGTTTTGTTTCCCCTCAAAGGCAGGGTCTCACTATGTAGCTCCATGTGAACTTCAACTCAGTTTCTTCCTTAGGAGTACCAGGATGCCCTTTGCCTTTCATCATGGTTTGAAATGTGAGTATCCCCCACGGACTCATGTATTCTTAGCTGTTGTTAATGTTTGGAAAAGTAATGGCAACTTCATGAGGTAGAGCTTTGCTGGAGGAAGGTACATCACGAGGGGCAGCCCTTGAGGTTGGATAGCCCTGTCTTACTTCTGCTAGTATTCTGCTCTAACAGTCTGCTGCTTCCTTTCTCAGCCTTCATGATGGATGTGACCTAAGTCACCTCCAGTTTAGGCTGCCTGCCAGGCCTTTCTTGCCATAATGGACTACATCCCCTCAGGAACTGCAAGCCAAATAACTCCCTTTCTTCCCTTAAGTTGTTTGAGTCTGAGTTTTGTCTCACAGCGCAAAGAGAATAACTGTGACAACTTTTGTACTGGTTATTGAAAGTATTTAGACCATGTAAACTGTATAGCAGAACCATGATTTAAAAGAAAAATGGATTAGTGAATGAGTGTAAGAAACAGAATTGCGGGGCTGGAGAGGTGGCTCAGGAGTTAAGCCTCTCTCTGTCTTGCAGGTGGAAGGTCCCGAGTTCGGATCCTAGACCCCATGTATAGACGCCAGGCGGAGGCCGGGGCAGCCTGCGTTTCCAGTCCTGGTAGGGCGGAGCCTGTGAATCCCGGGGCAGAGTAAACAAGGAGGAGGTGGAGGTGTCCATGGTGGTTCCGGAATTTGTCCCTGGTTCTACACACACGTACACGCACACACACATATACACGCGCACAATTGAATAAAAAAAAAAAATTAAAAAAAAAAAAAAAAAGAAACAGAATTGCCCCACTCCACCACTCAGGATTGACATTAAGGAGGAAAAAAAAAAGTTTTTCTTTGTTTAGATACTCTTGTTTTTAGAATCTCCCTCCCTTCTTACTGACTGTACTTAGAACCTCAGTATGCTTGGCAATCCACTATACCTTCCCATTTTTCACTTTCATTTTGAGAAGTTGATCAGACAAGTCTTAAACTTATGGTCCTCCTCAGTCTCTTGAATGACTGAGATTATAGGCCCAGATCTGTTTTACTTCAGTAACCTAGTTTCATGTTGATTTTTCATGTTGACATATTATTACATTATAGAAACACTTTTCCTGAATGTTATTAGTTTGCTATTTTTGTTTTTACATCTTTAAATAAGTTGCAGCATTTATTTGACCTACCTCACCCCTTTACCCCCCCTTTTTTAGTAGAGAAAACAAAGTAGTCAGAAAAGAATACCTTCTCCTATTGTACAGTTCATTCAAAAGATATAATAGTGAGCAGTGAAAGTGCTCTCCAAGTGCTTAAATTTTATATGGGAAGACATACTTAAATGAGCAAAATGTGTAAAATATAAGTTATGTTTTTTAGATGATAAAATAAATGCTAAAGAGAAAAATTAAGTGAATACAGTGGAAAGTGTGGTGGGCCTTTGATTTTAGATACAAGTCAGAATTCATCAAGAAGTTGATATTTGAGTAGAGAACTGAAAGAAGCAAAGCAGAAAATCATTTTAAGTATTTGTGAACAATCATCCTTTATAATAAATGAATAATTCACACTAAGGCTAATTCCACTTACCTATTACATGTGCTTTCTTCTCTGGCATGTAAAACTCTGGTCCTGCTGTCAAGGCCTCTTTTCTACATCACATATCTTCTCCCCTGGTTTATTCTTGTGAACAAAGCATGCTGCAATATTTCCCATTTTTTTTTTAATGGAAAAACAAAACGAAGCAATAATCTTCCCTGGTCTCTGTCTCCAAGTAATGCTTTATCTCTATATTCTCTATAATGTAAAACTCCCTCCTTCCCTCCCTCCTTCCTTCCCTTCCTAACTCCCTCCTTTCCTCCCTCCCCTTCCTTTTTCCTCTTTCCTTCCTTCTCCTTCCTTCCTTCTTCTTTCTCCTCCTGACTCCAGTGAGGCTTTGTCCAAGGAACATTTTTTTTAATTTTTTTATTATTATTTATTCAATTGTGCGTGTGTGCATATGTATGTGCGTGCGCATGTGTGTATGTAGAACCACGGACGAATCGGGAACCACCATGGACGCCTCCACCTCCTTCTGCCCCGGGATTCACAGGCTCCGTCCTACCAGGACCAGAAGCGCAGGCTGCCCCCGCTTCCAAGGAACATTTTTAAATGTCCTTGGTTTGATCATCATTGACCTCCATGTTGACACAAGTTTCTTTCTCTAAATAACTACTAGCAGATCTATTTTGTTTTTTGGTTTGTCCCATTGTGATATAATTTCCATGGGCATATGTGTTCTCTACAATCTGTTGAATAAGTGCTAAATGATAGACAATATTTTTACAGGTTTGTCTTTATAGACCTTTGACTACTTAAGTGATTATTTTGCCTTGGGATATGAAACTAAAATAAAAGAAAAAATGTTTCCTAATGGAAACATGTTGTCAGTACATTAGTCCAGTTTTTCTGGGAGGATTGCTTCCAGAATCTCCTAAGATGCCATAATCTGCAATCAAGTGCTTTATATAAAATATAGCACTTGGAAATAAACTGAACTGTCTCCTGTATACTTTGTTGGTTTATTTTTGGGGTGCTGGATACTGGTCCCTGCAGGTATTCCTGGTTTATACTAGCAAAAATTCTATGACCGAGCTCCCAGCCTTCCTTCATTCATTCATTCATCCATTCGTAGAAAGAATATGTGTGTGTTCACGTGTATGAGAGCACACATGTATTTGCTGATACACATGTATGTGTTGGTACATGTAGAGACCCTTTGTTAATATTTGTTCTTCAATTTTATTCCGAGACTCAGTCAACCTAGAGCTCTCTGGTATAGCTTGCTCTGGGAATTCCCAGTCTCCAACTTCTGATGCTGGAATTATAGGCAGGCTGCCATACCCACACAGACATTTTTTACAATCTAAGTTCCAGTTCTTTTGCTTTCTTTGCAAGTACTTTAACCAAACTCTGAACCATCTCCAAATTCTATATTTATTTTTGACGTAGAATCTCTTGTGACATAGAATCACTGCGTAGCCAAGATCTTTTGAGACATAGAATCACTGTTTAGCTAAGACTGACTTTGAATTCCTTTTTATTTTCTTCCCTCTAACTCATATGTCTTGCAATTACAGGTGTGTACCACTATATCTGGCTGGATTATAAATTTTTTCATTTGTGATCTTTCCCACCTGAGGAATTATTAACATGACACTGAATATATAGATATAACACTGTAAAAAGGAAATATTTAATTTGTAAATTTATTTTAGAACAATTCTTTGTATATATATTGTTTTACTGTTTATTAAAGATGGAGAAACTTGGGTAGTAATGAGGTGGATATGCTTATTTATTTTTGCATAGAGATTAAGTTTTGACTGAATGATATCTTTTGATTTCGGAATCATCAATGTGAGAACATTGCTTTGCAAAAACGTATAGTACAAAATTACAGAAGTTAGGGCCATTTCAGAAATTATTGAAAAGTCTTAATTCCTGAAACTCAAGTCACTAACTCAAAACAGCCATGGGAATATGTGTTTGCACCTATGTATACAAGTGTGGTGCATGTGTGTGTAGGCCAGGCCAGAGGTCCAACCAAGAACTGGCCATTGGCCTTGAACTTCTTTTGTAGCCCTTGTAGCCCTTGAAATCTTGATATTACAGATGCATCACTATGTCCAGTTTAAGTGGTGCTGGAGCTAAACTCAGGGCTTTCGAGTTCCATGACCAGCCCCAGAGTCCCCCCTCCCCAATATTTTCTTTGAAATTAGAATTTGTTCA